>JAZKJV010002346.1:0-298813 GCA_037367405.1 Ottelia alismoides | reverse complement strand
TGAAAGATGCGACAAATGTTGGATCAGACCTGACAGGTCAGATCTGTCGCACGTCTCCGACATGCCCTGAACTGTCAGATCTACCCGCCATTGATCAGGATCGTACGCCCTCGCTGCAGCAGAGCCTGCCACGTACCCTCACGTGTTTCGCACGTGCCTTGTGAAGGGTATTTTGCATTATCTATCCTGATTTTTTCATGCTTTACTCGATATTTCTGTAAATAAAGTTGTAGTGTAGAACTTTTGCACATGGACCCTTGCTGCTTTTCATATTTGTACTTCAGTCCTGTTTGAACGAACTCACGTGTTGTCTAACGTGCACAGCTAGTGTAATTGCTTGATGTACCCCCATGCTTTTTACTGTTATTATTTAAATAGAGGTTTTCGTATATTTGCAGTTATACCCATGTGCTATGAGTATTTAGCACATGCGCTTTTAAGTGGGTAAATTGCAGGATCGACCCTAAGATTTTTATATATGTTATCTTTTGCCCTGGAACTTTTGAGTAATTGCATCTAGGTCCATGTGTGATGTGTGTGTTGTCTTTAATCTAGTAATTACTAAATCAACTCCAAAAACTCCATAAAAATTACAACTAGCTCCTGCTAACACGTAATATTTATGGTAATTTTTCTGAATTAATTTAATTTTATTTGATATTTTTTAAAAATAAAAAACCACAAAAAGAGCCTTGTCTGTTTTATTAAATACATAAAAATTATAAAAAATAGCTTTAAAAATTACAAAAAATTAGGAGTTGCTTGTTTTTGTATGCTTTAATTCCAGTACCACTTTCGTAGCATTATCTTTTATAAAAACCCTAAAAATCTAAAAACTCTAAAAACTGATAAAAATCATTAAAAATTCTAGAAAATTCAAAAAAATGGATTTCAGTTGTTGTGTAGATATTTTTATTTACTTTTTCATAAAAAGCACACCCAAGATATTAAGGCATTTTACTATTTTTAACTTGCCTTTTAGTCCAGGTTGTACATTGTTTCATTGTCTTCCATTCTTTCATTTTTTGAAAAACATATAAAAATTGGAAAAATCTCATAAAATTACCAAAACATCTAAATATTTGAAAAACACAAAAATATTTTTATTTCTACTTTTTGAGAATTCTTTGATCTTAATAAATATTGTTGAAACTAGTTGTTAACCTTGCTTGCTTGTTTGTTTTCTTATTTTGAAAATATAAAAAAATTGTAAATTAATAACCACAAAAAATATGTTTTTATTCCTCTTTCGACTACTTTGTACATTTCCGTGCTCCTTGTGTTCGACTCTAGTCGTTATACTAGGTTAAATAAATAGTAGAGACTGCTTACATTGATTTTGCGCTTCGATTGTCTGATTTGTGTGGTCTTAATTTTTCTTGTTGAGCTTTGTCCTATTGATTTGGGGGTCACAACGACCCGTGATTATTCTTGTTACTTAACCCTAGTTGGTAGGACGCTCATCAGAATGGCACCGTTGCCATGGAGCATGGCTTAGTAATCGATTTTCAACCTTTTGATTTATTTTGATATTTTTTTATAACTGTGTTCAGACCCATTTCTGCTTCTCTTTTTGTGCAAGGAACTGCTCGAGGACGCTTTGGAGGAGAACCGCATCTAAGGAGGAACAGGAGCTGTAGCAGAGATAGTTATAATTGATAGATTAGCATAGCTAGTTTCTTTTCAGCAAACTCTCTATTATTGTTGTAATAACATAGTGACACTCATACTATTATTCTAGACTTGGCATATCGGGGTATGTTTCGCCGAGCATCGGTGTGCTCGGGGGACCTCACCGTGGTTTTTCATCGGTTTTGTTTTCTTCGTATTTTCTTTCCTTTGATTCTTGAAGAATTTGGCCCATAGATTTAGGCATTTCTTTCATTGCGACGTAAATAATTAAGTCCCAATTCCTAATCTCTTGCCTGCACCTATAGATTCGTAATTAGACCTTAATAAAAATCATAATAAAAAAGTTAATCTAATTGAGTGAGAGATCACGTGCTGCTAAAGGTCGTATACAATGTGTGCATCAAATCAACTTTCTGAATGCGAAACGCTCTGCACTCCAAGCAAAGCAGTCACGCGCGGAAGCTCGCAGTCTATAAAAGTGCCAAAGCCCTGCTACCGAAGTCAATCACTTAGCATTCCAACGGTCCATTGTGGCGGACATCGATCGGCATCAGAGACCGGACATCGATCTCTCTCTAGTCAGTTGACTATTGTTCTTTGCGATTAGAAATTGCTCATCTAAGGCCATTTTCTTCTTGCATCATTTACAATAGTTTAAATTCTGTCTTAAATCTATGCACGGATCATCCTACATGTAGAGTGATGGCGACAGGTACGCATTTTGACTTTGCATGCATCATAAGTTTTGATCACGCATCGGCTTTTTTGACTTCTCCCCCATTTTTGGACTTAAAACAATCAGGAGATCGAAAAATTCATTAAGCGTTTGTTTGACTATTGAAAAATACCATAAAAAGATATAAACATAAAATTGGGACAACTAAACAAACTTGATCCTAAGAGACACCTCATTTAAAAATATATCTTGGGAGAGTCATCCCCTCAATGTTTGGTTTGCTTGCGCGAGAGAGTGATCTTGGGGTTAGTCGTTCTCCAGTGAGGAACGCTCCGGTCTCCGGTAAAGCAGGTCGTGATATCTTTAGCAGAGTGAATTGATCGGGTAGTCGGTAAACGTTCTGTAACTTGTATTGGATGGGAAAGATCTAGTTTTGGGATTGGGCCAGTCTCTTGGGAGCATCGGGTACCTAACAACTCACTTAATCGCCATGCTAGACTAAGTTATCACCTAAATAAAATTGACAAGATAAACTACCGAACCTTCACGGTCATCAGCTCCGCTTTGCGTAGGTGAATTTGGGGGGGGGGGGGGTTTGACTACCGATCTTGTTTGTTTCCAGATCCCATCGCACTTCTTCCAGATAACGATGATGGGCCAGAGGTCCCTTAGGTTGTGGCAACATCGCTCTCGAGCACTGCAACCCACTCATTTAGGCAGCTTCGAAAGAGCATATACCCACTCTCCGAACCCGAGTTTGATTCCACCCTGTTCTCCCTCGACCACCCCTCTTCCAGTCCTGAGGTGCCCAAGCAGAGACTAGCACATATATTTGTTTATCTGACGGCACATGAGTTGGGGTCTTTTGACTTTTCAGAGTCCCAAGCGATGGCCAGCAGTGAAGAGTGCACCGATGGACAACCCCCGAGTACCACATATGTTCTAGATCAGAACACCATCAACAACACCTTATTAGCCTCCCTGGAGACAATGCAGAGGCAGATTAGAGACCAGGGAGCCTTCATGGCAGAGGTGCATCAAGAGATAACATAGATGAGAGCTGATAGAGGAGATCCAAACCGAGCAGGCGGTAGAGAGATCCCAGAGGGTGGAGGAGTAGATGGAGGACAACCAGACGAGCCACAGGAGCTAGCCAGACCAGCCAGACCGATGAGGATTGCACAACCCTGGTGCAACCCTTACACACCATTAGATCCAGCTTCCGGCGATTCTGGGAGACTTCAAGTTCCCTCCCCAGACCATTCAACTATTGCCCAAGTTCCATGGGCTTATCACCGAGGAGCCGCATCTACACATGCAGGAGTTCGAGATGATCTGCAACATTGTCCACAACAGATACATGGGTGAGGACACCATCAAGATGATGGCTTTTCCATTCTCCCTGGTTGACAGAGCAGCCTACTGGCTGAAGCATTTGGGGAGATAAGTCACTTCGTGGGAGCAGCTCCGGACCAGGTACTTGAACAAATATTATCATTGGTCGGACAAACACAGCACGAGCTTTGATCAATAATTTCTCTATGATCCCCAATGAGTGGTTCCATAAAGCGTGGGATCGTTTTCGTGAGCTCATCGACCGGGTGTCCACATCACGACATCTCCAAGTCCAACTTAGTACAGAGTTTTTTTTGTGGGATGACACCGGAGCTACAGGGGCTAGTGAATGCTTCTTGTAGGTGCTCCTATTTTGCCAAGGATGAAGTTCATGTATGGGCCATCTATGAGGAGATGGCCGAGAATTATACAGTGATGTCTCAGACCCGGCTCTACACTCATGAGAAGCCCTCATCCCATGTTGTGTCCTATCAGAGGATAACACGAGTTGATGCAGGTCCATCCATGTCTTCAGCAGTCGTAGCACAGGCAGAGTCGTCGGCCGCTGATATGGGCGTTATCAGTGAGAAGCTGAACCGCATCGAGATAATCGAGAAGAAGCAGTACCAGGGCATGACTCAAATAGATCAGTTGGCACATACCCTGAGTGACCTGAAGTCCCATGTCATGTGTCTATAGAAGGCACAGACGGCTCCTCTGCCATGTCTCAGGTCACGAGCTGATCCTAGCAGTAGCAGCTTGTCCCAACACTCCACTCAATACCAACAGGTTTACCACATCCAAGCATAGCTGGTCCAGCAATTGTAGCACCAATACTCTCAGCCACTACCATCTCAGGACACCCAGATGGTGGTGTATCAGCAGGATCAACCACTGGTAGTTCTCCCCCCATCCCCCTATGAGCAGGAGCCGTTGATGGAAGTCAACGGGATTTGGTATGACCGACAGCAGCCCGGGATCCACCGAGATCACCCCGGATTCAGTGGTTGACCGGAGGTATGTCATCCCAGCAGCAACCTCCAGCTCAGGGTGGATAGTTCAACCAGCAGCACCAGCAACCCCAGTTCTCTCACCAGCCATAGCAGCAGCACTTTCAGTCGGGTCCTCATCCCTACAAGTAGGGACAACAGTGGAGGCAGCACCAGCAACAGCTTCAACGGTATTCTCAGCCTCCCCCTCATCAGTTCCAGTAGCCGCCTCCCATTCAGTGAGGCAACACGTCCGGTTCTCATGGGCCAGCCTATAAGAACCATGCCCTTGATGATCTAGCTCACCTCCTCTCTGATAAGCAGGCATCCTTTAGGCGGGAGATGGATGAGTTTCGCCATGAGATGAGGAAGATCATCAAGGTAAAAATCACCGTACCCGCTCACATTGAGCCCAACCTGAATAACCTCAAGAAGAAGTCTGAGCAGGTACAATTCATAGAGACCACAAGTCCTAGTGATTTATTGGGTGATATTACTTCATATACATTTGATGCTGACTTTGTTACACTTATTGGTAGGATGCCAGCAGGCGGTGCCTCATTTGAGCGAAGACACCACGAGGATTTAGGAGTGCTAAATGAGGAGGATAGCGATGCTGATGCCGTTGATGATGTTGATGACAGTGGTGCTGATGCCACCAAGGATGATGTTGATCCAGTTGATGATACTGAGGCCGTCGCTTCTTCAGATCTAGCTGACGGTACTGATGCCACCACTTTTCATGATGCTGAGCAAGAGTGCGATGTTGATGCTGCGAAGACAGCTGTCGTGGGTGGTGTTGATGCCAACATTTCTGTTCCAATTGTGTCACCTCCAATCTTCTATCTCGGGACATTACGAAAAATACCAAAAAATTAATAAAGGAAAGGTGTCTTCATCTTCAAGTCCATATGTGATGCTTGATGATACTTTTATGGATTCCGTTCCTTCTCAGCAATAGGACCTCTTCCTAGCCCTCTATTTGAGGAGGGCACAACCATCCCCTTTACTCAAGCACTCCGCTTAGCGAAGAGAAATAAAAAAGAAAATCCAAAAAAAGATCAACAGTTAGAGTTCAGCCAACAGATGATTGATAGATTCCACATCCAGCTGACTCTACAGGAGGCACTTGAGCACATCTCTCTCTTCTAGAAGAACTCAAGAGAGAAGACCATTATCCGCAGGAAGAAGAGGAACCATTACGTAGAAATCCATGTGCTGACCCGTGCCACCTGCTTCGCTATTCAAAACCGTCTGCCAGCCAAGAGGCCAGATGCAAGAACTCTCTATATCAGATGCCACATTCTTGAGCAGAGATTCGACCGTACTCTATTAGGCAATGGCTCTTCCATCAACCTCCTTACAGCAGCCTTACTCGACCGGTTCAAGTTTGTCCCCCTTCGACAAAGCAAGACAGTCCTTCAGTTTGCTGATAGATCTATCAAGAGGCCGAAGGGGTTGTTGAAAGATGTAGTCGTCACAATTCAGGGCCTAAAATTCCCCATGGACTTCGTTTTATTGGACATGGAGATCCCTGAATCTGTGACCGATACTCCCATCATTCTAGGACGACCATTCTTGGCTACGGCCAAGGCGTTGTCCTACAGTGATGGTGGGAAGGTATACTTTCGCGTAGAGTGCGAGAGTATACAAATAGAGATGATCGATGAGACTAGAGCACGAGACTCAGCTTGCTCAGAGCAGTTCAGTAATGCAGAGCAGACGACAGAGGCAGGGTGAGACGTCCACCAGGAGTGCGACTTTGTGATCACTAATGATGAAGCTGCTTGGTTTGATCCCATTTCACGGGCCCTTCTCTCACATTTAGATGCCATGGATTCACAGTTTCCAATAGAGGAGAGTTCAGAGAGCACACTCTTGGCCGAGGACACTTTCGAGGTTGGCGATCGTGTTCAGGATAGTGAGGCATAATATATATCTTGTGATTCTGATTTAGATCCCTTGAATTCATGCATAGATTGGGCAGAATTTGATGATCTATTATCTTTTATGATTTCCACAGAGCCAGCAGCTAGGGTGGAGACCGTACCAGCACCGAATACAGATACACCATTTTTACATGAACCAGCCATGCAATCTTTACCAGTTTTACATAATCAAAGAGAGTTCTCTCATTCAGATCTGGTTGCATTCACTCAGACATTCCAAATGCCAGATTTACCAGCTCCCAGATGTTCTGAACTGAAGCCTTTGCCACAGTCGCTGAAGTATAGATTCCTTGCAGGTGAGCATGAGATGTACCCATTCATTATCTCAACGAATTTGACTGGAGATCAAGAATCTCGTCAGATGGAGGTTCTTGAAAGAAACTGCAAGGCAATAGGATGGAATGTAGCTGATCTCTAGGGGATAAGTCCGACCATGTGCTCCCACCATATCTATCTCGAGGAGGACGCTAAGCCATCGCGTGAGTTCCAGTGATGGCTGAACCCGATTCTTTGAGAGGTAGTCATGAAGGAAATATCAAAATGGTGGAGCGCCGATTTTATCTACCCAATCTCCGATTTCAAGTGGGTTAGTCCATTACATGTGATGCCCAAGAAGACGGGTATCACAACAGTGGTGAGCGGGTCTGGAGAAGAGATAGCTACCCAGCTACCCACTTCTTTGAGGATCTATGTAGACTATAGACGATTGAATCATACCACCAAGAAGGATCATTTCCCAGTGCCTTTTATTGATCAGATTATAGAGAGGCTAGCTGAGAAGAGTCACTACTGTTTTCTTGACGGGTACTCCGGCTACAATCAGGCAGCCATAGCGCCCAAAGACCAGGATAAAACAACATTCACCTGTCCGTTTAGGACTTATGCTTTTAGACGGATGCCCTTTGGTCTATGGAACTCCCCGGTGACATTCCAAAGGTGCATGTTGTCCATTTTCTTGAACATGGTGGGTGACTGTATAGAGATCTTCATAGATGACTTTTCGGTCTATGGCGACGGGTTCGATGCTTGTCTTGATTGCCTAGACCATGCTCTTTAGTGTTGCATATAGGTTCATCTTGTCTTATCTTGAGAGAAGAGTCACTTCATGGTCACTCAAGGGACGGTGCCTGGTCATATCATCTCCAACAGGGGCATGGAGGTCGATCCGACCAAGGTGGTAATCATCAGAAAACTCAATCCACCGTCCAACTTGCAACAGTTAAGGTCTTTTCTAGGGCGTGTCGGTTTCTACCGACGTTTCATTCATGACTTCAGCAGGATTGCCCAACTGTTGACTGATTTGCTAACGAAAGACACTGAGTTCATTGTACATGATAAGTGTCTTGCGTCATTTGAGACTCTCAAGAGCTTAGTTGTTGAGGCTCCTGTCCTTCAACCACCTGATTGGTCTCTCTCATTCGAGATCATGACGGATGCCTCCGACTTTGCTGTAGAGGCCATGCTAGGACAGAGGAGGGATGGAGTACCATTTGCCATTCACTACGCTAGCCGTACATTGGAAGTCGCTCAACGGAACTATACTGTCACGGAGAAAGAGATGCTAGCTGTAGTTTTTGCCTTGGATAAGTTCCGATCATATATTCTGGGATCCAAAGTGACTATCTATACCGATCACACCGCCATTAGGTACCTCATGGCAAAGAAGGATGCCAAAGCGAGACTGACTAGTTGGATCCTTTTACTCTAGGAATTTGATATTGTTATTAAGGGTAAACCTGGAGTCAAGAATGTGGTGGCGGATCATCTCTCTCATTTGGAAAATCTTAAGGAATCTGAGTAGACTGATCCTATTACAGAGACCTTCCCAGATGAGGTGATCCTTGCTATTGTCTCTCTTCCATGGTACGCCAACATTGTGAACTATCTTGTCGCCAAGAAAGTTCCACAAGGTTGGCCCAGACAGCGATTTGAGACCTTCCTTGTGAAGGCCAAGTGTTACCATTGAGAGGATCCCATTCTTTATCATAAAGGAGGGGATAGCGTCTGGCATCGTTGCATTCCTCAGAAGGAGCACCACTTCATCCTCACATACTCCCACAAGATTGAGGCAGGAGGACATCATTCTGGAAGGAGAACATCATAGGAAGTGCTCCAATCTGACATATGGTGGCCTACCCTCTTCAAGGATTCTGATGAATTCGTGAAGAGGTGTACTGACTGTTAGAGGATGGGCACTTGTGGACAACGTGATATGATACCGATGCAACCCATTCACTTCTGTGAGGTTTTTGACGCATGGGGCATCAATTTCATGGATCCATTCCCTATGTGTCAGGGATTTGAGTGCATTTTATTGGCTATTGATTATGTGAGTCGTTGGGTTGAGGTCATCCCCACCCGAACCACAGATGCTAAGAGTGTTTGCATATTTTTAAGGAAGAACATCATTTCACGGTTCGTGGTGCCTAGAGTTTGATATCTGACGGGGCTCTCACTTTATCAACAACAAGGTAAAGGCCCTTACTAACGAGTTCAGCATAGAGCATCAAGTTGCCACTCCATATCATCTTCAGAACAATGGTCTTATTGAAGTATCGAACGGGAAAATCAAGACAATACTGCAGAAGGTAGTCCGCCCAGACCGAAAGGATTGGTCGCAGATTTTAGACTCGATCTTGTGGGAATATCGGGCTTCCTTCAAGACTCCTTTAGGAACATCTCCCTTTCGTCTCGTTTATGGCAAGCTCTCCCATTTACCTGTTGAGATAAGCATAATTCACTATGGGTTGTTACTGATATATTATTGGATCCATAAAGTATATATGATCAAAGGAAGACAGAATTGGTAGCCATGGAGGAGCTTAGAGATACAACCTTTTCAAACAGCTTACAGTATAAGGAGCGAGTAAAGATATGGCATGATTCTCACATCATCTATAAGCAGTTTGAGCCAGATCAGAGAGTATGGTTGTTTGATGCCAGGCTCAGATTATTTCCAGGGAAGTTGCAGAGTAAGTGGAAGGGACCATACCTAGACCGAAAGGTGCATGACAATGGTAGTATCGACATATCTGAGATGTCATCTGAGTCCACCTTTCGCATCAACGGTCAGCACCTCAAGACATATTTAGAGCATTATCTGCTGATTGTTGGCGTCACCCCGATTCATTTTGCATGAGATGTGATCTTTGACTCACATCAGTTGCATTGCATGCATGATTATCACGGTCTTCCGCCTTGTATAGATCTAGATGTCCATATCATCTCATTCTTTAGTCTAACACCCCATCTGCATCTTGTGATTATCCTATACTTAGGGATATTTTATCCTAAGTATTGGGAAGGTAGACCCTGTACATTCTCTCCCTAGGTTCTCCCTTTGGGTATAGTCTGCTATACTTAGGATTACTTGAACCTTTGTATAGGGGGAATCATCGAGCTTTATTCTTTCTATTCTTTTATTCGTCATTGTAGTATATCCTTTTCACTTCCCTATACTAAGCACGAGTAATGTCTTCTTCATCGCTCTTAGATCACTCTGAGGACATCGTTCGAGCTAAGTATAGGGGGTGTCACATATATGTAACATATATACTTCAGCCATAACTCGTACTTTGAGTGAGTGTGTTAATAAATAAAATGGCTAAAAATCACTTATTAAAAATCACAAGAATTTCAATTTTTTTCTTGTACATAAAATTGTTTATTGCACATACATAGTTATTTATAAAAACTATTTTTGTACAAATATCTGTAAAAATGTTTTGTTTAAAAGTTTGTAAATAATTTTGTATAGAAATTATGTATATAGTACAAAATTTTTATAAAATTTTTGAAAAATAAAAGTCTGTAAAAATCCGTGTGTAAATGTTTGTAAATAGTTTGCAAAACGTTTGCATTCATGCATGCATTAAGACATTTTCGAAAAATTTACTCATTTTCAAAAACTTTGCATAAAATTTTTTTGTATATACTTGTATTTTCATCTGAATCATAGTTGACATTTAAACTAGTCTGGAACTAAATTGGAAAATGGAGCTTGGTTAAGACCTTATTCCACCTAATTCTCAGAGGAACCTTATAGGATTTATGGTTAAGATTTTTCAGGTCCATTAGTGACTTAATTCTTTGAGTCCACTAGGCTATGTTCACATGTCATCTTGATGAGCCTAAGTAGAACAACAACGCACACATGACTCTCACAGACAATGGCTTTTCTTAGACCAACACTTTACACTCAGCTCCACATGGATGAGGTGGTGAGAAGGCAATTCCCTTTAGCTTGAGGTAGCATACGAGGCTAGTACTTCTAGGCATGACCTCTTGTCTTCCTTTAGGGAGGGAAGTGCGTCTCTACTTGGTCCGACGGTGTTGAGGTCTAAAGACAGGAGTTGTGGGTTGCAACAATGCTTCAAAAGAGGGATAGTCTACTGGCTCAAGAAGAAAAAGTCCTTGTGTATATATGTTGAACCATGTAGATATGTTGTACATATGCACATTGGAAAAAATGTGCAAAAGAAAGAAAAACTCAAAAAAAGTGGCAGGTCTGATAGAAAATGAAATGCCTGTTGGAGTGTATATAGTCAAATAAAACAAAGCTTATGTCACTCCTTCTCATCTTATGAAGCTTGCAGCGGGAGACTTAGCTACACTAGTTGGGCTCCCAGGGATACGTGGCTACACTGGCCGCGGTCCATTCTCTTCTTTTCCCCTCTTCTTGAGCCAGTAGAACTTGAACTTAGAAGGGAATACCCCGCTCCTCGAGGAAAGAGCTGCTAGACTGGGGAATTAGAGTTACCTTGCTGAGGGAGGTTGTTGCCTTGTCATTTCTGAGGTGGGGAGCAACATATCACTTACACCATACAAGAAAAGATTCATGGTCATTAGAGTTTGTCTATGTCGACTTACTCTGATCTAGATTATCAAGGAGTCTTAACCATAGAGTAGTGGAACTTAGAGGCTGTTGATTCTTAAACTCAAGTCCTAATACGGTTCCGACAAACTAATAATCCAAAGGTCTGAGTGAGCTCCGTACTTCAATTTAATGAAGATAAGTTTAATAATCAACCTTGATTCCCCTCCTTTTTCTTTTCTTTCTTTTTCACTTCTTTTTCAAATAAGTATTTACTAAGGGACTACCAAAGGTAAAGTATATGGGGGGTGATTAATCCATGATTCTCACTCTTTATTCTTTTATTTTAGCTATTTATCTTGGCAAAGCATCATGTAAATAAGTGTATACAATAAGTTAGCATTCTGCATGCATGTGTTAACATTGTATATTTAGCTTGTATTTGTGCAAAAATAAAAGAATAAAGGAAAAGAAAAAGGAAGGAGGTATTTAGAATAAATATAGAGTGACCCGAACCCCAAGAGAAGGTCAAGCATTGACATGATCACCAAATAAAATAAGTAGAGAGAGATAGGGCTTACTCTTGTGTATATATTACCTATATATATAAATAATTATTTTGGATAAAATAAAAAAAATTCTTTCTACCTCCTTATATATAGTCCTAGAAATAAAACAAAAATAAAATAAAAATCAGAAAAATAAAATAAAATCCTCTCTCACTTGTACAAAATACATGTATATATGTATCACCCCCTATTTATTCTATACCTGTAAATAAATCATAAAAATAAAATAAAAATTATTTTGTACCCCTAAAAATACCCCAATTTTGTATTTTATTTATTTTCAAAACTTATAAAAATACCCCATTTTTGACGAAGTTTAGTTTAGCCATTTGAGGTATATACCTAACATTTTTATTATCATGTAATGCTAAACCGTAGCTTAATAATTAGCATTTAAATAGCCCTTTTGCGCTTTGTGGGAACCTGCAATAAAGACATGATCATAAGGAACTGGAAGAGGAGGATGAAGAGGAAAAGGATGACGACAACGAGGAAGAGGATGACAACAACAAGGAGACCGATAATGATGTCACAGCATACAGAGTATTACAAAGGAAGGGGGATGCCATTTCCGAATGTATGGAGAATAGGAAGAAGGAAAAGGAAAATCTGAAGAAAAAGGGCAAGGTCAAGAAAGATAGTGTTTTTATCAAATGGAGGAAATGGAGATCTTAGTATTAGTTATTTTACACTCTAATACTTTGTAATTTCAAAATTTTAGATTACAGTAGTTTGGTCTATATTGTATGGAACTTATAACTTCTTTTGTAACTTTTCTATTCTAGATTTTTTAATTTTGCAATAGGTATGACCAATGTAGGTTCGCATGAATTATTGTGAATCTCTGCTTTGTTCATTGCAAATTATATACTTGGATCCGTATTTTTATGTAAATTGTACTTTTAAAATGAGCTGTCACTAGTAATCAAAAGATATGTCATCATCGCGAATTTCTAAGATAAATAGTCATTTTATGACCGATGATATTTGCCACCTTAGACACATATTGTTCACATTGTTTTATGAGGATGGAGATTGTGCAGCGTATAACTTTCTTTTTCTATCACCTCAATTTGTCGGACATCATAGATAATAAAATGAAGAAATTCAACAAAAAGAATATCATCTGTCATATGGCTTATATTATACACATGTTTTTTATCAACATATTCTCAAACATGCTCAATACTAAATTATGTCCATTATTTAGTTTAACATGGGATGATGAATCAGTTTTCTTTAATTTAAGCTATAATGTTGAGTTAAACTACAATAATTACAATTATTGGTAGCTTTACATTTTCAGATTCAAAAATAGTTTTCAAATACAAAAAGGTACAGAAAAGCTCACACATCTTATATGACATGACATATTAACAACCACGTAAGATTTGAAGTTTATTTATTAGATGGTTAATGAGTGGGAAGTTAATCCACTTTTATTCATAATATGATATCTCTGAAAATTATTATATCTAATAACATATTTGATTTCCTTATAGTCATGGTAGGTTTAATCAAATATAAGTTTAGAGAATAGCCATGCACGAGTTGAAGCACATGCATGTCTGTAGGGACCTACCTGATGAATCTCCAGTTCATCACCTTTATTTTATCATGTTGACCTTAAAACCCTAGCTAATTGATGAATCCATGATTCTCATTCTTTATTCTTTTTATTTTAGCTATTTATCTTGGCAAAGCATCATGTAAATAGGTGTAAATACAATAAGTTAGCATTTTGCATGCACGTGTTAACATTGTATATTTAGCATGTATCTATGCAAAAGTTAAAGAATAAAGGAAAAGAAAAAGGAATGAGGTGTTTAAAATAAATACAGAATGATTCGAACACTAAGAGAAGGTCAAGCATTGACCTGATCGCCAAATAAAATAAGTAGAGAGAGATAGGGCTTACTCGATGTGTATATATTACCTATATATGCAAATAGCTATTTTCGATAAAATAAAAATAAAATATTCTTTCTACCTCCTTGTATATGGTCCTAGAAATAAAAAAATAAAATAAAATTAGAAAAATAAAATAAAATCCTCTCTCACTTGTACAAACTACATGTATATATGTATCACTACCTATTTATTCTATACCAGTAAATAAATCATAAAAATAAAATAAAATTTATTTTGTATCCCAAAAACATGTTGAAAATAAATAAAATACAAAATTGGGGTATTTGTGTAAAAATAACAAAATAAAAGTAATCACACAAAATACATAGGTATATTATACCTGTATATAAAACCATATATTGTATATACACTAATTTATTTTTTATAAAATAATTAAAAATAACAGAGAAATAGTTTAAAAAAACATTTTTATTTTATAAACTTTTTATTTTGAATTCATTTACTATTTTTTTATTCATTTTGTAAATATTTTGTAAAATCAAATTCTCTGATTGGTCCAGCTCAGATGTTGACCTTTGGTCAACGTCTCCCCCCTCCCGGGTCAGACCCGGGTAGTGTCCGTCGGACCCGTTTCTTGATTTTCTCCAGCCCACCTCCGAGCTCCATTTGCCTCAAAATTTAGACCCGATAAACCTCGTACATCTGACATCTTCGCAGGTCCCTTGGATGATCCGGATCACTCTCGGATTTCCCGCTTTTCGCCTATCCTTCTTGACCCTCGAGCATCCTATATAGTATCTCTTCCACCTAGCCAGAGCCCTAGCTCGTTCCTTGCCCTTCCTTCTACCCCTAGGCATCTTTGGTTGAGTGACAGCTACCAAAGGCCATCCTTGGAGTGGAGTTTGGTCGCGTGGTTCACGCAGCTCACTCACGTGGTCGGCGAGCGCCACCGTGTCTAGCCTCCCAGCCTTCCACAGCTTGGTCAAGGCCACAACCCAGCCGACCACATTCGCCTGGAGCTCAGGAACTCGTTTCGACCTTCAGTTATACACTTCTGCTTCTGCATTTCATCTATCCATTCGATTCATTCCACCTAGCGTTGTCGCATGTTTACTTGCTCAGACCAGCTAGTCGGAGCCCCGTCATTCGCATCCACCCATTCCGATTGAATCTACACGTTGTCCTTCATCTCGCACCGCAGACTGATCATCCTTAGGCTCGTCCCTTAGGTCGAGATTAAGGCTCAGATCTCCTCCCTCCATCTTTGTCAGAGATCGACCTTCATTCTCCCACACTTCTCCCTTCCTTATCAAGCAATAACCCGATCAGAGCAAAGCCCTCGAGTCGCTTTCTACTTTGCAGGACTTTTCGCGTGCAAGGAACCACTTCTGAGCCCCAGTAGCTCAGGCTGAGCACTGATGAGCGGCCCGAGCGAACGAGGTAAAGGTATCAAATAGGTCGTTGCGACCTCTAACACTCGGGGTCACTCAATCAAGAAAAATATCGAACCGCGAAAGAAATCAGAAATCAAAACACGAAGCGCGGTCCTAGCTATGGGATTAACCTGGTATAGCTCCCAGGGTCGAACACAAGGAGCACGGATTGGCCTAGGGCCTACGAAGTAGTAAAAGGAAAATAAAATAAAAGAAAAGTGTTTTTTAGTGGTTTTTAATAATTTTTATATTTTTTTAGATTTTTAAAAGATAAAGAAAATAAAAGAAAACAAATATCAACACACTTAGGCAAATTATTTAACACACCAAAAATAAAGCAAAAATTAAAGAAAAATTGTTTTTATGTTTTTTAGGTTTTTAAGTGTTTTTGGTGAATTTTGATATTTTTCTGATGGGTAAATTATTTTCTAAAAATCAAACAGTGCTAAAAAGGAATGGAACTGTCCAACAAGGCTCAAAACTCAAACATAAAATATTTAAGAGTCTCAACAGGACTTGGAGGTAATTTTCCTGTAATCTAGAAAGAATAAGGAAAATTTAGGCACCTGAATTATTGTTTTTGGATTTTTAAATTATTTATTATAATTTTTATGAGTTTTTGTGGTTTTTTCAATTTTTAGGGTTTTTAGGCAATGAAAAATAGCCAAAATTGGCTAGAAAATCAAACAACAAGCGAAGAACAGTCGCTAATTTTTTTAGAATTTTTGAAGGTGTTTTTATATTTTTTTGGTATTTTTATATCTAGACAGTAGCTAAAAAGGAGGTTTTTGAATTTTTAAAAATACTAAATCAAATCAAAAATGTCCTCAACAATTCTCAAAAATCCTACAACATGGCAGGAGCCATGTTTCAAATTTTCATCGAATTTGGAGGTGGTTTGATATTTATTCAAAAATCAAAGAGGGGGCACTGTGCACAGGGACGTAAGTGCAAATACCCAAAAGTCTGAGGGCCAAGGTGCAAAAATCCCAGCAAGTCACGCGCGTGGCGCGTGCCTGGGGCACTCAGGGGCCTTTTGGTAATAAAAACCAAGTTTCTGGACTTTTTGGTAACTCGTACCAAAAGTCCATGGGCTTGGATGCAAAAATCCCACTAAAATCTGCACATGCGCATAAACAACACTCACAGGGGCATAAATGCAATTACCAAAAAGTATTCATTCATTTCATAACCCAACAGAACTACAGGATGAAAAATGTAAATAGCCCAGCTAGACACGTGACGAAGCACGTGGACTCATACACACAAGGGCATACATGCAAATACAAACAAGCACAGGGTCCACAATGCAATTTACCCTACGTAAATAAAGTTACTAAAATATTTACAGGACTAAAAATAAAAAGACAAACTAAGAGGGGGCCCTAAGCAAATTACCCCTTTATTCGTCGACGGCTGGATTCGCGCCACGTGGAAGATCGGGCGGCTCTGGATGGTGGCGCTCTCCTTCTTTGTCTCTTGGGCCAAATCGACGCTCCAGAGGGAGCCACGTGGAGGATCGGACGGGTCAGGTCTCAGGTGGCTCTCTCTCTCTCTGCTGCTCGGACGGTTCAGATCAGCCCCTCGATCTGATCAACGGCTGCTGCTCCTCGAGAAATGGATGGTGGCGATGCAAACTGGGAGCGGGGGCTGATCGGACGGTGCTGGAGGATGGTGGAAGAACACTCCACCGGCGAACTTCGCCGGCCTCGTGCGTGAGCTGCAGTCCTCCTCAGCTGCTCCTGGTGATCGGGGAAGATGGGCGACGGCGTCCCGCAGCTGCTGGTACTGTCCGATGGCCCACCCGAGCCCTGGAGGGGCTCCGGCGAGCTCGGCGGCGGTGGGCTCCTGGACCTGATGTGAGGGGGGCTCAGATGCCCTCCTTCTGACCTGCAAAACACGCCAGGAGCTTCGCGGGTCGAGGGCAAAGTGCCTCGACCCAAAGAAGCGGGGTGACGGTGGCTGGTGGGTCGGTGCGAATGAGCTCCGGCGAGCTGGGGATGGAGGAGCTCGACTCCCAGCTCCGGGGCGAGCTGGGTTGAACGAGTGGGCGTAGAACGTGCGCGAGGGAGTGGCGAGGGTGATGGTGTGCTCCGATGATCGAAATAGTACACGAGATGGTCAGAATCAGAGGAACACGGCGAGGGGTCGATTTGGGCGAAACATGAAATTACACGAAATAGATGCGCTAAATGGATACCTGGGCGATGCGAAAGACTGGGCTGGAGCTTGGCTAGCTCCTGGTCGTCGCCTCGAAGGTCGTCACTGCCTGAGGCTCGAGCTCCATCTAGGTGGCGGAGCACGGCGGCGCGCGGCTGCCGGATCGATGGTCCAAGCACCTCCTCCTCGCTGCAACAAGGGCCAACGCGAGCTGTCACCTCGGTGGTTACAATGGAGGTCACGGGAGTGAAGGTGGAGAGCCAAAGATGGAATGAGGAGGCGGCTGAGCTCGAGTTTTATATGGGTGCAGGTCCGGGAAGGATCGATCGGGTAGGGCGAGCTGAAGCGCGGATCCCAAGGAAGAATGTCGGGCGAGATTCCCGGATGCACGGGGGATGATTAGGACCTTAGATTAGGCGAAATGGGGATCGGGTCTGGTAGAGATAATTGGGCGAAGTCGGGTCCGCGAACAGGACCCGGGCTCTGGTGGTCCTGGGGGAGGTGTTGACCGGGGGTCAACAATCCCCCGTGGACCAATCAGAGCCCGCCAAGGGTTGAATTCTTATTTGATTTTTTTGGGGCCTTAAATGGCCGAATTTTCAAAAACTCAAAACACAAAATATTTTTGTTTTAAGTTTTTCTATTTTTTTGTGATTTTTAATTAATTTTTGGAAATAAAAATAAGGTCTATTCATAGTAGCTATACATAGGTATATATACACTATATTGATTTTTGATTTTTGATTTTTAATTAGTTCTTTTTATACATTTTTATTCCTATTTTATATTTTATTTATTTATAGGATAAAAGGAGGAATAAAAGGCTATTTTTATTTTATTTTTATTATTTATATACATAGGTTAAATAATTAGTGATATACATATATGTACATGGTATATATACAATATATTTTTGTATTTTAATTTTGTAATTTTTATTTGATTTTTGTCTTGTTTCTTTTTATTTATTTTATTTACAAAACATAAAAAGGGATATTTACAAAAAGGTTTGAAAATAAATTAGGTTATTTACAAGGTGAAATAAATAAAGAAGGTGGTCTATGTACATGGTGAAGAGATGTTTTTGGCTTTTTGATTTTTTTAATTTTTATTTTGTTTTTAATAGCTTCTAAATATATACAAAATATATACAAGCATATTTTTGGCTGAGGAAAATATTATTTTATTTATTTACAAATATATGTACATGTGAGCCCCTATCTCCCTCTACTTGGTTTTTATGCGGTCAGGCCCATGCTGAGCCCTCCCTTGGGTCAGGTTGCTCAATATTTATTCTAAATATTTCCCTCTTTTTCTTTTTCATCTTTATTCTTTTATTTTTGCACAAAAACATGCTAATTATCTATTTTTACAAACATGCATGCTTTTGCTAATTAACCCTATTTACACATATCTACATGCATTTGCATAGGTTTTTGTAGCTAAAATATAAGAATAAAGAGTGATGAATGGGTATTCATCACCCCCCTATACTATACTTTGCTAGTCCCTTAGCAAACACTTATTTGAAAAAGAAGTGAAAAAGAAAGAAAAAGAAAAAGAAAAAGAGAATGTACATGGATCAAGGTTGATTATTAAACTTGCCTTCATTAAATTGAGGTATGGAGCTTAATCAGATCTTTGGATTATTGATGTGTCGGAACCTTATTTAGACTTAAGCTTAAAACCTAACAGCCTCTAAGTTCCACTATTCTATAACCAAGACTCCTCAATGCTCCAGATCAGAACAAGTCATCAACTACAAACCCTGAAGACCATGAATCTTTTCTTGTCCTGTGAATGTGAGGTCTAAGCTCTCCACCTCAGAAATGGCAACTTGACAACCCTCCCTAACAAGGTAACTCTAAGACCTCAATCTGGCCACTCTTTCCTCGAGGAGCGGGGTATTCCCTTCTAAGTTCAAGTACAACCGGCTCAAGAAGAGGGGGAAGAAGAGAATGGGTCAAGGCCAGTGTAGCCAAGTACCCTTGGGAGCTTGACCAGTGTAGCCAAGTCTCCCTGCTGCAAGCTACAACAGGTGGATCATGAAACCAAGCTTTGCTTATTGCACTTATATACATACTCCGGTGGGATTATCATTTTCTCTCAGACCCACCACTTTTTTGGAGTTCTTTTCTTTTTGCATTTTTTTTCGAGTGCATCTATACAACATGTACATGTGCAGCATATATACAAGGAGTTTTTCCTCTTGAGCCAGTAGACTATCCCTCTTTTGAAGCTTTATTGCAACCCACAACTCCCGTCGTTAGACCTCATGGTAACCAGACCAAGTTGAGACGCACTTCCTTCACTAAATGAAGAAGAGAGGTTCCGCCTAGAAGTACTACCCTCATATGCTACCCCCAGCCAAGGAAGACTGCCTCCTCACCACCTCATCCGTAGAGAGCTCGGTGCATAGTGCGGTTGTCCAAGTAAAGCCATAATCTATGAGTCATGTGTTGTTGTTAAGTGCTCTACTTAGGCTCATTGAGATGACATGTGATCACAGCCTAGTGGACTCAAAGAATTAAGTCACCATGGACCTGAAAAGCCTTAAACCTAAGCCTTATAAGGTTCCTCTTAGAAATTAGGTGGATTAAGATCTTAATCAAGCTCCATTTCTCAATTTGATTCCAGGCTAGTTTAAATATCAACTATCATCCAGAAAAACTATATACATATGTACAACAAAGATGCATATTTACACAATATTTTACAATCATGCAAAATTTTTGAAAAATGTTTTGAAATCATGAATGATGATGCATGAAGTGCAAGTTTTGCAAAAAGGAATTTACACACATTTACACAAGATTTTTGCAAACTTTGATTTTCAAAACATTTTGGAAAAATTTTGTACCATATACATAATTTTGATACAGAAAATATTTACACAAGCTTTACACAAAAGATTTTTGAAATCATTTTTACAAAAATAATTTGTACACTAGCTATGTATGTGCAAATAAAAGAAGATTATGTACATGAAAATTTTTAATTTTTGTGGTTTTTAGCCATTTTTATTTATTAACACACTCACACAAAGTACGAGTTATGGCTAAAGTATATATGAAATATATACACACCCCCCTATACTTAGCTCGAACGATGTCCTCGGAGTCAAGAGCGATGAAGAAGACATAACTCGTGCTATGTATAGGGAAGTGAAAAGAAAGGCTATACAAAAGGATATGAAAAGTCAAAAGGGACTCGGGTCTTCCCCCTATACTTAGGATCAAGTAATCCTAAGTATAGCAGGCTGTACACGAAGGGAAAACCGAGTGGAGAATGTACAGGGTTTACCCCCCCTATACTTAGGGTGAAATGCCCCTAAGTATAGGCAGCAAAACAGGGGTAAACAGAAACAAAAGAAATACCCAAAATGTCTCACATCCCCCCCATACTTAGGGTAAAGTACACCCTAAGTATAGCATAATCATAAGATGAAGAAAGGGATGTGGGACTAAGGAATGTGATGATATGGACATCTGGATCTATGTACAGCGGAGGATCAGTAAAGCGCAGGCGTGAGATGCATTAGATGTGAGTCAAAGACCACATCTCACGCAAAATGAATAGGGGCAATATCAACGACCCGCGGCTCATGATCTAGAAATGGTTTGAGCCGCTGGCCGTTCACTCGGAAGGTACTCTCAGAAGACAACTCAGATATGTCGATGCTACCGTTGTCGTGTACCTTCCGAACCAGATAAGGTCCTTTCCATTTGCTCTGTAGCTTCCCTGGAAATAATCTTAGCCTCGCGTCAAACAGCCATACTCTCTGTCCAATCTCAAAATGCTTGTGGCTGATATGAGAATCATGCCACTCCTTGACTCTCTCCTTATCATGTAGGCTGCTTGAGAATGCTGCATCTCTAAGCTCCTCCAGGGCAGCTAGCTCTGCCCTCCTCTGGTCTCCTATACCATATGGATCCATCAAGATATCTGTGACGGCCCAAAGTGACTTGTGCCTCAGCTCAACTGGTAGGTGACAGGGCTTGCCATACACGAGGCGAAAGGGAGATGTGCCCAAAGGTGTCTTGAAAGACGTCCTATATGCCCACAAGACCGAGTCCAATAGCTGTGACCAATCCTTTCGGTCAGGGCGGACGACTTTCTGCAGAATAGTCTTGATCTCCCTATTCGACACTTCGGCTAGACCATTCGTCTGTGGATGGTATGGTGTAGCAACTCGATGGTCTATGCCGAACTCGCTAGCAAGTGCCTTCACCTGGTCGTTGATGAAGTGAGATCCCCCATCAGAAATAAGAACTCGTGGAACCCCGAACCGCGTGATGATATGCTTCCTCAAGAATCTGCAAACTGTCCTCGCATCAGCGGCTCGGGCGGGGATAGCCTCCACCCAACGACTCACATAATCTACGGCCAACAGAATGTACTCAAATCCCTGACTCTTAGGGAATGGACCCATGAAATCGATGCCCCATGCGTCAAAAACCTCACAGAAGTGAATGGGCTGCATCGGCATCATATCACGCTGTCCACAAGTGCCCATCCTCTGACAGTCAGTACACCTCTTCACGAACTCATCTGAGTCCTTGAAGAGGGTAGGCCACCACAAGCCGGATTGGAGCACTTTCTGTGCCGTTCTCCTCCCAGAATGATGTCCTCCTGCCTCAAGCTTGTGGCAGTAAGTGAGGACGCTATGGTGTTCCTCCTGAGGAATACACCGACGCCAGACGCTATCCCCTCCCTCGTGGTAAAGGATGGGATCCTCCCAATGGTAAGACTTGGCCTTCGCGAGGAAGGTCTCAAGCCTCTGCCTGGGCCAATCTTGTGGGACTTTCCCAGCAACGAGAAAGTTCACAATATCGGCGTACCATGGGAGTGAGGCGATAGCAAGGATCGCCTCATCTGGGAAGGTATCTCGGATAGGATCAATCTGCTCGGTCTCCTCAGGCTGCTCTAATCGGGATAGGTGATCCGCCACCACATTCTTGACTCCAGGCTTATCCTTGATCTCAATGTCGAACTCCTGGAGTAGAAGGATCCATCTAGTCAGTCTGGCCTTGGCATCCTTCTTTGCCATGAGGTACCTGATGGCGGTGTGATCTGTAAACAAAGTCACTCTGGATCCAATGATATATGATCTGAACTTATCCAGGGAAAACACTACTGCTAGCATCTCCTTCTCTGTGACCATATAATTCCGCTGGGCGGAATCCAATGTGCGGCTAGCATAGTGTATAGCAAATGGTACTCCATCCCTCCTCTGTCCCAGCACTGCCCCTACGGCAAAATCGGAGGCGTCCGTCATGATCTCGAATGGGAGAGACCAATCAGGTGGCTGGAGGACAGGAGCCTCAATCACGCACTGCTGGAGAGTAGCAAACGACGAAAGACACTTGTCATCGACAAGGAACTCGGTGTCTTTCGTCAAGAGGTCAGTCAACGGCCGGGCAATCCTGCTGAAATCCTGAATGAATCTCCTGTAAAATCCAACGTGCCCCAGAAATGACCGTAACTGCCTCAGATTGGACGGCGGTGTGAGTTTCCTAATGACATCGACCTTGGTCGGGTCAACCTCCATGCCCTGTTGGAGATGATGTGGCCAAGCACCGTCCCTTGAGTCACCATGAAGTGACTCTTCTCCCAAGATAGCACCAAGTGATACTCAATACATCGCTGGAGTACTCGATCTAGGCAGTCAAGACAAGAATCAAATCCGTCGCCGTAGATCGAGAAATCATCCATGAAGACCTCAAGGCACTCCCCTACCATGTCCGAGAAGATCGACAGCATGCACCTCTGAAAAGTCGCAGGGGCATTGCATAGCCCAAATGGCATGCGTCGAAAAGCGTATGTGCCGAAGGGACAGGTAAAGGTGGTCTTCTCCTGGTCCTCAGGAGCGATGGCCACTTGGTTGTAGCCCGAGTACCCATCCAGGAAGCAATAATGGCTTTTCCCTGCCAGTCTCTCTATGATCTGGTCAATAAAAGGCAGGGGGAAATGGTCCTTCTTGGTGGCTTGGTTGAGTCTCCTGTAGTCAACACAAACCCTCCAAGAGGTGGGTACTCGTGTAGCAATCTCCTCTCCCGACTCACTGATCACAGTCGTGATGCCCGTCTTCTTGGGCACCACATGCAAGGGGCTAACCCACTTGGAGTCGGAAATGGGATAAATAAAACCTGCACCCCACCACTTCGATATTTCCTTCATGACAACCTCTCTTAGGTTGGGGTTCATACGCCGCTGGAACTCACGCGACGGCTTCGCCCCATCCTCGAGATAGATGTGGTGGGAGCACACTGATGGACTAATCCCATGGAGATCTGCTACGCTCCATCCGATCGCCTTGCGGTTCTTTTCAAGAACCCCCATCAAACGGGATTCCTGCTCTCCAGTCAACTCGGCGGAGATGATGACTGGGTACATCTCAGGATCGCCCGCAAGGAATCGATACTTCAGCGAAGTAGGGAGCGGCTTCAGCTCTGGAATGCTGGGTGCCGGCAAATCTGGCTGTGGAAGGAACTGAGTGAAAGCTGCAAGATCGGCCAAATCTACCTGGGAAAGAGATAGTGTACTCTCGCAAACTGGATCGGGAGAAGGCGGCTCTACTGCACTGTCTCTGGTCTGCTCTGCCTCTACCTCCTCCTCATCTCTAGGCTCAGATGGACTCAGGTCTGGCATCTGGTCATAGCAATCAGCCCAATCAGACTCTGAATCCGAGGGATCTGTATCAGAAACGGTGGCATCAGTACCACCGGAAAACAAGGTGGCATCAGCACCACCATCACAAATCATCGTGCTGCGATCAAGGACCGGCTCTGCTGCCGCAATGGTATCCTGAACCAGGTCTGTGCTCTCCAGATTCTCCTCTGCTATCATCTCTGCCTCAGCTGTGTCTGAAAGTGAGAGGGTGGTCTGTGCCTCAAGGTCTGCCCAAGCTGCCTCATCATCTGTGATCACAAAGTCACATTCCTGGTGGATGTCTGGCTCTGCGTCTGTCAGCTGCTCTGAATCGGTACTCGCATCTGAGCGGGATCTGAATATGGCTCTATAGTCCTCGACCGTCTCTATTTGTATACTCTCGCCCTGGACGCGAAAGTACACCTTCCCGCTATCATGATCAGTCACCGCCTTGGCTGTGGCCAAGAACGGACGACCAAGGATGATTGGGGTATCGGTCACTGACTCAGGGATCTCCATGTCCAACACTACGAAGTCCACGGGGAATTGCAGACCCTGAATCGTGACGATAACGTCTCGTAATAACCCCTTCGGCCTCTTGACAGATCTATCAGCGAACTGAAGGACTGTCCTGCTCTGTCGAAGAGTGCCCAACTCGAAGCGGTCGAGAAGGGCTGCCGGAAGTAGGTTGATCGACGATCCGCTATCTAAAAGAGTACGGTCGAACCACTGCTCACTAATCTGGCATCTGACATACGGGGCCCCTGAATCTGGCCTCTTGGCTGGCAGTCGGTTCTGGATCGCGAAGCACGTGGCTTTGGTCAGCACATGTATCTCTGAAGTGTGGTTCCTCCTCCTCCTCCTGACTGTAGTCCTCTCTCTCAAAGATCTCTGGAGAAGGGGGATGTGCTGCAAAGCCTCCTGGAGGGTCAGCTGGATGTGGAAGCGATCGATCATGCTCTGGCTGAACTCCTCAAGCTCTCTCTTTTTTGGGTCATTTTTCTTCCCCTTCCCCATCTGAAGGGCTCTAGGGAAGGGGATCACTGGGTCCTTCTCAGATGAAGGACTAGGAAAAGGTCTAAGCGGTTCAAGGACCGGATCCACACATACATCACGCACCACAGTGGGACCAGAAGAAAATAAACCTTTTCCTTTATTCATAGCAGAATTCTGAGATACATGGACACGAGGAAAAACATCAGATCTCTCTCTACAAACACCGGTGGCCTCAGTACCACCACGGGCGGGCTGCTCTGCTGCTGCTGCTGAAGGTAGACGTCTCGCGGCATCAGTACCGCGTGCTGGCTCGGCTGCATGGGTGGCATCAGTACCACCTCCTAACTCTGGTGAAGTGGCGGCCTCAGTACCGCCGGTGGGATCAGCATCCTTGGTGGCCTCAGTACCACCGTCATCATCTGGAGCGGCATCAGTACCGCTCTCCTCCTCCTCCTGTGGCGCCTCGGGATGGTGCTCAGCTGAGGCGCCGCCGCCGGCTGGGGTCCTACCGCTCCTAAGCGTGGCAAAATCAACATCAAAAAGATCTGAAGAAGTATCATCGAATGGATCGCTAGGAGTGGCTAACTCGGTATGTACTACCTGCTCAGACTTCCGCTTGAGATTGTTCGGGTTCGGCTCTATCTGGGCGGGTATGGCGGCCTTCCCTCTCACCAGGTCCCGCAACTCCTGGCGGAACTCGTCCATCTCCCGTCGAAATGTCGCCTGCTGGTCCGTGAGGAGGCGGGTCATATCATCCAAAGCGGGGCTCTCGTGGGAGCCCGACGGGTGTCCTCTCTGTGGATGAGGCTGTGGCTGCTGGTAAGGGTAAGAGGGGTAGGAAGGAGGGTGCTGCTGGTGCTGGTATCCCTGGTGAGCCTGCTGCTCACGTCTCCAAGGCTGTCCCTGCTATTGATAGGGACGAGGAACGTAGGACGACTGCTGCTGGTAGACTGGGGGCTGCTGCTGCGGCTGGTGATGGTCTCTCGACTGGGAGTACTGCCCTCCCTGTGCTGACGGCTGCTGCTGGGGCTGGGCACCACCACTCCCCCACCTGAATCCGGGATGATCTCGTCGGATCCCAGGCTGGGGACGGTCGTACCAGATCCCGTTGACATCCATCAACGGCTCTGCATCAAAGGGGGCTGGGGGTAGTACTGCCAACGGCTGATCCGGCTGGTAGACCACCATCTGCATCTCTGGAGATGGTGGTGACTGCAAAGTGGGCTGCGGCTGCTAGTACGGCTCCTCCTGTACAAGGTGAACCTTTCTAGGCTGCACTGGGGTGCTGGAGCGCTGGGACGAGCTGCTGCTGCTGCCGGCGTCGCCTCGCGACTGAAGACGGGGCTGAGAAGCCGTCTGTGTCTCCTGGAGACACATGAGCTGTGTCTTCAGGTCGCTCAAGACCTGTGCCATCTGATCCATCTGTGCTATGCTCTGGCACTGCTTCTTCTCTATCAGCTCCATGCGGTCCAGCTTCTCGCTGATGATGCCCATGTCCGCAGCTGACGACTCTAACTATGCTGCTGCTGTGGCTGCTGCGGACGAACTGGAAGGACCTGCATCTACCCGTGCTATCCTCTGGTACTGCACGAGCCCTGGCTGATGTGGCTGGGTCTTCTGAGTGTAGAGCCGGGTCTGGGACATGACCATGTAGTTCTCTGCCATCTCCTCAAAAATAGCCCAGACTTGGTCGTGGTCCTTGGCGAAGTAGGACCCGCCACAAGAAGCGTTCACCAGGCCCTGTAGCTCTGGTGACAACCCACTGAAGAAGCTCTGAACTAGGTTCGGCTTCGTGATATCGTGGTGTGGGCATCTGTCCAAAAGCTCTCTGAACCTCTCCCAAGCCTCATGGAACTGCTCGTTGGGGAACATGGAGAAGTTGCTGATCAGGGCCCTCGCTGCATTCGTCCGCCCGAGTGGATAGTACTTGTTCAAGTACTCGGTGCGGAGCTGCTCCCATGTGTACACGAATCTCCCCAAATGTTTCAGCCAGGTGGCTGCTCTATCTGCCAGTGAGAAGGGGAAGGCAATCATCCGTATGGTATCCTTGTCCACATGTCTGTCGTGGACAGTACTGCAAATCATGAGAAACTCCTGTAGGTGGAGATGGGGCTCCTCTGTAGCCAGTCCATGGAACCGCGGGAGCATCTGCAAGGTGTTCGGGGGGAACTTGAAGTCCCCCACGATGGCTGGAACCACAACCCAATGGTGCATCAAGGTAGATCCGGGGTTGTGCAACTCCCGCATCGATCTAGGTGGTCCTGCTCCTCCTGCGGCTGCTGCCGCTGCGGCGGCGGCCGCGGCTGCTGCTGCTGCTGCTGCTGCGGCTCGTGCCTGTGCCTCATCGGGGTCCTCAGGCTCGCTCTGTGCATCTCTCTCTGCTCTGAGCCTCTCCATCTCACGCCTCATCTCTATCATAAAAGCTCCCTGATCGCGGAGCTGCTGCTGGACTGTCTCTAACTGTGCGATCAGGGTGGAGTTGATCGCTCCCTGGTCCAGTACAAAGTGCTCGGGACGGGAGTGATCGTCAGAACTGCCTGCGCCTGCCATCTCGACGTCTGCAAAATCGAAGGAGCCCAACTCAGGTGCTGTCAAATGAATAAGTCTCTCCTCGGGCTCAGGTCTCTCGGGTAGATCAGAAAGGGGATCGAGGGGGAACAGGGTGGAGTCGTACTCGGGCTCGGAGAGCGGGTCTGAGCTCTCGCGAGCCAACCTAGATGATGAGGTAGACGCGCCCGAAAGCGGTGCAGCCAAAGGCTGCCTAAGAGATCGTCTACCCATCATCTCGATCTGGTGAGTAGGGCGGATGAGATCTAGAAAAACTATGATCGAAAAACAAACCCCCGGTTCACCAACGCAACGCGAGCTGAAGACCGTGAAAGTTCGGTCAAATTATCTTGTCTGTTTTATTTGGTGAACACACAAATATCAGAGCGATTACGTAACCTGTTGGGATCTCCGCTGCTAACCCAACCGACTGGCCCACACGGAAGAGTCGGTAGTCAGTCAAGAATAGCAACGGGGGGCTCTACCTAGTGTTCGGGTCACTCTCTCGCACATACAAACCAAGCAATGAGGGGGTTGCTCTCCCCAAGACAGAATTTTTAGGGTGAGCGAGTTTTAAGGTCGATAGTCTTAGCAGTCCCAATTTTATGGTTGCTCTTTTTAGGTATTTTTCAATGCAAACAAAAACGCCTAACGAATTTTTCGGTTCTCCTGGTTATTAAGTCCAAAATCGGGGGGAGAAGTCGAAAAAGGCGATGCACGAGAAATCAATGATGCATGCAAAGTCAGAAAAGCGTACCTGCCTCCAGCTCTCTACATGCAGAGTGATCCGCGCATAAAATAAAGACAGAGAAGTAAACTAAGCTATATGATGCAACGGTAAAAAGCCGAGTCCTAAGACAAGCAACTTCTATTGATCGTGAAGAACAATAGTTAGTTAACCGAATCGAGTCCGGAGTCCGATCTTGGGAGTGACTCGGTGCCCGCCACAACGGGTCCTGCCAGCGCTGTATGTGACTCCTAACGGCACGTGGTCTCAAATCCAATTAAACTAACTTTTTTAGTGAATTTTAGTAAGATCCAATTACGTTCTATAGGAACAGATATTCTATTAAGTGTTGGGCCTTAGAAATCTTACGTCACAACCAACAAAAATCCTATGTCTAGGGGCTCGAGCGAAAACCGCGAAAAACCCGGAAAATGACAGTAAGAAAGAAAAAGAAAAGCCGCGAGAAAACCGCGAAAAACCGCGAGGTCCTAATGGGTCCCCCGAGCACGCCGGTGCTCGGCGAAACAGACCCGCTACGGTCTAAGTGTCTAAAAGTCTCACAGTTCCTGTATTATTACAATAATAAATGAACTGAAAATAAACTAAGCTATCCTCTCCCACTCACTCTCTCTCTCTCGCTCTCTCCTGCGGCTTCGTAGAGAAAGAAGCCGCCTCCGAACTCCGCGGCTGCACCGGCTCCTCGAAAGTCGCCTCCGCGGTCCTCGGGCCCTCGCAAGAAAGACAGAAGAGGGTGGTCAGACCAATAAAATAATCAAATAATGAATGAAAATAAGAACAAGGGTATATATGCAAAAATGAGAAATAAAATAGTCACACAAAATCAAACAAAAATAAAAAGAAAAGAAAATCAAAATAAAACAAAATGAATCAAAAAGGAACTATGAACAAAAGCCGCGAAAAGCCGCGAGCTCCGAAGAGCCGCGAAAAGCCGCGAAAACAAAAACGAAAAGAAAGTCAAAAATAACTACTAAGCCGTGCTCCCCGGCAACGGCGCCATTCTGATGAGCGGCCCGAGCGAACGAGGTAAAGGTATCAAATAGGTCGTTGCGACCTCTAACACTCGGGGTCACTCAATCAAGAAAAATATCGAACCGCGAAAGAAATCAGAAATCAAAACACGAAGCGCGGTCCTAGCTATGGGATTAACCTGGTATAGCTCCCAGGGTCGAACACAAGGAGCACGGATTGGCTTAGGGCCTACGAAGTAGTAAAAAGAAAATAAAATAAAAGAAAAGTGTTTTTTAGTGGTTTTTAATAATTTTTATATTTTTTTAGATTTTTAAAAGATAAAGAAAATAAAAGAAAACAAATATCAACACACTTGGGAAAATTATTTAACACACCAAAAATAAAGCAAAAATTAAAGAAAAATTGTTTTTATGTTTTTTAGGTTTTTAAGTGTTTTTGGTGAATTTTTGATATTTTTCTGATGGGTAAATTATTTTCTAAAAATCAAACAGTGCTAAAAAGGAATGGAACTGTCCAGCAAGGCTCAAAACTCAAAAATAAAATATTTAAGAGTCTCAACAGGCCTTGGAAGTAATTTTCCTGTAATCTAGAAAGAATAAGGAAAATTTAGGCACCTGAATTATTATTTTTGGATTTTTAAATTATTTATTATAATTTTTAAGAGTTTTTGTGGTTTTTTCAATTTTTAGGGTTTTTAGGCAATGAAAAATAGCCAAAATTGGCTAGAAAATCAAACAACAAGCGAAGCACAGTCGCTAATTTTTTTAAGAATTTTTGAAGGTGTTTTTATATTTTTTTGGTATTTTTATATCTAGACAGTAGCTAAAAAGGAGGTTTTTGAATTTTTAAAAATACTAAATCAAATCAAAAATGTCCTCAAAAATTCTCAAAAATCCTACAACATGGCAGGAGCCATGTGTCAAATTTTCATCGAATTTGGAGGTGGTTTGATATTTATTCAAAAATCAAAGAGGGGGCACTGTGCACAGGGACGTAAGTGCAAATACCCAAAAGTCTGAGGGCCAAGGTGCAAAAATCCCAGCAAGTCACGCGCGTGGCGCGTGCCTGGGACACTCAGGGGCCTTTTGGTAATAAAAACCAAGTTTCTGGACTTTTTGGTAACTCGTACCAAAAGTCCAGGGGCTTGGATGCAAAAATCCCACTAAAATCCGCACATGCGCATAAACAACACTCACAGGGGCATAAATGCAATTACCAAAAAGTATTCATTCATTTCATAACCCAACAGAACTACAGGATGAAAAATGTAAATAGCCCAGCTAGACACGTGACGAAGCACGTGGACTCATACACACAAGGGCATACATGCAAATACAAACAAGCACAGGGTCCACAATGCAATTTACCCTACGTAAATAAAGTTACTAAAATATTTACAGGACTAAAAATAAAAAGACAAACTAAGAGGGGGCCCTAAGCAAATTACCCCTTTATTCGTCGACGGCTGGATTCGCGCCACGTGGAAGATCGGGCGGCTCTGGATGGTGGCGCTCTCCTTCTTTGTCTCTTGGGCCAAATCGACGCTCCAGAGGGAGCCACGTGGAGGATCGGACGGGTCAGGTCTCAGGTGGCTCTCTCTCTCTGCTGCTCGGACGGTTCAGATCAGCCCCTCGATCTGATCAACGGCTGCTGCTCCTCGAGAAATGGATGGTGGCGATGCAAACTGGGAGCGGGGGCTGATCGGACGGTGCTGGAGGATGGTGGAAGAACACTCCACCGGCGAACTTCGCCGGCCTCGTGCGTGAGCTGCAGTCCTCCTCAGCTGCTCCTGGTGATCGGGGAAGATGGGCGACGGCGTCCCGCAGCTGCTGGTACTGTCCGATGGCCCACCCGAGCCCTGGAGGGGCTCCGGCGAGCTCGGCGGCGGTGGGCTCCTGGACCTGATGTGAGGGGGGCTCAGATGCCCTCCTTCTGACCTGCAAAACACGCCAAGAGCTTCGCGGGTCGAGGGCAAAGTGCCTCGACCCAAAGAAGCGGGGTGACGGTGGCTGGTGGGTCGGTGCGAATGAGCTCCGGCGAGCTGGGGATGGAGGAGCTCGACTCCCAGCTCCGGGGCGAGATGGGTTGAACGAGTGGGCGTAGAACGTGCGCGAGGGAGTGGCGAGGGTGATGGTGTGCTCCGATGATCGAAATAGTACGCGAGATGGTCGGAATCAGAGGAACACGGCGAGGGGTCGATTTGGGCGAAACATGAAATTACACGAAATAGATGCGCTAAATGGATACCTGGGCGATGCGAAAGACTGGGCTGGAGCTTGGCTAGCTCCTGGTCGTCGCCTCGAAGGTCGTCACTGCCTGAGGCTCGAGCTCCAGCTAGGTGGCGGAGCACGGCGGCGCGCGGCTGCCGGATCGATGGTCTAAGCACCTCCTCCTCGCTGCAACAAGGGCCAACGCGAGCTGTCACCTCGGTGGTTACAATGGAGGTCACGGGAGTGAAGGTGGAGAGCCAAAGATGGAATGAGGAGGCGGCTGAGCTCGAGTTTTATATGGGTGCAGGTCCGGGAAGGATCGATCGGGTAGGGCGAGCTGAAGCGCGGATCCCAAGGAAGAATGTCGGGCGAGATTCCCGGATGCACGGGGGATGATTAGGACCTTAGATTAGGCGAAATGGGGATCGGGTCTGGTAGAGATAATTGGGCGAAGTCGGGTCCGCGAACAGGACCCGGGCTCTGGTGGTCCTGGGGGAGGTGTTGACCGGGGGTCAACAATCCCCCGTGGACCAATCAGAGCCCGCCAAGGGTTGAATTCTTATTTGATTTTTTTGGGGCCTTAAATGGCCGAATTTTCAAAAACTCAAAACACAAAATATTTTTGTTTTAATTTTTTCTATTTTTTTTGTGATTTTTAATTAATTTTTGGAAATAAAAATAAGGTCTATTCATAGTAGCTATACATAGGTATATATACACTATATTGATTTTTGATTTTTGATTTTTAATTAGTTCTTTTTATACATTTTTATTCCTATTTTATATTTTATTTATTTATAGGATAAAAGGAGGAATAAAAGGCTATTTTTATTTTATTTTTATTATTTATATACATAGGTTAAATAATTAGTGATATACATATATGTACATGGTATATACAATATATTTTTGTATTTTAATTTTGTAATTTTTATTTGATTTTTATCTTGTTTCTTTTTATTTATTTTATTTACAAAACATAAAAAGGGATATTTACAAAAAGGTTTGAAAATAAATTAGGTTATTTACAAGGTGAAATAAATAAAGAAGGTGGTCTATGTACATGGTGAAGAGATGTTTTTGGCTTTTTTATTTTTTTAATTTTTATTTTGTTTTTAATAGCTTCTAAATATATACAAAATATATACAAGCATATTTTTGGCTGAGGAAAATATTATTTTATTTATTTACAAATATATGTACATGTGAGCCCCTATCTCCCTCTACTTGGTTTTTATGCGGTCAGGCCCATGCTGAGCCCTCCCTTGGGTCAGGTTGCTCAATATTTATTCTAAATATTTCCCTCTTTTTCTTTTTCATCTTTATTCTTTTATTTTTGCACAAAAACATGCTAATTATCTATTTTTACAAACATGCATGCTTTTGCTAATTAACCCTATTTACACATATCTACATGCATTTGCATAGGTTTTTGTAGCTAAAATATAAGAATAAAGAGTGATGAATGGGTATTCATCAAGCACCCCCAGGTAACCAGCCATTGCCACCACCATCCGATCACTCCCAGCTCCATCAGACCCCTCAACCTAACGCAACACGACTCCACGAAGCTGGAAGACCTCCTCGCTTCTCAATTGGGCCAGTGGATCTCCTCCGCTGCTCGATCGAATTCCAGAGGGGAGGTGTTCTTCCAACGCCCTTCTTAGCTGTCGGATTGTGCCCCTTGCTCCAGACGTCACGAGAGCCGCCCGACAGAAAGATGCGACAAATGTTGGATCAGACCTGACAGGTCAGATCTGCCGCACGTCTCCGACATGCCCTGAACTATCAGATCTACCCGCCATTGATCAGGATCGTACGCCCTCGCTGCAGCAGAGCCTGCCACGTACCCTCACGTGTTCCGCACGTGCCTTGTGAAGGGTATTTTGCATTATCTATCCTGATTTTTTCATGCTTTACTCGATATTTCTGTAAATAAAGTTGTAGTGTAGAACTTTTGCACATGGACCCTTGCTGCTTTTCATATTTGTACTTCAGTCCTGTTTGAACGAACTCACGTGTTGTCTAACGTGCACAGCTAGTGTAATTGCCTGATGTACCCCCATGCTTTTTACTGTTATTATTTAAATAGAGGTTTTCGTATATTTGCAGGTATACCCCTGTGCTATGAGTATTTAGCACATGCGCTTTTAAGTGGGTAAATTGCAGGATCGACCCTAAGATTTTTATATATGTTATCTTTTGCCCTGGAACTTTTGAGTAATTGCATCTAGGTCCATGTGTGATGTGTGTGTTGTCTTTAATCAAGTAATTACTAAATCAACTCCAAAAACTCCATAAAAATTACAACTAGCTCCTGCTAACACGTAATATTTATGGTAATTTTTCTGAATTAATTTAATTTTATTTGATATTTTTTAAAAATAAAAAACCACAAAAAGAGCCTTGTCTGTTTTATTAAATACATAAAAATTATAAAAAATAGCTTTAAAAATTACAAAAAATTAGGAGTTGCTTGTTTTTGTATGCTTTAATTCCAGTACCACTTTCGTAGCATTATCTTTTATAAAAACCCTAAAAATCTAAAAACTCTAAAAAACTGATAAAAATCATTAAAAATTCTAGAAAATTCAAAAAAATGGATTTCAGTTGTTGTGTAGATATTTTTATTTACTTTTTCATAAAAAGCACACCCAAGATATTAAGGCATTTTACTATTTTTAACTTGCCTTTTAGTCCAGGTTGTACATTGTTTCATTGTCTTCCATTCTTTCATTTTTTGAAAAACATATAAAAATTGGAAAAATCTCATAAAATTACCAAAACATCTAAATATTTGAAAAACACAAAAATATTTTTATTTCTACTTTTTGAGAATTCTTTGATCTTAATAAATATTGTTGAAACTAGTTGTTAACCTTGCTTGCTTGTTTGTTTTCTTATTTTGAAAATATAAAAAAATTGTAAATTAATAACCACAAAAAATATGTTTTTATTCCTCTTTCGACTACTTTGTACAAGCAAACCAAACATTGAGGGGATGACTCTCCCAAGATATAACCAAACATTGAGAGATGATCGACCACCGTTATATCTAGTTGTATTTTCTTCACGCGCTTCCATGGTGGTGGTTGATTATGCATTCGCTTATGTATCTGAGGGATTCGTATCCAACAACCAGTATTCGAGAGGAGACGATATTGGCGGGTCGTGTTCCTGACATGCACCACCAACTTCTCCTTTCTCCCCACAGTCGCAACAAGACCACCAAGACCATGGTCATCGTCCACATGGTCACTACTACCACCATCACTAAATCCAACATCATCTCCATTCGCACTACCATTGGCATAACCCTGTGCCACCATCGCGCACCACTACATGCATCGTATGTGTTGCTCACAGCCACAAACACAATCTATTTTGCTCTCTGCACCACCGTGAACATGCATCCACCGCACTGCATCAAACTACCACCATGTTGTCACGCTATGTCGCAGCACCAATGCGTCACCGCATTCATTGCACTGCTATGTTCCATTCTACACCGTAGCCATCATCTGCAAAATGGGATGTGAGGATGTTAGTCTTCCTCTTTTCATAATTTTTTTAAGCTTTTTGAAATTCTTGAAATGCATGGATGGCAGGATATGGATGAAAGCGAATGTAAATATATTCGTATTTGTTTCTAGGCCACGTCCATTGGATAGAGGATATGGATGTTAATTTTTTCCATATGATAAATATGAACGTAAATACAAATATAATATTCTAATTTTTGATAAATACAAATATGATTAGAAATACACATATTTGTTTTTATAAAGATTTGAATAAATATCACATAAAATTATGAGAAAAAAAATCAAGAGGCACTTTTTTCCTTGCTCTAAATTATATAGTCTTACCTTTATGTGTTTTATCTAATTACTAACTTGTTTGTTCATCACGATAATGTTTGCCTTGGTTTGTACGTGTTTCATATTTCCAACTCCTCGTAACTCAATGCATATTATTACTAATTTCCCCCTTATTTATACTCCAAGAGATCGTCATTGTTAGGACTTGGGAATTTGTTTAATAATTATGTAATATGTGGTTGTATAAGTGAGTCTTTTTGTTGTAAATCCATGTGACACGTCGTAGACCTATATAAAAAAGTAACCATAATACTAATTAGAAGTTATTTTATCCCTATTGTACAAAAAAATAGAATGACCTATGTTATATTCGAGTACGAGTTCGTTTAAAAATAGAACGTTCGAATTTGATTCGATAATAGTTCATTAATGATTTAATTTAACTCAAACTTTATATGAACAAGTTCGAAACTTGAGTTCGGTAATAAGGTTCGATTATAAGTAAGCAGTAAAAATAAGAAATTATTCAAAATAAAGTAGTAAAGAGCCCTATAAATACTATAATTTCTTTAACTCAAAATTTATCTTGTATATAAATCTGAAGTTACATACATAAATACAGACACATATGCATATGTAGATCGAACTCGAACTTTTATCAAACGAACATATATTATATTCGTGTTTGGTTCGTTAAGTTATCAAACTAAAATTTGAAATTCATGTCCAATTCATTTAGAAACGAACGAATATTTTTCAAACTATTATCGAACGAACTCTAATGGAATATGAATATGTTCAGTTCGATTAGCAGCCTTAGTTACAAGGTGTTTCCTAATATATCACGTGGATTGGTTAAGGTAAAAAAACTTACTATTATTCATTCTCGCGTTATTGATCCTCCTTTCACTATTTGAATATTCGAAATGTTGGAAGAGACCAAAAGAAACGGCAAAGGTCCTAAAGTGATATTGTAAGTGTAGGTTGGGATGAAGATTAAAATAAAAACTATAACCCTAAAATCATGAGCATGAGGGATCTCAAATAGAATCATTTGTGAATCAACTCGAACATAAAGGCAGAAGGAAAAGATTAACATGTAATTATCTTACGTGGTTATTGATTATAAATTATTGTTAAATGGCATTTCTAAGGTTTCTCTTTCCTTGCATAAATATCATGGTACAGTTATAATGCTCTAACCCTTACAATTAGTCGACTGAATTTCAACTTGAACGTTAAAATTTCCTCCTCGTATTTCACAAACAATATCTCATAAATTGTTTACTAACGAATTCTAATATGGGGTTATCTATGTGCATTGACATTCCTAAGAAAGATCGAATGTAAGCAATATTTTTGAAACCGAACCGGACATCGAAACGGAAACGTTGCTGAAATGGTCGGATCGGATTGAACCATGTAATCAAACCGATTCAATTGGATTATGACGTTATCATTATTTAAAGTCGGATTAAATTGAACAGGTGAGAAAAAAGTGGTTGAACCGGTTAAAAAAATCGAAATGAAATAAGATGTATATAAAATATACACTTGAATATACTTGAAATATAAATAAAATACACAGACAATGTATGTATCATACATCATACTTAAAATATTTTTTTTCGTATGCATCATAAAATATTATTTGGACTAGATGCTATATAGAATAATAATATTTTATTACATTTAAAACCTATTACATGTAAAAAGTTGTGTTAGAATAGTTGATTATGAGTTTGAAATAAATTACTAAAGGTATTGAGTTCAATTCTTACCACCTACATTATTTTTGAATAAAATAAAAATTAAATGCAGTTCAATTTTGATTGAACATGATTAAATTAGATTAAAAATAGTAGACTGAACCAACGATTTAATTAAAATTTGAACATTCAAACTTGGTTAACCAGATCGATCTGACCTGATTTTCAAAACATCGAATGGAAGGCACTACTAGTTGGTAGAGAAGACATCATTCATGGATTGGATTGTAACCTCAAAGATATCAAGTGCATGCCATATATTTATATAACGACAATATCATCATTACTAGTTTTTTTGTAAAATTATGAACTGATTTTTATAAAAAAAACAAAACAAAACAAAGAATTGAGTCAACTTCTAATGAAGGATTTATCTAGGGGTGTACATGGATTGGATTGGTTCGGATTTTAGCTAAATTAATGTCCAATCCAATTTTAACAGATTTTTATTTTTTCGAATCCAACCCAATCCATCAGATATCTAAATCCAATCCGATCGAATCCATCAGATTACGGATTGGTTCGGATTTTATAGTTACAACTTCCCACTCAATAGTCTAATTTACACGTCTATACTTTACAGTTTTGCATCACGCTACTCCGTGAACATTCGAATAATGACTTAAAATCGATCATATGAATAGAAGTAAAGAAAATGAAAAAAACAGATCAGGTGAAAGTTGAAGAATTCCATCAATCCATTATAAAAAGTTGAAGATCACATAATCAAACTAAAGGATTATATTGAATTCAAAATTTAATTTTTTTAATAACTAATGCATTAGTTTATTATTTTACAATTGATTTCCATCAAATGATTCTAATAAAAATAATATAAGTTATCAAATAAGGATACAAAGACAAATTAGATAAATAAAAAATATGATCTATGTGATCGGATATTGATGAAGTACATGATTAACTTAGAATGTTAAGCTATGCCAAATCCAACTGCTCGCAAAAAAATCCTTCAAGGCTCTATAGTACATCATTTAAAAATGAGAATCATATAACATTCATACTCGATTGAGTATGCAAGACAAACATAACTTAAATATAGCCCATTAATGAGGCATCATGCCTCTCATTTAAAATGGACTTTATTGGAATTTATTTGTAAGATTTTATCTATAGTTAAAATATGCAAATTATACGAAAATTATGAATGAAAAATATGTATCAAATTAAAAATGAAAAGAATTGAAATAATGCTTATTTCTTCTTAGATAGGCGTGACACATTTGATTATATAATTGATCTAATTCCATAACTACAATGAGGTTGCAAGCTAGAGCAAGTAAAAGGTAAGAATTAAAGGGATCAATAATATCTAACAAATGTTCTAGACAACTATCTCAAATCTGTTTTCTTTAAACAAAGATAAGAAGAGTGGCGACATATGGAGGCCAAATGGTATCACGTGGGAGGGGACTATGTTGTTTGAGACAGTCGACGATATCGCATGGAAGGGGGTGGTGGTAAAATTATGTTGTAGGGAATAACATTGTGCAAGAGGCATCATTCGAAATGGACTAAGAGGGAATCAGGAGGATTTTTGGTGGCCAATAATAAAATGAGAGAGGGAGCTATGAGAGGAATAGTTGTACATAGATTTATAATTTTACAAATTATAATTATACTTTATTATTTCGGAGACTTAGCATTTGCCTTTCAAGAGAGAAGAAATGGTGATATCAATAAGACTTGTATCTAAGATTGATATGGAAAAAATAACATGAATGACATTGATTATTTCTTACAAAGAATTCGAATTAGGTGTGCATAGATTGTATGTAAGTATTTGAATGCGCGTGTGTGTGTGTTAAAAGATTAACGGATTGTATCAGATCGGATTTAGGTATAGACCAATCCAATCCATACTTTAACGGATTTCAAAAATTCCAATCCCATCCATTAGAATGGTAAAAACAAACCAATCCGATCCAATAGCATCGATTTAGATCGGATTACGGATTTTATCTGATCCATGTGCACCCCTAGATTTATCAATAGTCGATCCTCTTTGGTTGGATCCGATTATGATAATTCAATTTAAGTGAGGAATCAAACATGTCACTCCAAAATAATCTTCTTAACACTGCAAGTAATGAAGTTTGTGAGACTCAAATATGGATCCTTTCTGCCAAATTTTATGGTATACAATGTGCAATGTCAGGTCACGATAACTTTTTAGATTCAAAACATTTAAGCTAAAGTCATCAAATATTACTCTCCACCGTATATAAGTCACTCTCACATTTTTTTGAGCACTCGATGTGGAACTATAATTGGAATGCTACGTAATACTTCCTTAAAAACGCCGGTCACAAATTACGAAGCCGATTCCTTAACATAACTCCAGCACCTCCTTATGCTTGATCAAAGTGTTGAGAAGTCCTACGATTGATCAACAGATTTACATTGACATGGGGTATTAAGAGTTCATTAGATACCATACTTATTACTTAGTTTGTTCTTAATCATCTGTTATAAAGTTGGTCAAACCCCACTCAAGTGGTACCATTAAACCATAGGTCTAAAAATAATGCACCTCATGATGACATGGACTTATTGCTTGAACTATAGCAATGCCCTTTTAAGATATTACCATATGATCACCGAAAGTTCAGTTTCCATTGCAAGTGACTCAACATCTATCCTTTTTATCATGGGCATGAGAGAGAAGGATAAATGAAGAATAAAGAATATATCTAATGTATCACGAAGAGAATACACGTATTAACAATTAATATATTTTCATTCCTTTTAGTTTTGATACCTTTGAGTTCTTGGCAATTAAAGTGGTAGAGCTCCTCAGGAGGATCCAAAAAAAATATGCATAGTAACTTTATGGTTCTCATATTTGTGGATGTTGTGTTTCGATGTCATCCAAAAGAAATTGACAGCGGAGCCTGTTGCCCCTCTCCTTCCCATCAATCTTCATGATCAAAAGAAGATTTGGAAGATAGAATGGTTTGGGAAATAAGCAAGAAATAAGTGCTCTGATTGGTTATATAGGCACATATATGATACTGTAACAATGAGTTGATGAGCACCTCACATTCTTCCAAGACAAAAAAAATCATATTATTCCAAGAGAAAGGAATATGTTCCTAATTCCAATGGTATAACCTATAACCAAACATCCCTTTAATAATATGAATAATATAAAGGGATATTTACACCCATAACCCTGAGTAACTTCGTAATTACCCCGAATACCCTCTATAATCACGAATTACACTCATGACCCCTAATAATGCTTAACCTTTACATGTCATAACCCTGTGTCAAATTCTATTATAATTATCCGTTAACTTTGACAGAAAAAGTTAAATGTTGACAATTTTGCCCTTCAAAAAACATCATATTTATAACATGATGCCATTATGCAAATGAAATAAAATAAACCCCCCCTCGCCCGCACGACCTCCGATCCGAGCTTCTCTACGTGCACCTCCACCAGCAAGCTCCCCCCTCCCGCCGCTCGCTCCAGCCCGGCGCACCTCCGACCTGCAGACCCACCCCACGCTCCCGTGTACGCAGCCCGACCCCCTGCCCCTCCTCTGCCCTGCAGGCCCACCCCTGCTCCGCACGCCTCTGCCCTGGCTGCAAGCCCTGCCCCCGCGCGCGCCTCCCCCACCCCCTGGAACTGCTCCCGCCACTCGCCTGCGAGCTCCCCCCCCCCCCCCCCCCGCCCCCCGCACACCTCCGCCATGCCCCTGCAACCTCCAGCCCACTCCCGTCGCTCGCCCTCAAGTTTCAGCGCCCCCCTCCCATCTGAGCCCGCAACCCTCCGCTGCAACCCCCCTCCCGTTCGAGCCTGCACCCCCCACCTCGTGCCCACAAGCCCCAGGCCTCACCCCCTTGCCTCCCTCCCGCCCGCAAGCTCCAGCACACCTCCGCTGCAACCCCCCTCCCGTTCGAGCCCGCAACCCTCCCCTCCTCCCGTCCGAACCCGCAACCCCCCCCTCCCGTCCGAGCCTGCAACCCTCCCCCTCCTCCCATCCGAACCCGCAACCCCCCACCCCCCTCCTGTCCGATCCCGCAATCCTCCCCCTCCTCCCGTCCGAGCCCGCAACCCCCCGTCTGAGCCCGCAACAACACCCACCCCGTCTGAGCCCGCAACAACACCCCCCCCCCCCACGCAAGCCGCATGTCTCACCCCCTTGCCTCCCTCCCGCCCGTCTGCAAGCTCCAGCACCTCCGCAACAACCCCCCCTCCTCGTGCCCGCAAGCCCCAGGCCTCGCCCCCTTGCCTCCCTCCCGCCCGCAAGCTCCAGCACCTCCGCAGCTCCAGCCCTTCCCTCCCGCGACTCATCCCCAAGCTCCAGCAGCTCCCTTGCCAGCCGCTCCATGCTCCGCTCTAGACCAAGCCTCAGGTCGTACCTCAGTTTAAAGCTTCAGCACTCGAACCCACTTCCTTCTATCTTTCCTTCTTTTTTTTCGATTAATCTCAGCCGTTGATCATTGATTGGGTTAGATTAACTCAGCCATCTGGTAGAGTTACTGATCTAAAGTAACGGAAGGTTATGAATGTAAAACGGAATGGTTACTCAGGGTCTTGAGTGTAATTCGTGATTATAGAGGGTATCCGGGGTAATTACGAAGTTACTCAGGATTATGGGTGTAAATATCCCTAATATAAAATACTAATGTGTTTGATGATAAAAAAATCGGATTTAAGGACATGACCACCATGTGTCTAACCACCACGTATGCATTGTTTATACAACTCTTCCTTTTCCAACACAAAGGGTGGCGTGTTAGCTTCCTCCACCTCCCCCATCAGAAGTTATCCAAATTATTTTTTGTTCTTCTCTTAAATTTTATTTCCCTATCTGTTTAGGGATTTCTACACTTGTTACCGTTGAAATTTTGTCAATAATGTTTGTGCTTCTGTTTATTTTATGATAACACGAAGGTTTTAAAAGTCGAATCAGACATCGAACTGGATAGGTATCAGTTCTGGATTTTTATGGTCAGATCACTTGGATCAAGCAATCGAACTAGTGATGACATCAACAGTTCATAAGTATTGGAAAAAATCTAACCGTTTTATTGTCGGTTTGGTTCGCATGGTCCAATCGGGTCGGACCGAATTAGACTGGTATATATAAAAAACTGTGAATAATTATCTGTCGTATATTTAAAGGATTTTAAACTTATTCCTTTCAAGTTTTCCCAATAAAACGTATACCTCTATTTTTGTACAATTATATGTGTGCCATTATATTTTTACAAAACTCATAATAGCAACCTTTTATTAGTACACTTGAGATCATATATTATACCAACATAATGACAATATTGTGACTTTTTTCATAATATAGGAGTACACATATAATTGATAAAAATTTCGACAAATAAATGCTATTAGAAAAAGTAAAAAATCATAATAAATATATGGGATTTTTACCCGGCAGACCCTGTAATCTTTTGCAATTACCGCTACGACCTCTGAAACATCCTAATTCCTCCCGCAACCTCGTAAAGTTGCTAACCCTTACCCTACAGACCCTGCGGTTAAGGCCTGTTAATTGACCCGTTAAAGTTGACCAGATTCCGTTATGTTCCTTTATACTATACCCATTTTATTTATTAAATTTACATTGAATGCCACCATCCAACACCCCCCCTGCGCTGCCGTCGCTGCTCGGCTCCCGCCCCCAGCTGCCGCTGCTATGGAGGCCCCCCTGCTCAGTGCCCGGCCGACGGAGGCCCCACCCTGCCCGCTGCAGCTGCTCCCCCCCCCCCCCCCCCCCCCCGCTGCTGCAGCTGCTCCCCGCCCCCCCCCCCCCCCCCCGCGCGCCGACGAGTACCCGCTGCTGCTTCCCCCCACCCCCGGCCGCCGCTGCTTCTCCCACCCCCCGACCGCCGCTGCTTCCCCCACCCCCCGGCTGCCGCTACTTCCCCCACCCCCCGCCCGATGGAGCCCCCCACCCCGCGCGATGGAAGAACCCGCCCCCCCTCACCCGCGCGCGCGCGAGATGGAAGACCCCCCCTCCCCCCTGCGCGATGGAAGACCCCGACACGATGGAGCCCCTCCCCCCTGCGCGATGGAGCCCCCCACCCCCCGCGCGATGGAGGACCCCCCCCCCCCCGGCCGCTGAATCCCCCTCCGGCGATGCCGCTGATGCTGCTACCCGCGCGCCGCCGCTGCGCCCCTGCTGCTCTCCCCCGATGATGCAGCCCCCCCCCCCTCGGGCTTCCCCTGGCGATGGAGCCCCCCCCCCCCCATGCCTCCCCCGGCTTCCCCCGTTGATGGAGTCCCCCTGCTCCGTTGATGGAGGACCGCTGTTGTTCTCCAGACGATGGAGCCCCTGCTGCTCTCCAGACGATGGAGCCCGCCCACCCTGCTTCTCCCGTGGATGGAGGCCCCCTGTGGATGGAGCCCCCCTGAGGATGGATCCCCCGTCTCCGTCGATTTATTTTTTCTTATTTTTTTCAACTAGATAGTAAATTGGTTATGTTAACTCAAGACTAACCCAAGTAACTAACTCAAATATAGTTAGAATTGACGGCAGGGTTTGTTGGGTAAGACGGAGCAAGTTTACGAGGTTGCGGGAGGAATTAGGATGTTTCAGAGGTCGTAGCGGTAATTGCAAAAGATTACAAGGTCTGCCGGGTAAAAATCCCTAAATATATTTTGTCAAATTCATATAAATACTTACTTACCGTATATAAAATTAACAATTTTAAAAGTACTTGAATTCTAATTGATGACACATGTTGTTAATTTAGTGCATCTCGTAGTGTGATTATGATAATTTCTTCTTTATGTTGAGGCATCATTTGTTGCGATTGAAAGGGAAAAACTGAATAATGTGGGAAGAGAGAAGCAATACTCATAATATATGAATGAGAAGCGATATTGGATCATTACCATACATGGAAATAGAAGAGATGAATTAGTACCATGCTATGGGTTAGAATGAAACTAGACAATGATTTTTTTTTTCAAATTTGCATCTTATTAAATAATTAAAAACTATTTTGTCAAAAATGAATGGTTGAAATAGTAGTTTGGTTCAATTGGTTCAATCATGTAAAATACCGTATTTTCGTCTTAAATTTTGGATTACTTTTGACATCCAAACGATAACACCATTTCATAGAGCTCGTCAAGATCTTTCCAACGAGCTCAAGAATATCAAATTCCGACATTCCTAATCCAAAATATTGATGTTTTAAGTTGGATGATCGAGATCCATATATGGATCCGAAAATTTTCACCTCTTCTTCTATAAATTGAGATGGTAGGTTGCTCTCTCAAAAACCTAACCACCATCATCTCTTATTTTACCAAAACACCACCTTATTGGCCATACTAGTCATCGGAGGGACATCATCGTCATCGTCGGAGGAGTTCCAGTCAAAGATCCATGTCCGGCATCGCGTAAAGAAGCTCGAGGTCATCGTTGTGCGCACTTTTGCACCGCGATGAGTGACGGAAGCATCGTTTCCATGCAGAGATCCTGGGAGAACATCCTCAGAGGTAACGATAGTCCATTCCCTCCTTGTTGTTGGTTCCACATAATTTTACTAGTCCTATATGCTTGATGATCCATAAAATCAAGGGACTTCGAATAAAGTTGTTTTGAAAATGGTTGATTCCATCCATCGCGGTCATCACTTACGCTATTATCGTCTCTTTATTAGTAGCTATTGATATATAGATGGAAATATTTGATATCATGATCATCATCAACTATTGATAAACATGTTTAACCCAGTATGTTGTTTATATTAAGTAAAGGAGTGGTGTGTTCATTAATTTTTAGTTTTTGTACGACATGTACTTCATATTACCCAACGTGTATGTGCCCAAATGGGAATCCATTATCGACCACCGTAACAATTTGAATACTACTTGTGCTACGATGGAATGACATGAGTATATCATTAATTAGGACAATAAGTTTATCTCTGGTACCATTATATTCATTCCAAATCACTAAAGTTTCAAAAGGTTACTACGATTAAGGTAATAGCAAGTCAACTTCATGGTATCATACTAACTTCCTCTCTCTTTCTCTCTGTAACTATATATAAACCTTAATACCAGTGTATTAGTTCTATAGGACCATAGAGATATTTCCGTTGGCAAACTTTATGCAAAACATTGACATCAAGAAATTATCTCACATAAATCTGGGCTTTAAAATGAAAGGAAACTATTAGTATGGTGTATGCGAGTTATGAAATATGTGAACATGTTTAAATAGTTATAACATTTCAATAAAAAAACTGTCCATCTATCTTGAGATTTCCACTAATGATAGAATGACTTTAACACGGTGATAATAAACTAGCGGCCGTGTTGAATTCCATGATAATCGGATAGATGGAGTTAGATGTCGCAAAGGGATGCAGGGGGCTCCAGGTAAATGCCATGAAAGTCGTGATCCCAACGGACGAGTTGGATGACGCGTTGCACCTAGAAGCTTAGTTGCATCCGGAATCACTCGACAGAGTAAGCATGTGGCGTGGTTGTTGTTCTTGATTTCACAATTACACATGGTATTAAGACTCTAAGTAGAACTAGGTGTGGCCGTATCAAATTCTATTTCGAGTAATAACATTGTGAGAGGTGTTGCGGGATGTGGTTGAAGTTGGAGAAATCATGTTATTATCTTATCATTTTCTAGTTGATCGAACAGAGGTCCTTGAATGTTTACTTAAGATGACTACCAAGTTCCCGCGTAGCAGAAGCCTGCGAGTCGCATACTTGCGTCTGCTAAATTAATACAATAAATAATTTATGATTGGATATTGGTGATTGCAATTGTATGCAGTTGTGGACTCTAACCAAAGGGTATAAATATCAAGATCAATACAGTAGCATTCAAATGATTGCTAAATTAATAAATAAAATCAGTTGTCATGTGATCCAATGTAAATTAGAATAACTTAGTGTTTTTTTCAATCTTTACAATATATGCATATGCCATTAGATAGAGTTAAGTACACATGATTTGCTTACCTTTACATTAGTTATTACAATGTTTATCTCGTTACTGCACAATTGATCATAATGTTACCCTCCTGTGAACCCAATAGGTGTAACTGAGTAGCAGCTGCAATAGTAGCGGCCTTTGAGGATATCAGGCTTTCTACGCCGCACTTGCACCAGATAGTGTATATTTCACTTTTAGAGTAAATTGTCTGCTTCTGCATTGTTTTCTTTTTCTTCAAGAGAGATTGTATTGGGATATTGTTGAGACTTTCTGATATACTTGTTATAGTTGTTTGTGTATATATAATTATGTGGATATGGACTTGTTGGATATTATTAATGAGAATGAATGGATGTTGCAATTACGTTTCATTTTATATTATTCTCATACTATTATATATATATTTCAAATGTTAATCTAACATGCAGTAGTTGTTTGCTGAGTATTAGACATCATGAGCATATTGGGATAGTAGGTCCGATGCTCCTACCTTGTCAGTTTCGGTAGACGGAGGGGCGAGGCGTCACAAATCGGGTTAGGTCGTCCATCCGGTTTTTGACCGATTTTTACTGTTTTATATTTTAAAGTAAATCGAGTGGTTAGATTGATTTTCTTCTGGTTCTTGGTTTAACCGGTTGGACCAACTGGTTCAGTTCGATTTTTTAAACCTTGAGTAATACGATGACTCCTATCGAAACCATATGCTAAACTAGTATCCATATTTTTTATTTCTATGTATCAAATCATTAGGATCTCGTCAAAAGGATTAAAATAAAAATACCTTCACACCGTATTGTCTTCTTCCATCCTCTTCCTGCTCTCCGGAGGAGTGCCTGCACACCTTGTGATGGTGAAGCACCCCCCTTCAAAGAGATCTATCATGATCCCTTCACCATCCAAGCCCTCAATAGATTTTATTGATTGCCCTATTCATATCATCTTCCCTGATCTAATGCCAATCCAATTATGTTCAATTCGATGATGGCCTACTTTGCATGTGTTGTTGATGCAGAACATTGCAATCCATTTCATTATGATAATGGTAGCATTCATAATAAAGATGCATCATGATCCACAGTTGTGACTACTTCAGATTCACTACAATAAATTTGATCTAAGATGGCGAATAATTTGAGCATTTGTTGATATATATTTCGATGTTGAAAATGTAATGATGAATATTATTCGTTGCCAACTTATCTTTTTTCTTGTAATTAGCAATGAATATCATACTCACTATTAAGGTTTCATGAAACGATGATATTTCAATTGACTTATTTATTAAAATCTATACAAATCATTTCTAAATTTAACGACAATTAAAGAACAAAATCAATTAATAACCATTGTTACATGAATCATTACAAGGAAGGAATATAGCAATGAATGTGGCATTTGTTGCAATTTTAAAGAAAGAAGAAATGCATACTATTTGTTATTATATATCTAACTATATATGATATGACAAGGAATATTAATTTATTTGTTGCCTTGGATCAGTTTTGTTGTAGTGATTGTGCGCTCAATGTTATATAGTCCACAATCGTTTGAGACTCCTCATCATGAGATGGCTCCGATGAAAGTTGACAAATGACAAGAACTATATATGGAACATGTTGTAATATGGACTTTTAACTAGCAAATATGACTTTAGGGAGTCCATGAGAAACACAAACTTCTCCATATGACTCAAACTGATCGACCACTTGTCGGTAAGATTCATGCTCTTCGTGTCTTTTATTTACTTTAGGACATTCTTTTAGCATGATTTTATCGAATGAAGTAAATAACACTTTATAAAATTCACATCATAGAAATGTGAAAAATAGCAAATAGTTTTACATATCCGAAGTGTTATCCGTATGAACATTACTTTTAATATAATAAAAAAATATGCAAAGAGAAATCATATTCTCAAGGAAACAATTTTCAAACATGGTTCCAAATATTCTAATGAATATTATGAAGAGATCAAGGTTACCTCTTGAAGTGTGAGTCTTTAAAACAAGAGACCTCGCATATAAAGTCCAATCCAAGGACTCTCCTCTCGCAGGCGCGATGATGAGTCGTGTTGCTTCCCATGAACTTTGATATCTACTTCTTCTTGAAGTTGCCCACCCAAAGATGAGATCAAGAATATCTCAAGCTTTTGATTTCGTCTCATGAAATAAAGTCCTCTTGCACATACATGAAGCACGACGAGGAAGATGATCTTCTTTCTCACAAGCTTATGCATATGAAGAGAAGATGCAAGCTTAATGGTGAACATGTACGATTGTAGAGAGAGGACCTTGTATGTGTATTTGAGAGCCTCAAACTCTCAAGAATTCCCTCTCAAAGATCAAGGAAACTTGGGATATCAAGAGGCAAATGCATTCGTCTATTTCATATGTCTCAAAGAGAGAGGTGCGCCCTCTCTTTTATACTCAATGTAGATGTCTCCTCAAAGACTTACTCTAAAAGAGCACGTCTATGATGATGGCCTTTCGATGAGAAATTAAGAGCTATGATTTAGCCATTGTTCACCAAGAAATAAGACTAGAATTATCTCCTTGTAATCACCAATTAAATTCATTAATAAATTAATCGGCAAATCAATTTAGATTCCAATTCATGGACTCTTCAATGTGGCGTCATGTGTCACAACACATGCCCTCCTCTTTCCACATATGGATGGAAGTTGTTTCTTAATTATTAATAAATAATGTAGCAAATCAATCAACCAAATGAGAGTATGACTCTCAATGGTAACGCCATTGTCAGACACACGTCCCTTTTTTGTTATCAAAAATAGGATTGAATTTGTTGCTTAATTATCATGATAATTCAATTATCATAATTGGTAATTTTATGAGAAAACCCTCATAGCATATGAATCATATTCGTAAATCCAAACAAAAATGTAAATCAAATTTACATTCAAAAAATAATGTGGATCATATTTACAAATGTGCTTTGAAAGAATTATATAAATCATATTCATATAACTTAATATATATATATATAATTATTATTATGAATCAATATTCATATTAATTAAATACATATGTAAGATATGAATCATATCCACAAAACCCTGGATACCATATCCATGATAATAACAATTATTATCATATTATTGATATCATTAAGTACAAGTCGTAATCCGATTAGAAATCACGAGCAGAAATTTTGGGTACTTGAAGATAATGTCAGAGAGATCATACTATCCACGTATATCCTTGACTATTTCTAATCAAATTCCAAACCATTTGGAGTTTAGAAATGAGCTCAAGGAGTGTGTTTATTTCCATTTCCATCACCATTTCACTTTCCAACATTTGAACATTGAAATTGGAATTGGACATTGGATTCAAATGAGATGAGACAATATAATTAACTCTCAAATTATCAAGCTAAGAAATGGAGCCACTAAAATACATCATATTTTATCATTCCCTCAGAATGGAAGTGTTATGGTAGATGATCTATTATGATAGATTTAACGCGGAGTATTCTCAATATACATTCACCCTTCATACTGAAGGACTTTGACATATCAAAAGTTCAAACCCTAGTTTGATCGTCTTCCTCAGAACATATCAATAGATTTCTTGTTTGATAATTAGGCAACAATATTAATTATATACTTTTCAAAAGCATATATTAATATCTCAAATTCATGTCTTATTTCATAAACAAGATGACTATGCATGGGATTCACTTTGACCCAAAAATATCTCATGAGTAAGTCGTGTCTCCCGAATTATCAACTATGAACATGTATGATTCTTTTGAGAGATCATACTTCTCATATGTCTTTATATGCACATCAACTCACTGGTATATGGATCTTAGTTAGGTCTGAAGGCTATAGGAAAAATCCTTAAGCGCATCACGGAAGCATGCTGATTGCATCCAATGCGATCGGGAGTGACTAGTCATACTAGTTGCTCGGGGTAGAAGAATTTAAAAATTTTAAATGGATGAAATCACATGATATAAAAACCTTTTTCCATATCATTTCATCAAGATCACACGAGTTTTAGGCTTACCTCTTGAAGCGTGGTTGTGATCGTAATTGACTCTAAAGGAAGAGTCCTCCTGACTCAAGTCCGATCCAACGAGAGTGCACTTGCAGGCCTGATGATGAATCATGTGGTTCCCGAAATCCTGAGCAACGATCCAAGTAAGCGATCTCATGATTTTATCTCACAAAATCACTAGTATTACTCATGAGCCTGAAGCACGGAGGAGGATAGAGATCCTCAAGCAATAGACCCGGCAGCACGACGGCAACACAATGATGATCGTGATCTCCACCACCTTGTGTAGGGGACGGTATATGGTTGTGGAAAGGCAGAGGTGATGAATCTGTGATTCATCACTCTAAAAGATTAAAATATAGCTTTATTCCTGAGTAATTAGTTGTATTTCATCACTTATATTGCATAATTAGCATTCATGCATGTGTGAATAATATCTGCATTTTAGCATTCATGTTTGCATTAAATAAGAAGCCCAATTCACTTTGTAAAAATCACCTGTAAATACCATATTTGTATATATTTCATACTAACTCTAAATCTAATAAAATAAACTCTATAGTGTATATATTACTAATAGTAATAAAGGAAAAATATCAAAAAATACTAACTTATAAAATTATCTAATAAAACCCAAATCCAAGTTTGAGACCAAGAATATTAAAATATACATATCTCTCTCATATGATACTCGATTTAAGTCTACCTATTTTTAAAGTAATATACATTCAAAGGCCTTCAAAATAAGACTAATTTCATTAAAATTGGAGATCGTATGTGAAACTTGGGTTTTGGGCCCCTATTGTATATTGTGCATATTGACCAAAATGACCTTGTATTTTATCCTTTTATTTTCTTAATTATTAAAAATCCAAAAAATATATTAATTTGTAAATATTCCTTCCATATTTTCTCTATTTTTTTGATTTTTCTCTTATTTTAAAAATGATAAAAAAATGCAAAAGACAAAAATGTGATATTTAATATCTATAAGGTACCACCCAAAAATACACTTTGTACATATGACTTCTTTTAATCTTTGTCCCTTCACAAAAGTTGTAGATTTCATCGAGACGAGCAACTTTTGTGTTGATCACTTTTTAATTTGAACCCTTTTGTTATTTCTTTTTTATTTTCTTTATATTTAATTTTTTGATTTTTTCAGGTGCGACACGTGGCAGCTACTAGAGCTGTTAAATGTCACCCTATTTTTTATTTATTAATTTCATATTTTATTTTATTATTTATTTTATTTATTTTATTTATTATTTTATCTAATCTATTTATTTATTTATTTTCTTTTATTTATTTTCTCTTCTTTATTTTTAGTAGCCTACTTATTTAATTTATTTTATTAATTTATTTTATTTACCCCCCCCCCCTCCTTTTTACTTCATCTACCTCTACTTGTTCCCCACTCCAAGCCATTAACTCCCCACTCCTCCACTTTCTCCATCTCTTTTCTAACTTCCTCCACTTTTTATTCACATCTCCCCCTTCATTCATAATCATCCACCATTCATGATCGTGAGGGCCCAGCTCCTTCCAGGCTGTTGGTGACAGCTTCGGCAACGGAGGTAGAAGTTGACGATGACCCTCTTCATCAAGTGAGATCCAGGAGCTTGCAACATCCTTTTGCAGCCGCCTTTAGCAGTTGCTCGAGCCTCGTCGTGCTCTGCCCACAGCTGGAGGCAATGACATCAGAGAGGTTCACCGTCGAGAAAGCACTCCTCCAGGTAGCTCCCTTAACCATTCTCTTCTTCTTTGCCCTCTATTTTATCTCCTTTCCCTTCATCTTCTTCCCCCATAATCTCTCTATTCATTCCTTCTCTCTTAATTTCATCTCCCTCCATTCACCAAATCTCAAAAGCATTGTCACTTTCACGAATAAATCACACGTTGCCAACGCAACGGTGATTTTTATTGAATTGTTTGGAGAACTTCCATCAATCGTTTCATCAAAGATTTATCGGCGTTAAACAAATAGAGATAGTTTCGCTGTTTACAAGGGAACTTCCCCTATTTCACGTTTTTGCGTCCGCCGCCAAATGCATCACCTTCGTTCTAGGCTCTGCTTGCCTCCACAAGAAGCCAGCGCCTCCTCCAATCTCGACATCGCTTCCTCGACCGTGTGTCGGCCGAGGCATTTTCGTACAGGAGCATCTCCACCAGCAACAGCTTGCGTGTTCTCCAGTTCATCCACCACCTCAACCACCTGGAGAAGCTCTCCCCGTGTAGCCTGAGGTCAACACTTCGCGTCTAGAAGCTCCGAGCCTCCACTCGAGTCGTGTGTCGACCGAGAGGAGACTCGTACATCCCTCCCCCTTTAACCAGTTGTTCGATGAGGTACACCCCACCTCGAGCAGCGAGCAGCCCCAACGTGCACCTCCCCGCGCGCTCTCCTCTCTCAACAGCTCGCCACCGACCCGTGCAGCCAAATACGCATCCCCAACGCGCGAGCAACATCCATTTCACTGCCGATCATTTGAAGCAGCGGCTTCGACCGCCATCAGCCACTCACCCTTGTCCCTCATCATTTCGTGCAGCTACACCACCGTCGACAAACGCAGCTAGTAACACGAAAACCATCGTCATCATCCACGCATCAAAGTCCTCAACCGACTCCAGCGATCACGACCATCCAGCCCCGGTCGCAGAGCTGCAAGCACAACGACTTCACCGCCATCTCCTGGAAAGAGCGAAGAATATAAAAAGGAAATATAAAAAAAGGAACCCAGAGGTCTCACGTGAGGGATACACAACCTTTTGGGAAGATTGCAAGTCAGCCCCTCGAGTCTTAGGAATTTCTCCAGCCAGGCAACACTTGCATCTCTCGTGCCCATTAGGAGAATTGCAAATACATTGTTGTCCTTCTGGAAAATCATCCAAGCATCCGCGCTCACTTGGAAGTCACCTAGAGAAATTGCATAAACGCCCTCAGGCGTATAGGTAATTACATAGCCATCCATGTCAGCATGGTTTTTATTAGCAATTTTATTTCTGCAATTGCATTTAGGCCCTTGTCATTGGTTATTGAGTTGAGTCTTATTCAACATCATTTTATTATTATAAAAATTGCTCATTGTAGAATAATATCTGCTCTATCATTGTGAAAAATTGTTACATTTTTATGATCACTTATTTATTTAGTATAATTTATTCAATAAAACCCGACATATTTTACCCATTGTCTATTCTAAAGTCGATACTAAATTACTCGTTGTTCCGAAAATTACCAAAAATCCATAGTAGGTAGAATGTGAGTAGTTCTATTTTGTGCTAAAAAATTATCACAAATTGCATGCATAACAAGGTCTAAATAAATTAATTGATATTTGGTTTAATTAATTTTTAATAAGTCAAAAATAAATTGTTTTTGAGGTTTAGTAATTTTCCTGGATTTATCTCACATAGAAGTATCTCGTATAATTTTTATCGCTGAAAATAATTTGATTTGATGTTCATTGAAATTAATTTTGCAAAAACCACCCTGCATTCATATTTAATTCGTAGTTAATTCATATAGAGTCAAAAAATTCCAACAAAAAATTAAGATAGCTCCATTTCATCATGCTTGACTTCTGGCCAAGTTTGAGAATTTTTGGACTTAATTTGATCATATTTACATTTTATCTCTCAAAGTTGTCCAGGATTGCTTTGCATTTTTTAATTGCATAAAATAAGCCATAAAAATATTGTCATGAAAACCTAGCATCTAGATCGACTTTAAATTATTCTAAGGAGAAAGTTGCCTCCCTGAGTTCGACCTTGGGCTTGCCCAAGTAAAATAAAAATTGTCGCTCTTAAAGTGGTTTTTGATAAATCCGAATTTGCCCAACTACAACGAACGACCACATTTATTTTAGTTGTTAATTCAGTTAAATTAATAGGATGAAATTGCGGTTTTTCAAATGGTGTTATTGCCAGGGAGGCACGGCTTAGGTTAATTTCTAGAAAATTTAGATTTTAGGTTTTCCATCCCCGGGTAGTCTGATTCCAGTTTTTCTTGTGAATATTTTTTCTATTTATTTTCAGTATTTGTTTATTTTGTATCGTTCTCTCACTGTCCATCGTTTATTTTGTGCAAGGAAAACGAGGCATTGAAGGCGATTAACCAAGCAAGACGAAGAACATGCATCGATTCAAACTGAGTGGTTTTGAGAGAATTTGTAAAAAAAGAGGTTGCATTTACAGCGGTTCCTGTTTGGGTTCTCGCGCGTGTAAGTGAATAATAAAAAGAGTTTTTGTGTTGTGTGGTTGATTGACGTAGGATAAGACATGCACTCACCGCTCTTAGAGCTTTCTTAAGACTGTTTGTGCTCGTAATATCTAGGACCACACTTCACCATTAAAAGATGCACTTAAACCGCATAACTTAGCCAAATTTAACTTGTGCTTTCCTCGCTAATAGAACTGCATGTCTAGGAGCAACTTTTCATCGACAACATTCATTTAGATAAAATTTCAATTCTGTTTTGTATCCCGCATTTAGAGCGCGGGGATCATTGTAAGTCTTCTGAACTTGGCATACATCATCATTTTATCGTGCATCGGCTTGTCCCCACTTCTTCCCCCTTGGTTTTCTAACTTAGGATTAAAGGAAATTGGGACTGGACGATAGGCGTGCCTTGTGTGTTGGAATAATCAACTAGTCTTCTAACTTAAAATTGGGACTGCTCAACAAATTGACCCAAAAAATCAACATAAAATTGGAAATTCTGTTTGCGGGAAAATAACCCCGAGCTTGATTCAGGCTGAGTGAGGGTACAGAGTATGTGTGCACACCCTAAGGTAGAGCCAAAATCTTTGCCTTCTATATCACGTACCCCTATCCTAGCAAATATCACAGGTTGGATCCTTATAGGTGATGAATCTCGTATTCATCATGCTAAAAGTCAATAATTGAACCCCCTGGCTTAAATAAACCACTAAAATTCACCAATAATTCCTCATTATCATATTGTACATATTGTGTATAATTAACCCATAATTAATTGTATTTAATTACTTATATTTTATTTGTAATTATTTTATTATCAAAAACCCATAAAAATTGAGTTGAATAATTGTATATAATTTTCCTAACCTTTAAAAAGACTAAAAATACAAAAACAACTCAAAATCAAAAAGCAGATGTTTTTAACCCCTTAAAAATACCTTCAAATATACTTTTTGTATAAATGACCTCTTTTGGCTTTTCGTCCAACACGAAACTTGTAGATCTCATTGAGACGAACAACTTTCATGTTTTGACCTTTTCTAATTTCACTTCTAACTAATTCTTTTTTTGTTTGATTTTTCTTTCTGAATTTTCTGGTGTGGCCACGTGGCGCTCTCTGGAGCCGCCACGCGGTCGCATCCTCCTTCCGTCACCCGACACCCTGCCTGGTCGTTGGATTACCTCCATCTTGGCCGTCCATCTCCACTCCATCTCCCATCGTTTGATCCTATCCCTGATCAGATCCTAGACGCTACTGCCCGCCTCAACCTTAGTCACATGATCAGGCTTCCATCCTAAATCCCTTAATGCGCCACGTCACCCTTTTATTTGCAACCGTCCGATTTTGCCCCGCCTCCATCTGAACCACTCACTTCAACCTTTTCCCTCACTATTAGATCAGATCATATGATCTGATCTAAGGCATTCGCCAGCTCCGCCATCTGGACCGTTGGATCACATGATCCAATGGTCAAGGCATCATCTTCCTCCTCAACGCCTTCTGCTCCCAGGCATTACGCCTCGCCGTCCCGTCTCCTTTTCCTATTTTGGGAATAACCTCCGATTACCTCTCCCTCTCGTAACGCCTCCTCCATGTAGCGATATCACCAACCATCCACGTGCCATCTTCACTAACCCTGCCATCACTCCTCCATTAAACCTTCGGACATTCAAAACCTCCCCCATTACCATCTCTAACGATCTGACCACCATCTATAAAACCCCTCCTTCCTCCATCATCACCCCGATCCACCACTCCAAGGGACTTCGACCCAACCTTTGGCCCTCCACTGACAGTAGAGAGGCTCGATGTCGAGGCGTCGACGACCCCAGCCCCAAGTGAGATCCATGGCATCTGCCTTGTAAGCTCCGCCCTCTGGCGGTTGCTCGAGAACCAAAGCCCGGCTATCTTTGTCGTGCAACGAACAGAGCATCGATCGCCACTCAGTCCAAGCCCATCTTCCTCCGCCAATTGCCTGGACTCCGGTAAGGTATCCTTTCCTTTATTTTACTTCAAAATCTCCAAATTTTTCCGTCACCTACGTCCTCCTTCACCGACCACCAATCATCTAATGGGCTCTGCCTGACCACCTTCAACTTTGTCGGCATCCTCGCATCCATCCTTCTCTTCTCCAAAACCACCCCCGCTCCGACCTAATTCCTTCTCCACCTCGCCGGAGAAGGATCTCAGGCCACCACCTCCCATCGCCTATGCGTCCTCCATATCACTCACAAAGCACTCGCGCACGCTCACAAATGCATGCTTCAGCTACACTAACCTTGCATGACTTCATTGGTCGGACGTCATCCCTCCTCGCCGGTCTCGAGCTTCCACTCCGATGACCATGCTCCGCCTCACCTCTCCAGACGACGATGGAGCTACACCGCCTTTCGAGCTTCAACGCCCAGCCCTCACGGACCTTCCTCGACCATCAGGCAGGCTGCCAGAGCACGGTGGAGCTCCATAGAAGCCACTAGATCCCCGCCTTCTCCGATGGCCCGTGGTAGAGGAAGAGGAATAGCTACCGTCCGATCGTTTCGATCGGGCAGTCCAGATGTTGACACGTGTCATGCCGAGCATAGAACAGAACCAGCAACCTCGGAGTCCTTGAGCCTCGCGACGAGCCATTCAAGCCGGTCACATGTACCCGAACCGACATCACCTCCCGAGCCTAGCCCCTCGTGTGCATGGCACGTAAGGGTCTGGGTAAATTGTGATGAAGACCCTAGAAGTTTTATTATTTGCATTTTGGTCCCCAAGCGTGTGTTGCTCATGTGCACGCTTGGGTATTTTACAGGGAGGCCCTCAATACTTCTGGGAATTGCAGATATGCCCCTAGAGGGACCTATTTGTGATATTTATCTTTTATTCCTTGCATTTTTATTACATTTATGCCCCTACATTGTTTTTAGCATTATTTGAGCATCGTAGGTCCAAATTGCATGATTTTAGTATCGTTTTGATCCTTGTTTCTTTATATATCTTATTACATGTTTAATTTTCTCATCTGACATCATTTTAAATGAAGCGATGTTTTTAATGGTAGATGATATTCTTTATCTATATGTGTGCCATGAATAGATGATTGCTCATATTTATGTGTTCAAAATGACTCTAATATCAATTCATAATCTATTGATCAATTTAGTGATCTTTCTAGGATATATTTATAATAATCATCTACATAAGTAACCCTTACATCATCTTCTAATTGCATAAAAATCAACTAAAAAATGCATGCATCACTTTATTTCATTGTAATTTGCATGAAGACCATGATGCATCCTGTATTTCTGCATGGAGACCTATAATTGAAAAATTATTCATACATGCCCTGAATTGATCGAAATTAGATAAATAGAAAGAGTAGCTTGTATCTCTATGTTCGACCTTGGTAGACTTGTCAAGTAAAAATAATCCACAACATTCAAAGTTGGTGGTTTTTAGTGAACCAAATTTGCCCCCTATACTACGACATTCTCTGATATTAAAGAGGAAAATTTGACGTTCATCAATAGGTTCAACTGACCCGCGCCAAGTAGCCTCCGCATGTTTCGACAGGTAGATAGGGGTGAAGCAGCGGTGCACCGCGACAAGTTGCTAGTAACCCTCCAGGGTGAAGTTATAAGCCATATCAGCCTCCGCCTACTTCAGTAGGTAGATAGGGGTAGGTCCTTGAACTTCTCAGCTGGTGATAGGAGCGAAGAGAGGAAGGGCATCGATATCTTAGGCGATAGGATAAACAAGGGAGACACATCCGGCTTTGAGTTGACTTCCCTTTAGGCCACGTAATCCTTACTATTTGCTTGAAAATCACACTTAAAATCAACCGGATTAATTGGCCCCGGCTTTGGGTCCTTCACTATGTTGAGTGTGAACTCATGGTTTGCTCTTGTGTTTGTCTTTATGTCCATCCGTGTGCGTTATCATGTGTAATTGCATGTTTTCTACCTCAATCTGCTTACATTCATCCTTTCCTCTTCAAGATGTCGGGATATTGGTCCCCATTCCCTGAGACCTCTGGTCATTCCTCCACGACCATATATCGTTCATCTTCACCTTCTCCTTCTTCTATGTATCCTCCGCCATCCACAAGAGACCATTACCTATGGTCGGTTCCACATCGATCTGATTAAGAAGTCAGAACTTCGATCGACTTCTCCACTTCTTTGCATTTCTCACCTACTCCATATTCTAACACTCTGGATCCACTTCCATCTTGGGTTGACTGTCCTTATTCTCGAGAGCTTGTTGGAATCAATGAACCATACAAAGAGCAAGCCATTACTGAGACAGATGACTGGCAGAATTACTTGGTTGATAGAACATACAGAATGGAGAGGCATGCTTGGACTCATAGATTCAATCTAGGAACCCCTTCTTTGTTGACTCCATCATATGAGGTTCTGACTAATATCTTCCATTCAGATGGTCCATACTCGACACAGCGTTACATGCCAGAGTCTAGGTATGTTGAGTATGAGACCCCAATATCTCAACAGTATCCTCCAATTGAGCAGAACTCTTCCATGATTCGTCATGAGAATTTCGTGGAGGATGACATCTCTAAACTTATTAAGAAAAATGAATCATTTGGTAACAAATTGAAAGATGTCTAGGAAATATTGCACTCAATTTCTGCCAGCTTGAGAATGAAAGTGGAAAAGGATGTAAGCAGTTTTGAGGTTGAAAACAGAGCGAACATTAGGGAACCCACACACTCTGTGCAGTTGGAGTCCATTCTACCTCCTTTTTCTACTAACCACTTACCCTCCAATCCAGAGTCCGATCATTTATCCCTCAAAAACACCAAAAAAATTAAAAATCTCAAAAGGACCCAAAAAAAATTTAAAACAAGAAATCTCGTAAAAATAGAAAATGAAAAAGACCTAAAAAAATTGGATCCTGTCCTAAGGGAAGCACTCGATAAAGAATTGATTTTAACCTTCCCTTAATAAAGGACATAGATCACTTCCCCGACCTCAAACAATTTGTGAGAAGTAAATTGATGCCCAAGAGGTCGGGTAATAATAGGACAAGGACTGACAGACACATAGTGTCTATGGCCACCTCCTTGGTGATGGGGAGAAAGACCAAGAACCGCAGAGTAAAGTGGTTGCCTAGGGTTGAATGTGAAATCAAAGACACTATATTTACCCATACAAGAATCGATTATGACTCTCTAATAAATATCCTCCCGACCTCTGTGTTTGACGAGCTCAAACTCAGGCCAATCAAAAAGTCGAGAGAGATCGTTCAGCTGGCTGATCGATCTAGAAAACCGTCTAGAGGAAATATTTCAGTCATCATTACTTTCCAAGGTGCTCTACTCCAGGTAGACTTCACAGTCATTGATACTGAGCACCAAGGAGAGTTTACCCAGTCTCCTATTATTCTTGGGAAGCCGTTCTTAGCCTTGTCTAAGGCGACTATAGATTACGAGCTTCGGGAAATCAATTTTACAACATTGGGAACGCTCAGACCTCACCCATTCTTTTATACACTTTACTCTAAGGTGACCCGCATATCCGCAGACAATCGTTACCACCAAGAGGTAGATGAGTCCCACCTCTCTACTACACCTGAGTTACCAACTATCCGGACGACCGTTGGTTCAAAGACTCCACATACCTCCACTTTACCAACTGCTTGCACCATCACCGTGACAGCTTCTAAGGAGGACTCATGACTCGAAGCTGTCATTGAGTCGGATACGATTTTTGCTGATTGTCTTGACCATTTCGATGATCCGATACTCGTGACTAATAATTCCATGCCAACTGAGATCACTAACACCTTACCGAGATGTGCGCTGATCCTTCAAGAATGTTATAATTTATATGGTGATTCGTCTGATGAGGAATCCATGGTCAGCACTGCACCACATCCTGAACCTTCGAAGGAGACAAGGAAGATAAAATTGACCACACCCAAAATCATGGTTGCTTCTTCCTCTAGTCAGTTATCCAGTGAGAGGAAGTTGAGAATTGATTCCTTGAGGTATTCCCCCAAACCCCTCAAGGTGCTTCGCTCTTCACTCCCTCTCAATGATTCAGGTTCTAGAAAATCGCCTAAGAAAGTCTCCTTCAACATACCAGGGAAGGAATTTTCTGAGGAGTCCTCACCAGGTCCAGATGAGGTGATTTATATGAGTGAGCTCAGTTCCGTTATTCTCAAGCCTTATCTAAGCAATCAACCGTGTGTCGACCCATGTTGGACGATCCCTTCACCTCACTACTATTCATGTGAGGACGATTCCGACAGTGGCACACTTGTATATTCCTCACCTCCTCTCTCCCGCAATAAGGTTCATCATAAACCTTCTTAATCCTCATATATTCCCACTCCTCGTATATATTTTCTTTCCCGCCCTCCCTAGTGATTGGAATCACTCGCCCCAGCTCCATATCATTTCATTTTATGGCTATACTTAGGATGATCAGATTCTAAGTATAGAAGGAGAGTGGCCCGAGTCTCTACATCATTCTATATATATTCTCCAGATCTCATCGGTTCTCAAACTCACTCATGCCCTATACTTAAGCTGATCAGAGCTTAAGTATAGTGGGGACCGATGCCCATCACGTATATTCATCCATTTCCCCTCTTAACCTCGCCCGCCCCATTTATGATCTTCTTCTACACTTAGGCTGTCAGAGCCTAAGTACAGGGGGGCGGAGCCACTTCTATACTTTGTGTTACTTTTCTCTCCTACACTTATCACGAGCTATGTCTTTTTCCTCGCTTGTCGTGCTCTGAGGACATATCACACGCTAAGTATAGGGGGCATGTATATATTACATATATACCTTACACATAGCTCATACTTTCGCATATTTTCATGTATTTTTGTATATATTATGCAATAATTACGAGGTGGGTAAAAATTGCAAAAAAAATAAAATTCATGTATACTTGTTTATTGTATAACACTTGTATAATTTGTATAATACTTATAATTCTTGTAAATTTTGTTGTAAAGTAGGAGGTATAAAAAAAGAGAAACAAATAAAAACAAATAAGAAAAAAAACAAAAAATAGGCTTCTTATTTACTCTGCATTTTAAAAAAATTGTGTCTTGCACTTCATTCATCCATATAGCATGTCATTCGCATTTCATCTGCATATCTAGCATATGCTAAGTGAAGCGTTAGTGGGTTTTGAACCAAGTTATGAATAGATGTCGAGGATGGATTTGATTTGACCTTAATCTACCTAATTTCAGAGGAACCTTATAGGAACTAGAGTTAAGATTTTTCAGGTCAAGTGACTTAATTCTTTGAGTCCGCAAGTCTATGTTCACATGTCATCTTGATTGGTCTAAATAGAATATCTCGTACACACGCATGATTCTTTTAGACAGTGACCTAACTTGGACAAGCACCATGCACGTAGCTCTTCATTGATGAGGTGATGAGGAGGTAGAATCCTTTGGCATGGAGTAGGACACAGGTGGAAACATCTATCCTCCTCTAGGGAGGGAAGTTCATCTCAACCTAGTCTGGTGGTGTTTACGTCTAAGGATGGGATGTTGTGGGTTGCAATAACGCTTCAAAAGAGGGATAGTCTACTGACTCAAGAGGGAAAACTCCTTATGTACATGTTGCACCTTGTATATTAATTCAAAAAAAAGAAAAGAAAAGAAAAGAAAGAGAGAACTCCAAAAAAATGGACATGCCTGATTGAAAATAAAATGCCTGTCAGAGTCTGTATATTTGCAAGGCATATGCTTCAAAGCCTCATACCATAGAAGCCTGCAACTGGATGACTTGGCTACACTAGTCAAGCATCCTAGGATAGGTAGCTACGCTGTCTACCGTCCATTCTTCTTTCCACCCCCTCTTCTTGAGCTGTTCGCACTTGAACTTAGAAGGGAATACCCAGCTCTTCGAGAAAAGAGTTACTGGACCGGGGAACTAGAGTTACCTTGTTAGAGGAGGCTATTCCTTTGCCATTTCTAATGTGGAGAGCTATATTTCACTTACACGGTACAAGTAAGAATCATAGTTATCAGAATTTGCGTATGAGGATTTGTTCTGACCTGACTATTGAGGCGTCTTGAATAGAAGACTTGTGGAACTCAAAGGCTATTAGGTCTTAAAATCAGATCCCAATAAGGGTCCACCACATTATTAATCCAAAGGTCGAGTCAAGCTCTATTTTCACCTTTTATTCATGACCTTGGTATGGAGCCCAAAATCATTTCACTTTTGCATTTCATTTTAGTTGCTTGGGGACGAGCAAGGTTTACGTATAGGGGTTGATGAATCTGTGATATCATCACTCTAAAAGTTGAAAATAGAGATTTGTTCCCGAGTAATTAGCTGCATTTCATCACTTATATTACATAATTAGCATTCATGTATGTGTGAATAATATCTGCATTTTAGCATTCATGTTTGCATTAAATAAGAAGCCCACTTCACTTTGTAAAAATCACCTGTAAATACCCTATTTGTATATATTTTATACTAAATCCAAATCTAATAAAATCAACTCTATTAGTGTATATACTACTAATACTAATAAAGAGAAAACATCAAAAAATACTAACTTATAAAATTGTCCAATAAAATCCGAATCCAAGTTTGAGGTCAAGAATCTTAAAAGGTGCATATCTCTCTCATATGGTACCCGATTTAGGTCTGCTCGATTTTAAAATAATATACATTCAAAGACCTTCAAAATAAGATCAATTTCATTAAAATCGGAGATCGTATGTGAAACTTGGGTTTTGGGCCCCTATTGTATATTATACATATTGACCAAAATGCCTTTGTATTTTATCCTTTTATTTTCTTAATTATTAAAATCCAAAAAAAATAGATTAATTTTAAATATTCCTTCCATATTTTCTCTATTTTTACTTTGATTTTTCTATTATTTAAAAATGACAAAAAATGCAAAAGACAAAAATATGATATTTTATATCTATAAGGTACCACCCAAAAATACACTTTGTATATATGACTTCTTTTGATTTTTGATCCTTCACAAAAGTTATAGATCTCATCGAGACGAGCAACTTTTGTGTTGACTACTTTTTGATTTGAACTCATTTGTAATTTCTTTTTTATTTTATTTACATTTAATTTTTGATTTTTTTCAGGTACGACATGTGGCAGCTCCTGGAGCCGCCACGTGTCATCCTATTTTTATTTATTAATTTTGTCTTTTATTTTATTATTTATTTTATTTATTATTTTATATAATTCTATTTATTTATTTTCTTTTATTTACTTTCTCTTCTTTATTTTAGTAGCCTACTTATTTTATTTATTTATTTTATTTATTTTCCCCCCTTTTTACTTCTTCCCCTCTACTTGTTCCCCACTCCGAGCCATTAACTCCCCATTCCTCCACTTTCTCCATCTCTTTTTCCAACTTCCTCCTCCTCCTCTTTTTATTCACATCTCCCCCTTCATTCATAATCATCTACCATTCATGATCGTGAGGGCTCAGCTCCTTCCAGGTCGTTGGTAATAGCTTCGGCAACAGAGGTAGAAGTCAACGATGACCCCCTTCGTCAGGCAAGATCCAGGAGCATGCAACCTCCTGTTGCAGCCGCCTTTCGCAGCTGCTCGAGCCTCGTCGTGCTCTGCCAACGGCTGGAGGCAAAGACATCAGAGAGGTTCTCCGTCGAGCAACCACTCCCCCAAGTAGCTCCCTTAACCATTCTCTTCTTCTTCTTCCTCTATTTTATCTCTTTTCCCTTCATTTTCTTCCCCATAATCTCTCTCTTCATTCCTTCTCTCTTAATTTCATCTCCATCCATTCACCAAATCACAAAAGCATTGTCACTTTCACGGATAAATTACACGCCACCAACGCAACGGTAATTTTTATTGAATTGCTTGGAGAACTTCCATCAATCATTTCATCAAAGATTTATCATCGTTAAACAAATAGAGGGAGTTCCCCTGTTCACAGGGGAACTTTCCCTATTTCACGGTTTCACACCCACTGTCAAACCCATCAACTTCGCTCCAGGCTCCGCTCGCCTCCACAAGAAGCCAGTGCCTCCTCTGATCTCGGCATCGCTTCCTCGGTTGTGTGTCGGCTGAGGCGTTTTCGCACAGGAGCATCTCCACCAGCAACAACTTGTGTGTGCTCCAATTCATTCCACCGCCTCAACCACCTAGAGAAGCTCGCCCCGTGCAGCCTGAGGTCAACACTTCGCGTCTGGAAGCTCCGAGCCTCCACTCGAGTAGTGTGTCGACCGAGAAGAGACATGCACATCCCCCCCTTCAACCAGTTGTTCGACGACGTACACCCCATCTCGAGCAGCGAGCAGCCCCGACGTGCTCCTCCCTATGTGCTCTCCTATCTCAGCAGCTCGCCACCGACCGCGCAGCCAAACACGCGTCCTCGACGCACGCGTAACCTCCATTTCATCACCGATCATTTAAAGCAGCGGCTTTGACCGCCACCAGCCACTCGCCCATGTCCCTCCTCATTTCGCACGACTGCACCACCGTTGACAACCGCAGCTAGTAACGCGAAAACCATCGCCATCATCCACGCGCCAAAGGCCTCGACCGACTTCATCGATCACGGCCATCCAGCCCTGATCGCAGAGTCGCAAGCACGACGACTTCGCCGCCATCTCCTAGAAAGAACGAAGAATAGAAAAAGGAAATATAAAATAAAAGGAACCCAGAGGTCTCACGTGAGGGATACATAGCCTTTTGGGAAGATTGCAAGTTAGCCCTCGAGTCTTAGGAATTTCTCCAGCCAAGCAACACTTGCATCTTACGTGCCCATTAGGAGAATTGCAGATACAACGTTGTCCTTTTGGAAAATCACGTAAGCATCCCTGCTCACTTGGAAGTCACATGCGCAGCACGTGACTCCTGGAGAAATTGCATAAATGCCCTCAGGCGTATAAGTAATTACATAACCATCCCTGTCAGCACAATTTTTATTAGCAATTTTATTTCTGCAATTGCTTTTAGGCCCCTTTTTTGGTTATTGAGTTGAGTCTTATTCAGCATCATTTTATTATTATAAAAATTGCTCATTGTAGAATAATATCTGCTCTATCATTGTAAAAAATTGTTACATTTTTGTGAGCATTCATTTATTAAGTATAATTTATTCAGTGAAATCTAGCATAGTTTACCCATTGTCTATTCTGAAATCGATACTAAATTAATTGTTGCTCCAAAAATTACCAAAAATTCATAGAAGGTAGAATTTGATTAGTTCTATTTTGTGCCCAAAAATCAACACAATTTTCATACATAACGAGGTCTAAATAAATTAATTGATATTTCTCTTAATTGATTTTTAATAAGTCAAAAATTAATTGTTTCTGATATTTAGTAATTTTCCTGGATTCATCTCACATGGAAGTATCTAGGATAATTTTTATCTCTAAAAATAATTTGATATGTATTTATTAAAATTAATTTTGCAAAAACCACCTTACATTCATATTTAATTCCTAGTTAATTCATATAGAGTTGAAAAATTCCAACAAAAAATTAGGGTAGCTTCATTTCATCATACTTGACATTCTGGCCAAGTTTGAGAATTTTTGGGCTTAATTTGATCATATTTACATTTTTACCCTCAACGCTTTGCATTTTTAAAATTGCATAAAAGAGGCCATAAAAATATTCTCCTGAAAATCTAGCATCTAGATCGACTTTAAACTAATCTAAGGAGAAAGCTGCCTCCCTGAGTTCGACCTTGGACTTGCCCAAGTAAAATAAAAATTACTGCTCGATATTAATTTATATATTAATTAAAGTGTTTTTGATAAATCCGAATTTGCCCGACTACAACGAATGACCACATTTATTTTAATCGTTAATTCGGTTAAATTAAGAGGGTGAAATCACAATTTTTCAATAGGTTGGACATGTATAGGATAGAGAGTGGGAGAGAGAGAGAAAGAGGGAGTTTTGCCAATGCAATAATTGCATATGGTTTGTGTGTTACTTGGCGGTCTAGGGGTAGCCCTCCTTTTATAGGATTTTGGAACTACATGTATCCCAATCCATGTGCTCTTAAGATCAATGGTTTAGATTCATTTATTTTTCTCAAAGAATACAAATAATTATTAAAATAATATTTTTGAATAACAATATCCAAAATTATCTCTTTTAGTTTATTCAAACATCAACTAATTAATAAACAATCAAAAATAAAGAAACATTTCACATTCTAAAAATAGGGTGGACGTCATCATCATGGACGTCCTCCTTATGGAGGGAATGAGTCAATATTTATTTTTTATTTATTTATTAAATTTGAATATTTGAATTAATTGCATTTATCATCAAATAATCATATTTGTGATAGTTGCAATAAAACCATTGACAAATAAGAATTAGTTACTTCCATCATATATTTAATGTAAATCATATTTACATAATGAGAATGTAGTTCACTTTAACATATAAATTATGAATCTCATTCATCTCTCCAAGATATTGTGGATCACATCCATATTATCCGTAATTATTGTGGAAAATGTTACCAACATTAATATTATCCATGATAATCAAATCCAATTTACTTATCCTAGATATCTATATCCACACGTCAATTATGATAATTAAATCCTATTTAATTATCCAATTTTTCAATGCTTAGATAAAATTATTTATGGAATAATTCTCGAACTCTTTCAAGAAATATATACCTTCTCCTCAGATACTTGGAGATAAGGTCAGGGCGATTGTACGTTCTACGTATAGTGACTTGGATGTCGAGATCACATCTCAAATCCAGATCTCGGGAATCTCTTATAGATGCTTGATTAAATAAAGGTAGTAGATCTAATCTTCTCATTGTATCTGAATCACATTCAGATTAATGTCCAACATTTGGACTAAGATCATATCACTTCTCTATTGAGAGGAGTCACTAAAATCTAGATCAGTTTCATTACTCCCTTGGAATGGAAGTGTCATGATTATAAAATTATTTATGATCACATCACCCTCGAGTATTACTAATACTCGTACATCCTGCATACTAAAAGATCTAGAATAAACTCGAAGTTTTAGATCACTTTTGAATTGTCTCCTTCAGGGTTTTATCATTAAGTTTCTCATTTGATCATTGGGAGTTTGTATCGATCATATACTTTGTAAAAGAATATATCATACCTAGGTATTCAATATATACTTTCTTTAAGTATATATCATACCAACAAATTTAGTCAAGCTTCCAAAGCGAGAAACATGCACGGAATTTGATCCCAATATCTCAAGTGATAGCTCATATCTTCCGGTTCATTAATTGAACATGTATATCCCTTTGAGAGATCGTATTATTCATATGACCTTATATACACACCATCTCGCAGGTGTATAGACCTTGATTAGATCATCCACCATCGGTCTGCCAAATGTACATATTCAAATATATAGTAACACATATGTCTTTGGTTAGAGGATGTGTGCCTATATTGTGACACTATACGACATGGGTCTTGGTTATCTCGATCTTGTTAAGTCAACTCTTTAACCTAACTTTTCTAACACCTTTGAATCTCAATTCATGTGCAGAGAACCTACATTAAGAGGTTGGTTTGATATCAGCCTTTAGAGAAGAATTGTCATCTTCCTCTCAAGCTAGAGATCATCTCTTAATAATCATTTGACGGTGCTTGATGAGTCCTCAATCTAACTCTTTAGATATCATCCAAGCACTAGTATCTATGATTCAACATTTGAATCAAAAACTGTATAATCATTAAGATGACCATGATACATAATCCTAATTGTACTGACAAATCTATTATGCAAATTAGTTATTCTTCATTTCAAATCAGGAAATGATATTTGCAATAACATTTATTGTATAATGGCTTGTCGTGGGCTCACATGTCCAACAATCTCTCACTAACCCAAAGAGTCATGAATGTGCTAATCTTTTAAACCAACACTCATGTGTTAATCATAAGCTATTTTGAAAAGTAGCATGGTAAGCTGATCAGTCACTCTATTCCCGAGAGACTACGCCAAATCCTTTTATGACACTTTCATATCTCCTATTAACAGTGCTCGCATCCAATGTGAATGTTGCATATTATGCAACCAATACTCGATCTTGTTAAAGAAACTATAGTGTCTTTAACATTGCAATTCAATAATTATTATAGCCATCATGTAATTTCAATTATCCTTATCAGAATGCCCTTATTCTCGGAGATCTCTATCTCCTAAGACTAAGACCTAGTCTTAAGTCTTATAAGACATCTTCAGTTAAGATATTTTAGATCATTATCTATAAAGTCTCAAGTTCTTGAAAATAAGATTTGAGATCACTATCTTAAAAGTCTTGTCCTCTTTGGGATAAAATGCTCATATCTCTCCTCCTCTAATCAATCAGTGTGTGTGATGAATCTCATATTCATCATGCTAAAATTAGTCAATTAAGATTTGTTCTCCAAAATTCATGTGCACTTAATAATAACAGAACATCACTAGCATTCATATATGTCTAAATAATATTCGCATTTCATCATGCATAATTCCATAATGTGTAAATTGGCCTAAAAAGTTATTAACTTCCCCTATTTTTAATTAATTAATCCTAACTCCAATTGACCTAAAACTACGTCCGTTGTGTAGATATTACTAACAAAAATAAATAAAAAATACAAAAAATATAACTCAAATAAATGTCAAATAAATCTAAAACCAAATTTAACATAAGGCAGACTAAAACTCACACATCTCCCTCATACAGTATTCGATTTTGGTCTACTCACTTTTAAAGTACTTCATTTTCAAATACCTTCAAAATAAGACCAATTTCATAAAATTCGAAGCTCTTATGTGAAAATTGGGTTTTGGGTCTCTTTTGCACATTTTATCTTTTTACTATTTTTGACCTGAGTTTTTATGTACATAGTTAACCCTTTTAATTTTATTTTTTTCATTTGTGTTCTTTGATGAAAGTTTTATCAAACGGTATAAAAATCTAAATTTAGATCAAGGTCGAAATCAAAGAAACTGACTGAGTCCAAGTGTCCTCTTTGAGTCTGTGCAAAAATCTCGTATTTCGTACTTCTATTTTATTTCCCTATTTTCTTATTTACTAAAAATACAAAAAAATTAGGTTAATGTATAACTAATTGTCTTATATTTTATCATATTTTTTATATAATTTTTGTCCTCTTTAAAACCATCAAAAAATTACAAAACTATAAAAATTCGGTTTCTATACACATGGAGACTACCAAAAATATCACTTTATACAGATGACCTCATTTGCTCCCAAATCCTTCATGAAAGTTGTAGATCTCGTCGAGACGAACAACTTTAAAGGTGATTTTTCAATCCGAGGCTTCCTTCTATTTTTTTTCTATTGTTCTTCTTCTTTATTTCTTGAAATCTTTTTCGTGGCACCCCCACCTCACCCCACTCCCTCTCTCCTCTCTCCTCCCTCGGGTCGCGTGCCTAACACGTGACCCCTTTTCATCTTCCTCCAACCATTCCCATGCAACGGATCCTTTTTCGACGAGATCTGCGGTGCAGAGCTCCATGTAGCTTCCCCTTCCGGCAAGCACAACTTCGTGGCTACCTTCATCGGCCACTGAGGCAAGAATCGGAGAAGGCTTACGCTACCTCCATCTTCCAGGAGACCCACCGTCTTCCTTTCTCTCTCTTAGCCATGCATCGACCTCCACCTCCACAGAGCCTCGCTTGCATTTCCTCCACCTCTAGGAGCATCGCTCCGCCTCACGTTTCCATCGCCATCGCCTCCACCTTGAGGACCACGCCATCCGCCCAAGCTCCACCCCTTTTTCTTTGTTGTTCGTTAGCTAACCTTTGCATATGTCTGCACTAGATGAAGGCACACCAACTTCGACCGCATCAACCACGCTTGGATGCCAACCTATTCATCACCTTCACTCCGTGCATCGCGTCGCTTGCCTCCATCGTCGCCTCCCTCGCTCCGTCGTGTGTCGACGAGCAAGGGACCTTCGACCACCGCAGTCGGCCGCTGATAACACGAGTTATGTGAGGGTCTAAATATCTCACACAAGGCAGAGACAAGAGTCGCTGCGGCAACCACTAACTAAACCCGTATTAGTCAACACTGAACCCACAATATTATAAATCAAGCAATGAAAAACAAATGTGGAGTAAATTTATTTTTAACTCTACAATAATGTGTATAGTGCAAGTATGTGTAGAGTGTCGAACTCAGGGAGCAAGTAGGATAAATCAAGCAAATTGTGCAAAATGTGTGACTGTGATCAATGTCTAACTATGTTATTTTTTGTGGGTTTTTAATTTTATATTTTTTATTTAGTTTTTAATTTTCTATTTTTATATTTGGATTTTTAATTTTCTGATTTTATAAATTCTTTTTATATTTTATATTTTTATATTTTTCTTTTTCAATAATAGAATATATATATACAATATAAGAAAAGACAATAATAGGGTATTTATAAAAATAGAGAAAAATAGTCAAAATTCAGAAAATAAAATGTTTTTGGTCTTTTTATGATTTTATACTGTTTTTTGTTTTTTATAGATTTTTCTGAATTTTTTTGGTATTTTTAAAATCAAAAATACTGAATATAGTGTAGAAAATAAAAGGTTGGGACAAAATGGGGAAATAAAATAGCAAACAATAGAGAAAATTTTCCAAATAAATTTTTGATAAAGATATTGCAATAAGGAAAATTCAGAGACAAAAATAGGAATTTTAGGATTCTTGTAGAATTTTTAAGATTTTTAGGAAGCTTTTTGGGGTTTTTATAATTTTTAGGAGTTTTCTTTTGTATTTTTTAGTGATTTTTGGATTGGAGTTGAAAGACATTAAAATAAGCAGAATATATTTTTTTGGGAATTTTCTGATGTCTTTTTAAAATTTTTATGGATTTTATAATGCAAACAGTGCTGAAAATACTTGTTTTTGAATTTTTATAAATATTAAAATGCAATAAATATGCAAAATAAAAATATGTCATGATACTATGATGCAACAATAGTCTATTATGATTTTTGTGGAGATGCATACAATAAATAGAATCAACAAATGGAAAAAGCAAACTGGTAGGGATATTTATGTAATATGCAACAAGTACATGGGCCAGAATGTAAAATTTCCACAAAATATATAATGCAACAAAAATATTTATAAACTGAAGTGAAATAAAGGATCTCCCAGGGGCTTTGCTACAAAAACGCCAAGTCACGTGCTTGAGGCACGTGACCTTGCAGGGACTGGATACCAATATCACAAAAACTGGGGGATCACGGTGTAAATGTTCCAAAAATAAATAAAAGGCCGATAAATGTTTAAGTACTAATAGAATATTACAAAAAATGGTGAGGGGGCTATTGCAAAATACCCTCGCCTACAGGATCGGACGGTGGGGCGCCTCCCACTTATACATGTGGCGCCGCTTCCTTGCACGATGTTGGTTCGGGATCCGGCGGCTGCGATTAGAACTCCCCCGATGATCGAACGGTGGATACGTGGGGAGATCGGACGGCTCCTGATCACCTGGAGTGGGGGATCTTGATCCAACGGCTGGGTGGCACGTTGGATGAACTGGCGTGAATAGGCTCCAGGCGAGCCTTGATTTGGTGCTGCTTGCTTCTCCGCTGGCCTGATGCCCCACCAAGGGGCTCCTGACGTTGCTGCGGCTCCGGCGAAGCTTCCAGGTGGCTCCAATGGGTTCAAGGGTTGCGGAGCAAGCCCCTGGAGCTCGTGCTTCTTCAGCCACCTGGGCGTGGATGGCGAGATGGCTCTGACCCGCAGAAGGGTCCTTCAGATCCTGCAAACACAAGAGAACATCCAACAGCACAAGTGGACAGGGATCTGTCCTTTATTGGCGAGTATTTGGCGAGTTATGGAGTGGAGAATGGGGGCGAAAAGGGTACTTGCCGGAGCTTGCTCCGGCCAGGTGGTGGCGTTGATGATCAGATAGGTTTCAATCGAAATGGAGACTTATATCTAATTCCTAAGGCTACTACGAAGATAATAAAGCAAAAAAAATGAATAAAAACGGACCTCAAGCCCAGAAAGGGTGAGATGGTATCTCACGGCCAAGGTGGCCGGAGGTGGCTGGAATCCGGGCTCCTAACCTCGCCGCACATCGACGAGGGGTGTGGGGAGTCTCCTCTGTCACTGGAGGCTCACCCTACCCACTCCCGGAGGTCTGAAGCTATCCAAAGCTGGTTCAAAAGGAAAAAGGGAAGATTGTGGGCGGTTTTAAAAGATGGCGAAGTGGGCTCCTAGAACGAGGCGCACGAGGCGGATCGATGGTCCAAAGCCCCAGATATCATCTGGGCGTGTATCCTTGATATGTGGGCGTAAAAAGTCATGAAGGGTCGATCATGAGATAGTGAAAGGGTGCGCCTCGAAAAAAGATTGAAAATGGTCAAAAAACGCAGGTCTGACAAGGTCCAGACCTTGGTCAGAGAGTTGACCGAGGTCAACCAGCGGAGCCTTCTGATTGGTCCACGTGGACCAACCAGAAAATTCCTTGGAAAAAAGCCTTGTAAAATCATTTAAAAATAGAAAATGAATTAATTAATTTTTAATTATTAAACAAAAAATATTTATTCTTTCATGAATTATTTTATGGTGTTTTTTAATTATTTTTATGAGGTCTAAAATTACAAGTTACCATTTATACCCTTTATAGGTGTATATATATCTATATATTTTATTATTTTATTTTTATTTTGTATTTTTAATTTATTTATTTTTGTTTATTAATTTATAAATTTATAAAATATTTTTATTTACTTAAATATATTTTTATTTTATTTTTATGAAGTATTTTGTACACTTAATAAAATAAAAGTATGGTTTATATAGGTATACTTATAGGTCTTATACCTATGTATTATCTACATGTATTTTATTTTTATGTTTTCTTTATGTTTTTATTATGATTTCAATAAACATATTTATTATATATAATATTTACAAAATTATAAAAATATGAAATTATAAAAACAATGAATAAATAATAAAATGAATATTTTAATCTGTACAAGCATACCAAAGGGGTCCAAAACTCAACTTTCAAACTGTAGCTCTGCCAAATGCGAACCTACCGCCATTAAATAGCTTATTTTGAATTATATACAATTAAAGGTGAGTTTGATGCATTTGGAGTTTTTATTTATGAGATACAGGTCTGGGAAGTTGGGATTCTGGGATTTTATTCAGATTATAACTTTTTATCTGTATATAATTTTTGAGTGAAATCAATTTTGTATTTTTATTTATTAAATTATCTACAACTTTCATGTACAAAGTTTCTTTATTTGAGGTATAAAAAGTGGAACCAAAAATAGGTCCCAAAATGTATAAAGAATGAATAAAATAAAAGGTATTTTTATTGTATTTTGACCCTTATCTCCCTCTACTTTCTTCCTTGTCGACCTATTCATCGAGATGTCTAGATCTCAGGATTTCGGGTCATAAAATATTTACAATATTTTATTCTTTTTCTTTTATTTTATTTATTCTATAATTTTGGCTTTAAATACAGTATTTTATACACTATTTACATGCACATGCATGAATGCTAAGATGTTGGAATTTAAGGGTATTTATACGCATTTGCCAGGGTTTTTGAGGCCAAAATAATAGAATAAAGATGGTGAAATGTGGATCCATCATCCCCCTATAGTTTACCTTTGCTAGTCCCTAGCAAACACTTATGCAATAAGTGCAGAAAAGAAAAACAAAGAAAAGAAAAAGAAGAAATGGATGAAGTCTAATTATCAAACTTGTCTTCACAAAATCAAAGTTTGGAGCTTAAATCGGATCTTTGGAATTTTAGTGCGGGCGGAACCTTAATGAGAACCGGATTTGAAATCCAACAGTCCTGAGAATCCCAAAACTCAACTCAAGTCTCCTCAATAGCCAGGTCAGAAATACCTCAACTCATACGCAAAACCCTTACAACTATGAATCTGACTCATACAGTGTAAGTGATAGTGGCTCTCCCCAACTAGAATGATAAAGAGACCCCAATCCAATAACTCCTTCCTCGAGGAGCGGGGTATTCCCTTATAAGTTCAAGTGGCAACCAGCTCAAGAGGAGGGGGTGAAGAGAAGAATGGACGGTAGCCAGTGTAGCTAAAATCCTAGGATGCAAGACCAATGTAGTCAAGTCATCCAGCTGCAGGCTCACATGATATGACTTTGGAACTCAAACTTGCTTATTGACTTTACAACATATGTAAACACTTTTGCAGGCATTTATTTTTGTACAGGCCTATCCTTTTTTACTTTTTTTTTCTTTTTTCTGAAATACTATTCACAGCAGCATTTACATAGGGAGTTTTTCCTCTTGAGCCAGTAGACTATCCCTCTTTTGAAGCTTTATTGCAACCCACACTCTCCTGTCTTTAGAATTCCTCATCACTGGATGGGTTGGGGTGCACTTCCCTCCCTAGAGGAGGACAAGTGTTTCCACTTGTGTGCGTCTCATACCGGCAAATCCAGTCCCCTCACCACTCCAACTGAGTTGAGCCATGTGAAAGGTGCAGGTGTCCAAGTTAGGTCTTTATCAACAAGAGTCGTGCGAGTGCTCCAAAATACTCTACTTAGGCAGACAAGAATCCATTGAACCAAGTCCCGTGATCCTCAAAGAATTAAGTCAACTAGACCTGAAGTACCTCAAACCCAGTTCCTATAAGGTTCCTGTTATTAGGTAGATTTTAAGGTCCAATCAAGCTCCAATCTCCAGATTTTACTTATACTCGTTTAACTATGAAACCCAATCCGGAAAATGCTTATGCTATGCAAATGATATGCAGAATGCAAAAAATATTTTTGTGATGCAATTTTCAAAGATTTTGAACTTTTTGTGTATTTTTGAAAATATGATGATGCATATGCATTTTTTAGATTTTTCAAAAAGATTTTTCAATTGTTTTTGGATTTTAGTTTTGCAAATGTTTTTGGGATTTTTGAAAACAAAGATTTTGGATAAAAACTAGGGTAAAATTATTTACACGGGAGTGCTTCTTATATCTATAAGAAGTCAATTTTAAGAATTCATAGGGGTAAGTGATCAATTTTATAGGCATATACAATAAAGAATTTTAGGTGTGATGTATGTGTTCCTCAAACTTATTTGACACAGTTTTTCAAACAATTTTGAAAACTATGGTCGAAAATAATTTTTACAAACATTTTACAAACATGTACACAAATTTGAAAATCATTTTGCAAAGGTTTTCAAACAGTATAGATAGATTTTTCAAAATATTTTTGCAACCATTTTTCAAACTATTTGCAAATCATTTTTCAAACATTTTTATTTCATACAAAGAAAATAAGTTTTCAAAACAAAGTATTTTACAAAGGTTGAAAACATGTAACAAAACGTTTTCAAAATAGTTTTTAAAAGATTTTTCACAAAGATTTTCAAACTTTTTTCAAACATTTTGCAAAAAATATTGTCACCAGATTTATTAATCAGTAAATACAAAAAGAATTTGAGGAATAAAACATCTTCTTTTTACGGTTTTTTAATGAATTTTAAAGAATTATTAGCCATATTATTACGAAAGTACGAGTTATGGCTAAAGTATATACGCAGTATATAAGACCCCCCTATACTTAGCTTGAGCTATGTCCTCATAGATCAGAGAGAAAAGAGAAGACATAACTCGTGATGAGTATAGGAAAATCTAAAGAATAAATGAATGGAGAAATGAATAAATGAAAAAAAGAATAAGAAGTTGACCGTCCCCCCTATACTTAGGATCAAATAATCCTAAGTATAGCAGACTGTATACAAAGCAGGGAGGGTTAAGGGTGGGAATGAACAGATTGTACTCAGACTGTCTCCCCCTATACTTAGGGTAAGATATCCCTAAGTATAGACAAGAAGAGGAGACAATGGAGAGGATCGAAAAATAGAGAAACTCGGGTGCACACCCCCCTATACTTAGGACAAAGTACGCCCTAAGTATAGAAGACTGACAAAAAGGGGCGACACCTTTTCGGTAGATAAAGAAGATAGAAGAGGAAAAGAAGAAAAGAAGAAAAGAAGTAAAGAGATCTGAAGATGGATACAGATAAAGAAGGATGTACGCATCACTCCCCCTATACTTAGGTAAAAGAAGCCCTAAGTATAGGCAACAACTAGAGTGACGAAACGGAACGATGAAGGAACATTCGGCTCGTCCACCCCCCTATATTTAGGACAAAGTACGTCCTAAGTAAGGCAAACATGAGAATGGGTGGGCGAGCAATACGGAAGATAGATAAAGATACACGGGAGAGAATATACAACAGAGATGGATGTACATATGATCAAGAAGGTGGAAAGCAAACCTTCTTGCGAGACCGCTGAGGGATAGATCTGGTGTGGTGCAAGTCGACATCGGGGTCCACAGTGGACAGAAGCCGAACAGGGTCGACGGGGTGAAGGCCCTCGGTAGAGTCAAATCGAAAAGGCACGAACTGGTCAATGGAAGTAGTATGGCTAGGTTCGCCCTTGGTGGTCCTATGGTGTGAAGGCGCAGACGGGCGAGTGGAAGAAGTACGAATAGGTCTGGCCTTAGAAGTCTCGCTGATATCGAAGTGAAATGGGACGAACTCATCATCCTCGGAAGAAGTGTAATCGGAGTCGTCCTGCGAGGTCTCTTCCAGGTCAAAACCAAAAGGAACGAAGTCATCAGTGGAAGAAGTCGAACTCTGATCGTCCTCAAGAATCTCACCCGGATCATCTCTTTCATCAAAAGGCCCAAATTTCTGAAAATAATGGTTACCATCATAACCGACCTCAATCATCATCACTTTTGAGTGACCAGGAACAGACTTATCAGTGGAAGTAGTCAAACTAGGTCTGTCCTGTCTAGTCTTGGTGTCTGTCCTCCGCTCAATGGGATCAATCACGTAAATTCCTTGGATTTCATCAACACATCTCCACACACCAGAAGGAGGAACTACGAGGTCTATGCTTTCCGAGTCCCCCCCCCTTTCGGAGGATTCCTCGGGTCTTATCAGCAGTCGCTAAGCAAATCTCTAATATCATCAGATCGGTCACAGGCCCCGGAGTCATCTAGAATCGGTGAAGGTGCATCAGGTGCGGGTCTCTGGTCAACTGTGGGTACGGTGATTGACGCTTCACTTTCGTCAACAAGACGGAAACGAATCTCTCTTGATCCATAGTATATCGCAGAGGCGAGGAATGGTCGTCCCAGGATGATTGGAGAGGACTCCCCTGTGGAGGTCTCCATAGGCAACACGACAAAGTCGACATGGTAGCTCGTGCCCTGAATCGAGATAACGACGTTTTCAAGGATACCCTTCGGCCTCTTGATAGATCCATCAGCAAATTGTACGATCATCCGGGTTTTCTTGATAGGCCCTAAGTGAAGAGACTGTACCAGCAAGAAGGGTAATATGCTAATAGATGCACCGCCGTCCAGGAGAGTGTGATCACAAGTATAGTCAGAGATGGTGCAGGTGATGAATGGTGTAGCTGAGTTCCTCTTCCGAGGAATGGGACGGTGTGTGATGACGTGGGCAGTGGCCATGGTCAGAATGTGACGCTCAGATCTTCTCCTCTGCTTTCTCTTCTTGGGAAGAGGAGCATATAAATCGGTCATAGCCTGCTGAAGTGGGGCACGGATAATCTCATGAATGGTGGCCACCACTTCGGGTTCAGTCAACAATTTTTTTAATTTTTGGACCTCCTCCATACAAGAGAGGAAGTTGGAATCAGCATCTACACGAGGAATGCCAAGAGCAGTCTGTACAGCGGCATCCTCGAGGTCAAAGGTGGGACAGGATGTGAGAGGTTGTGTGGGTGAATGATCTGGCAGATGGAGCCTCTCCTCACGGTCTGAATCAACCAAATGTCTCCCGAACTCTTTTTGTGTTTTTAAAATTTTCTCATTTTTTGTATTTTTGGTGATTGCAAGCTCTCGTGATCACCCACAAGGAAATCTGTATCCTCGACGAAAGGAGCATTAATATGTATTTCTCAGAATGGCAAGATAATCTTTCATCAAATTAGTGTGCTCCATCATTAGGATCAAACTGTCACTCATGGAGGTCGAGGGAGGTGACTCCAACAGGTCAGACTTGGGTGGATGTGAAGGTAGAGGTGGAGGTGGGTAGAAATCCGAGTCTTGATACTGTGGCTGAGGCTGGTATGTACAAAAACCAAAAAAAAGAGGAGGAGGATCCTCCTGATAAAAGGGAGGTGGACCGACTGGAGTGAGCGAGGGATGCGCAAAGTCCGGATAGAAAATACTCCAGGGGTCCATCTCGAAATCAAAAGACAATGATCGGGAGAGCACGATGGCCAAGTCAAGAGAGTGAAGAAGAAGGCGCAAATGCGCAGAGGCGATCTAGGACACACACAAGCAATCACAAGAAAAAATGAAACAAGACAAACCCTCAATTCACCTACTCAACTCGGTAGAGACCAAAAAGTCGGTCTTTTTATCTTATCTGTTTTAGAGTTAGGTGAGAAGTCAAAGATTGCACACACACTTAGGGGCTGAAATGGGATTTGGGCACTAATCCTTAGCATGTGTGCGAGCAAGTAAAACGAAGAAAATGAGGGGAGTACTCGCCCCAAGAGAATATATTTTTTTGTTGATTTTAGGGTCAAGTAATATTAGCAGTCCCAATTTTATTTGTTATCACTTTTTTGGATTTTTAATGAGAATGCACGATCCTATCGGGGATTCAATTCTTTTAAGCACCTAGGTTGGCAAAATCAGAGGGAGAGTCGGAAAAGCAATGCAAGCGGTAAAAACGACGATGAATGCTAAAGCGTAAATGCTCACCTTGCCTCCAGCACTCTACATACAAGGATGCTCAGCAGAATTGAAACCTAATCTATATGCAGATGCAAGCCGATGAAAACGCCCTAAGTGTGAGAAGCTGCTATTAGCATGAAGCACCACAAGTCAGTCACCGATCTTCAATCCAGGAGTCCGGTATAGGCTCGCCCATCCTCCTCTCGACACATCGAGTTCAGGAGCAGCGCTTGGCAGGGTGGGCTCGTGGCACGAATGCTCGAAGATGATGAGGCGATTGTTTAAAGTTTTAAACTAAGTCCAAAGCGCACTATAGGTACATGCAAGATATTAAGGTGTTTGGACCTAATTTACTCGATCAAGAAGCCTAAAAACTAAGGGCTCAATCACACAAAAGAAATAAAAAATAAAACCGAAAAACAAATAAAAAATGTGAAGAAAAACGCGAGAAAGCCACGGTGAGCCCCCAGGTGTACAAACACCTGGAAATTAGGCCCGAATGTCCAAGTGTCCTGAGTACCTGTATTATTACAAATTAAAGTCTCTCTCTCACTAAAATTACAAAAATAAATAAATACAAGAAATAAAAGTCGAGCTAGGTCTTCAAAATTCCTCTATGTCTCCTTCAGTGCTAGGCTGGCAGATGCCGGCTTCACGTGGGTGCACAGGCACGTAGGGTGGAGCGCCTCCCTCGATCCGCGATTCCTCGCACAAAGTCAACAAGAGAGGGATTAGACAGCTCAAACAATTATATCAAAAATAAAGAAAATAAAATAAGCAAAATAAAAGCCGTGAAAACAGACAAATAATCACAAGCACAAACAAAAAGCCGAACTACGCCCTGTTGCTCCCCGGCAACGGCGCCACTTGATGTAACCGAAATTCACGAGGGTCTAAAAGGTTGTCTCACACAAGGCGGAGACAATAGTTGCTGCGGAGACCCTCAATGAATCCCGATTAAGATCAACAAAATTATAAAAATATAAAACCCTAAAACAATGAATAAATAACAAAATGAATATTTTAATCTGTACAAGCATACCAAAGGGGTCCAAAACTCAACTTTCAAACTGTAGCTCCGCCAAATGCAAAACCACCGCCATTAAATAGCTTATTTTGAATTATATACAATTAAAGGTGAGTTTGATGCATTTGGAGTTTTTATTTGTGAGATACAGGTCTGGGAAGTTGGGATTCTGGGATTTTATTCAGATCATAACTTTTTATCTGTACAATATTGTGAAATCAATTTTGTATTTTTATTTATTTAATTATATACAACTTTCATGTACAAAGTTTCTTTATTTGAGGTATAAAAAGTGGAACCAAAAGTAGGTCCCAAAATGTATAAAGAATGAATAAAATAAAAGGTATTTTTATTGTATTTTGACCCTTATCCCCCTCTACTTTATTCCTTGTCGACCTATTCATCGAGATGTCTAGGTCTCGGGGTTTCGGGTCATAAAATATTTACAATATTTTATTCTTTTTCTTTTCTTTTATTTATTCTATAATTTTGGCTTTAAATACAGTATTTTATACACTATTTACATGCACATGCATGAATGCTAAGATGTTGGAATTTAAGGGTATTTATACGCATTTGCCAGGGTTTTTGAGGCTAAAATGATAGAATAAAGATGATGAAATGTGGATTCATCAGCCGCTCTGCCTCGCACCTGAACCCCCAACCGTCAGCCGCCCCGCTGTCGCCATCGCCCTCCAGCAGCCGTTGAATCAAGGGCAAGGCCTTGATCCAACAGCCATGAAGTCGCCACAACATCACCCTTCCAAGCCACGAGCCTCTAACCCACCGAGGCTCTATTTGAGCCTCCGCCTCGGCCCACACCTTTGCCTCAGATCCTCCGAGCCTCCACCAACCGCCACCTGGGCTCGGAATGCCGCACCTTTGCCTCGGGACGATCGAGCCTCAGCCCCGCCACCCAAGCCTCAAATCATCTGCCACGTGGAGGCTCGAATCCCTAGCCTCAGCTTCACTGCCCGAGCCTATGCCCCGAAGCTCCCGAGCCTCCAGGCGTACGTGCAACGCATGTGTGTAGGGGGTATATTGCATTCTGCCCCCTGTTCGTTTCAGAAATCACAAATGCGCCTCGCTAACAAAGATCACATGTTGCGTACGTGCTAAAGTGGGCAAATTGCAAATAACTCCCTACGACTTTAAGAAATTACAGATAAGTCCCACAGGGACCCGTTGGAAAGAAAAAATTTATTTTGTTTGCATTTTAGCCCCTGCAACTTCATTTTAACATAACTTTCTTATGCGAACTTTGTTTCTAGCGCATAATATGTCATTTTAAAGCTCTTTTCATGCTCTATCATATCATATATTTTGTGGACAGATCTACGACTATTTATAAGTATTTATTATCTGAGGATCTGTTGACAAATAGAGGCTAATTATTGATATTTTATGTCACATTTCATTGAGAAAATTGATAAGATATCTTGTAGGGATGCAATGAAGGATATGGAATGTTCTTAATTCTCTTGAATTAATATTGATATCTTTGAGTAATTAATTCCTGCAGGGGCTCAATTGAGGAGAAATAATAAATACATTTCTCTGATTATTTTTACGAGGAATAAAGGGAAGCTGGCTAGAATTATTTAAGAATACATTATTGATATCCGAGCCTGATAAATTGACGAGGATTGATTATCTAGCTTGTAGATTGGATTCACACTCATAAATATATATTTATTGAAATAATATCTTTTGGTCTGTGATTGAATTTTGAGGACATTGATTATTATTGGATTAAAATCGTAATCACAAATCTTGTGCTGATTTATTCTCTCTGTTATTTTTCTCATTGCATCATCATATTTTCCATTTTAATTTCTGACATAAAAATTAACCCCATGTTTAATTAGTTATTTAATTTAATTTAAAACCACGCAATTAAAAGTCATTGTTCCCTGTGTTCAACCATGTAGACTTACCAAGTAAAAATACTCCACAACATTCACAGATTGTGGTTTTTATTGAATCATTTTTCGCCTCTTATACTATAATTCTCTATTATTAAAGAGACGAAATTTGACGTTCATCAATTGGCATCGTTGTCGGAGAACGGTGAATTTTTAGGGTTTTAAATATTTTCTATAATTTTTTGTGAAAATTAATTTCTATGTCACTTTTCCTTTATTTGCATTTTATTTTCTACGTTTAATTTTGCTTTTCTCTCTCGCTTCTGCTACTAACCATGATTTCTCTCTTCGTAAATTACTCAGAGCAAAATTTTGGATAAAATTCAAGGGGCATGCAAGAAGACTTAATTTTAATTTTGTGAGAGAGAGAGTTAGTTTAGTTTAATTTTTTGCATTATCCTCAGGGTCCCTCTCTCTGAACCCTTTTAATAATTCGGACTGGACTTCTCTTTGGTATGTCTTGTCAGTTTCAATCCTTCTGTGCAGTTGGGACCCAGCTTGAGTGGTGTAGAATTTAGGAGCACATATGCTAGCTTAGATTTTATCCTTGATTGTGCTCATAATTTTTAGGCCACACTTTTTCACTAATTCTACACACTGTAAATCATTCAACATTAGCCAAATTTAAATCAATTATTCCCGCTAAAAGAACTATCTGCTTAGGGCATTTTTCCTCTGTGCATAGCATTTAGTGTAATTTTAATTCTTTGTATTACATCCCGCATGAAAAATACGAGGAATCACTGTAAGTCTTCTTCTTAAGCATGCATCATTGATTTACGCTTGCATTGACTTTTTCGATTCTCCCTCCTCAATTTTACAACTTAGGAATTAAATGAATTGGGAGTGCTCATTAGGCGTGAATTTTTGTGCTCACCTAACACTTCAGTGACAACCTTAATTTAAAATCAGGACTGCTAATCAAGGCGACTGTAAATAAAATCGACATAAAATTAACCCTTGTGTTTAGTGGAGATTAACCCACTCATTATTTGCAAGGACAAGATCGCACACTTAGGGTAGAGCCAAAAATTGAAAATTTTCATTCGAACTACTATTTTTAGAAACAACTAGCTACTTCTCAGTGAGGGTTTCGGGTAGCCGTTTTACATTCCGACTTCCCTTAGCAGAGTGGGTGGTTTAGAGGACATCGTGAAAGACTCCGTCCTCAAGTAACATGGGCAGCCGTTAACGGTCCGTACTTACATCCATACTAGCTGAAAGTGGATGCAATTAGCGGGACAGTCTTTGTGAAATATTTTGACACCTAACAGCTCCACTTAAATTTTCAAAATTGCTTTGTCATTAAAGTAAAAATGAAAAGATAAGTGGTCGAACCCTGACGTGCCTTCACAAGTGTCGAGTGGGTGAATCAATGGACTTGTTTTGTTGTTTTGTCTTGTGTCTGTATCGCTCCCTGTTTGGATCATCATCTTCTTCTTTTCCATCATGTATTCCTGATCCACCTCGTATAGGAACCCTGAAGTTGAAACTTCGATCAACTTCACCACCTCACCTGACTTCACCACTTCTTCATACTTCTCACCTTCTACACTTTCTTACCCACCCAATACCCTCCCATACCTGTCTAGCACACACTCTACCCAAAAGTTTGATAGCCAATATGACATATACCTGAAGAAAACTACTACTGAGAATGATGATCGGTCGACCTGCATGGGTCAATATTACACCTATACATCTTTGACCCTAAGACTTCCTACAAATGACCAAAATGAGAGGCATGCACCTTATTGGATCAAATCTCATAGGCCCTCTTATTATGCACTCAATGATCCCTCATACACAGAGAATGGGATCTAGGATCCAACTCCACCTTCCCACTGTCAGTGGATAACGAATTTTGAGGCTCAGACTATCACAAATCCATACTCAACCTAGAAATGTGTGCCTATGTCTAGACATGCTGAGTATGGATCTTCAACCTCTCAGCAGAATATTTCCAACCCTTCCATTAATCTTCCCAAGCAAGCACTGGAGGATGAATATTCACAAATGAAAAGGAATGTGGAATAGTTGAGAAAAGAATTCATAAAAGCGTTGGAAGCAGAAAAAACAGAATATGCTAAACTTGGTATCGAGGTTTATTCAAGTGGAGATGATCTCGAGGACAGAAATGATACTAAGGCACCGACATCCCCTGTACAGCTGGAGTTACCACCACCACTGACCTCTGACCCCCATACTAACCATATCATAGAAAATACCAAAAAATGAAAAAAATAGAAAACTAAAAAAATGGACAATTATGAAATGGAAGCATTTTACAAGAGTTTGATCTTAGAGCTTCTATTATCAAGGATATGGAATATGTGCCCGAGCTTAAGCTATTTATGAAGAGTCGACTAAACCCAAAAAGGACGGGCAAGAAACGATCAAGAATAAATATCATGTCATATCTATGTCCAGCTCTTTAGTAAAAAAACACAATATCAAAAGCCGCAAAGTCAAGCAGTTGACTCGGATCACATGTGAAATTGAGGATAACAAATTTACTCATGTTTAGTTAGACGATGACTCTACGCTCAACATCCTCCCCAAGACCATTTTTGATCGACTCAAACTCGGACAACTCAAAAAGACTAGGGCGGTGGTTCAATTGCCCAATCAATCTACCAAAAGACCACGGGGGATTGTTTCGATCGTCTTAAATTTCCGAGGTGATAAACACAAAGTGGACTTTATTGTACTTGACATTGAGCACCTCGAAACGTTGTCTGAGTCTCCATCATTTTGGGAAAATCGTTCTTAGCCTCTGCTAAGGCAATTGTCGATTGTGAGACTCAGGAAATAAAGTTTTCAAACTCTGACCACAATGCACAAAACCTCAATAACACGACATGCTCTGAGGGAACCCAACTTGAAACCAACAGTCGTGATCAAGAGACAAACACTTCATATAATCAGACCTCTCCTTATGAAATACAGACACAAATCCTAGGATAAACACTTGAGAAATCGACTATTGAGTTGTATTTGGATTCTCACCACCCTAACACTGCTCCTAGAAGAAATCAAAATTTTGGTCTTATGAAGAATTTGACCATATTTCTGAGGATCGTCACGATTATTTAAATGGTCCGATCTTTGAGTCGGCAGTAACTCACGAGATACTTGAACTATACAAGAAACTGACTCAGGAAAGCTCCGATGTCACCAAAATTCACGATTATCAGGAGATGACATCAACATCCCCAGCCAACATTCACAAAGCCACCAGGAACATGCTCCCTCACCCGAAGCCGCGTATGACCCTACAAGAATTGGTCGACTTTTACGGGGATTCATTTGATGAGGAACACATACATGCCACACTGGTTACTCATAAATAGGGATAAGAAGACTATCCATCTTCCTCCCAATGCTTCTCATGGAAACAAACCGACCAAGAAAGTCACCTTTGACCTTAGATACCAGGTGATTTCTGAAGAGTCCTCGTTCAGTCCTGAAGTGGTTCATCAGGTAAGTGCAATAAGTACAGCTCGGATCCAAGGGCACTTACCTCTGGTTGACATTAGTTGGAGATCCTCCGCGTACGACTACTATTCTCCTGAGGACAACTCTACTGATGGCTGGTCTTCTTCATCCATCCCCTCTTCACCGCCCTCCACATCTTCATATTATCTCCCGCTACACTCCCGCAAGAAAGTCTGTCGCAAACCTCCTTGACCTTGTACATCCGTAAACCTACTCGGTTCCCTACTTGTAATTATCCTATCGTACTTAGGCTGACTTGAGCCTAAGTATAGGGGGATCGGTACCATTGTTTATACATCACTTCTCTTCTTTTTCTTTTTCGCTCATCTATACTTAGTACGACCTATGTCTGCATTTCACTTTGTGCCATGAGGACATAACATAAGCTAAGTATGGGGGGTGTTTGTATATTTTCTACTTACTTTATCCATAGCTCGTGCTTTAATGGTTTTCATCTAATATCGGGGATGGGTACAAGTAGTGTACATTATGTATATTATACTAAATTCTTTCTATAATAAATATTTTTCAAAAAAACAAAAAACAAAAAAATCACTCATGATCTTGCATTTCATTCACATCTCATGCATCCATGCATTCTTGGTTGGTATATTACTGACACATTCACTATCACGCAAGGCTTGATGATTTGAATACACTGGATTTCTGAGATCTTGAGAGTCTGAGTTAGCCGGCCATAATCAATAGGATTTTTTAAACTTAATAATCCACACTTCCCTAATTTGAAAGATTTGGGCGCTATATTGCACTCTTCATCTCTACCCTCTAAAGAATATGATCAGCACAAGACATTCACAACTGTATGATTGATGGGATGAGTTAAGTTATCACTTGAGAATTGATGATGAATCTCCATTTCATCACCTTTATTCTATCATTTTGGCCTTAAAAATCGTAGCTAATGCATGTAAATGGCATTAATTTGTACAAAATAGCATTCATCATTTATTGCATTCATTGTGTAAATAACATTGTTTTTAATGCCAAAATCATATAATAAAGAGAAGAAAAAAAGGAATAAAATATTGAAAATATTTTATGACCCTAAACCCTGAGACCAAGGCAAGAATTGACTTGATTGACAAGGAATAAAGTAGGGGGAGATAAGGACCAAATACAAAATAAAATTCACATTTATTTATTCATTCTTTTATTGATTTTGACACCTATTTAATTCTTTATTATTTATTCATCAAATAAAGAAACTTTGTCCATAAAAGTTGTAGATAATAATGTAAGTAAAAATACAAAATTAAGTTTGTACAAAAATAATATACCGTGTACCTTTTGTACCCAAAATAAAAAGCTAGAAACCAAACTTCACAGACCCATATATTTCAAATAAAAACTCAAAATATATCAAAATCACCTCTAATTATATATAAATTTGCAAGAGCTATTTAATGGGGGCAGTTTTAAAATTTTTGGAGTTAATGTGTAAAAGTTAGGTTTTGGGCCCCTATTGTATATTCTACCGATTAAAATATTCAATTTATTCATTATTTATTATTTTTAAAAACTCTTATTTTTATAATTTTGTAAATATTATACATAACACATATGCATATTAAAACTAGAATAAAACCATCAAGAAAATGAAAAATAAAATAAGTCTATCAACATACGTAGACAAAATACCTATGATGATACATGTATATAAATAAAAGAGGAAACTTATTCTTTAATTCTTTTATATTTTTGTAAATATTGTCTATATTAAATTAAAAATACAAAATAAAATAAACCCTAATAAAATACATTAAAATATAATAGTATACATAAAACATAGGTAAAATACCTATGAATATACCTACATAATAAACATATCTATTTATTTAAGTGTACAAATAACATCATAAAAATATAATAAAAATATATTTATACTCATAAAAATATGTTATAAATATATAAAATAATAAAATAAAATATAGAAAAAAATTAAAAATTCACAAAACATAGATGAATATACCTATAAATACGCTAATAAAAATTAACTACTAATAAATAAAGCCAAAAAAATAAATAAAAATAAAATAAATTACTACATAAAAGAATAAACATTTTTTATTTCATACTCGAAAAATAATAAAATCATTTATTGTTTTTAATTATTTTTTCAATTAAATCTGCTATTTTGTCTTTTATTGAGCCGACGTGGCCCAATGGTGGCGCGTCAAGAGTTGACCTTCGGTCAACTCGCCCTCCAGCCTCTGACTCTTGTCAGGACTGTCTTTTCCCATGATTTCATGCATTTTTCATGGCCGATCTATCCATCAAATGATTTCGATCTCTTTACGAGATTTGATCCTCATTCCTCCAGGATCCACGCCGAGCCTTCAAATCCTCTGTACATAATTTGATTTCTTTGCAAACCGCCAATCAATAAGGGTGCATATACATGTTTATAAATAAAACCTCGTTCGTCCTCCATGAATTTTTGGTCATTTTCCTATGTCCTAAAACACTTGGGCTTGGCCTAGCGTGCATCCCCATGACAGTGGGAGGTCCCCTAAGCTCCACGGCGGTTCGTGGATGGAGGAGGTGCACCCACGGCGCCACTTCGGCGACATCTCTGCTCCGTGGCTCCAGCCAGGTATGAGATGCGCACTTTATTCACTTTAGATAGCCTTTTATTCCAGCATTTTAATTATGTTATTAGATTAATCATTAGGGTAATGGTTTAGTCGTAATCAGTGATTTCGTAGTTCGTCGAAGCTCCACTCCGATGAGCATTTCACAGTGCTCCGACTGTTCTCCGACACCCCAAACCACCTCACTATCCACCTCTTTCGTTTCCCTACATCCCAAGCACCCCCATACAACCTAACCCCCCTCAGATCTGGACTTCAGGTCTCCATCCTTCATCCATCACCGGAGACCACCGCCCACTTCATCTTTCACCCATTTGCGACCAATAAGGCCCCCCGAAGCCTCGCTTTACTCACGCGTGTATCTTCTGCAGGTCAGGAGGTGTCAAAGGACCCATGTTGGGTCAAATTTGCTGAAGGACCAAGGTACCTGGAGGTCTGATCTTCCCGAAGCTCGCATAACTTCCTCGTGAAGTTCTGGAGCCTCTTTTGATCACCATCAGTTGCGGACCGCCTCCCCGGACGTGTGAAGACAATCGCCATCAAAGAAGAACGTCGGAGGATGGAGGAAATCGAAGATGAAGCTCGGGGAAGAAGCCATTCTTCCCTATTCTTCGTGGAGAGCAAATGTCGTCGGATCTGGGGAGGCACCCCAGATCAAGTCTCAGCCGCTGGATGCTGCCCCCTTCACCGTCGGATCACTTCTGGTGATCTAATCTTGGCCATACATCGCTCAACCGTCATCGGCCGCTGGATGAGCGACATGTAGTAAGTGAAAACTCCAACGCCGTTGGATCGTGCCTTATTAGGGGTAAATTGCAAATCCAGCCCTGTTGTTTTTTTGTATTTAATAATAAATTCTGTAAATAAAAGTTTGTGTTGTAAATAAAAGGGCATTTTACTTTTAAGCCCCTGATCTTTATGTATTTGCACATTGGTCCCTGCTAGCGTCACGTGCAGTCCCCACGCGACGGTAGAAATTTTGCGAAATAAATCCTGGCATTTTTTATATTATAAATTATTCTTTAAAAATTAAATAAATGTTTTATTATGTTGGGCTAATTGCATCTGTACCCCCAGACTTTATTTTATTTGTAGTTATGCCCCTGCTAGGACATATATTTTTGTACGTTTATCTAATTATTAAAAATATATACTGAGCTCCTAAAAATACAAAAAAATAGGGTTAAATGCTTTATGTCTTGTAGATTCATGCTCATATAATTAATTGACATTTTTTGCATTTAATCTATTTATTAAAATAAAAAAAGAGCCTAAATAATCCCTGGCTAAATTATAAAATACAAAAAAACCTTTTTAAAAATTCAAAAAAATTATATATGGTGTATTTTGTTATTTATTGAGTCTAGAAAATAAAAACCACTAAAAATAGAAAAATAAAATTTGAAAATCAGACAGCTCCAAAATCCGATAAAAAATATAAAAAATCTAACCAAAAATGTATTTTTCTATTTTATAATTATCTATATACTATTATCTATCTATTAAAATTAATTTGGTAATTTTGGAACTTATTTATTATTTTTAAAACCCAAATCAATTTTGGTTTATTTATTAATCCCATATTTGGGTTTATTTTTTACTTTAAACATTAGTAAAAATTAGAAAAAAAATAACAAAAAATTTAGAAAGATATAAAAATCTCAAAAATATCTTATTTACTATATTTTCACTATTTTTACATATTTTTATCTATATAGTATCTATATATACCTTATAGTCTATTTATACATATACATATATATATATATATTATATTTAAATCAAAAAGAAATATAAAAAGATAAAAATGTAAAAAGAAAATACAAAATCAGAAAAATAAAAATCAAATAAAATATTTATAAAACCAAAAATGAAAAAACATATAAAATTAAAACCCACAAAAATAATAAAATGGACAGGAGATAAAAGATGAAGTTTTTTGTGCATTGTATTTTGCCTCCTCCTCCCGTTTGCTCCCAATGTTTGCCATCTACACATGTTTACACCTATACACATTTGCATGTAAAGTTCTAATAAATTTTAACTCCAAATTTTTGAGATTTAATTGATTTATTCATATTGTGGGTTATCTGTTGATTAAACCCGAGGCTTTTGTCGGTCACCACGGCGATTGCGTTCTCGCATTGTGTGGAATGCACAGCCGGTGATTATTTTGTGGTTTATCAACTAGGATTAGAGATTTGAGTCTAGAACCAATCTAATGATGTTTGAGGATGAGATAAAGTTAATGAAGGCTTCAAGAATCCTGAGTGTCAGCAAAACCCTAGCTAGTATGTGAACAAGTTCGCATGCTATCTTTGATATTTACCTATGTACCAGGGTGTGATGAAACATAGTTAATTGTTGATCAGTGTGAGCTAACTTGTGGTAAAAGCAGTGAAGCTAGCCAAAAAGGAAAGAAAAGAAAAGAAAAGAAATATTAAAAGAAAAGGCTCTATCATTACACGTCAAATTCAAAAGAGCTTCCACCAATGGCAAGCGCTCCCAACCATTTTCAAAGTGTCCACTTGGACCAAACGTTGTTAGGACCAATAAGTCGGGCTAGCACCATAAAAAGGCTCTGCATTGTATAGTGATACAAGTCTGGGTGTCGAAGGTATCTTTACTCAAAAGAGACACACCTCGGTGTACTCCCAGAAAAACAAGTGTAGATGACTCTGAATTCTCTTGACGGACACATTGATCAACAAACTAAAAAAATACATGTGTTGAGTTATAAGGCACTCGAGAGGCTCCTTGTTCCAATGTGAGGGTGAGAAAAATAGACACAATCCTATGCACTCCATCATCTGGTCGTCCATCTATATTTCAAGTCTGATAAACTAAAGAGATAGTTGACTGAAGCAAGAATAGACTTATTCCCTAGTGTTGAGGATTAGGTCCAGAGGAGAGTCTCCTGGACTGGAACTTTGGGTGATATCTCAACTCGACTCTCATGATTGTAGTACACTAATATTCATATCCATATATTATATGTACAAACAGAGGGTCTGAAAAATAGAGAAGCCGGTTTCCTTTTGATAAAAGCATGGTTGAGCCCAGAATTTTATGATCACTCAAATTAAGGGACTTCAATGAATTGAGCCTTGAAAAAATCACACGCACAATCATGGATGTATCCAACTAAGTCATTCATTCATTGATGCTCGAGGACGAGCATGGTTTAAGTATAGGGGTATGATGAATCTCGTATTCATCATGCTAAAATTGGTCAATTAGGCTATGTTCTCCTAAATCCATGTGCATTTAATAATTAATAGAACACCATTAACATTCATACATATGTAAATAATATTCGCATTTCATCATGCATAATTGCATAATGTGTAAATTGGCCTAAAAAGCTGCTAACTTTCTTTATTTTTAATTAATTCATCCAAACTCCAATTGACCTAAAACAACCTCCATTGTGTAGATATTACTAACAAGAATAAATAAAAAATACAAAAAATTATAACTCAAATAAGTGTCAAATAAACACACAACCAAATGTCACATAAGACGGACTAAAACGCACGCACCTCCCTCATACAAAGTTCGATTTTGGTCTACCACTTTTAAAGTACTCCATTTTCAAATACCTTCAAAACAGATCAATTTCATAAAATTCGAATATCTTATGTGAAAATTGTGTTTTGGGCCTCTTTTGTTTATTTTATCTTTTTACTATGTTTGACCTGAGGTTTATGTACATAATTAATCCTTTTAATTTTATTTCTTTTCCATTTATGTTCTTTGATGAAAGTTTTATCAAATAGTATAAAAATCCAAATCTAGATCATGACTGAAATCAAAAAAACTGACCGAGTCCAAGTGTCCTCTGTGAGTCTATGCAAAAATCTCGTATTTCGTACTTTTATTTTATTTCCCGAATTTCTTATTTATTAAAAATGCAAAAAATAGGTTAATCTGTAGTTAATTATCTTATATTTTATCGTATTTTTTCTATAATTTTTATCCTCTTCTAAAACCACCAAAAAATTACAAAAATCCCAAAAATTCGATTTTCTATACACATGGAGAACATCAAAAATATCACTTTATACAGGTGACCCCGTTCAACTTTCATGAAGGTAATTTTTTATCTGAGGACTCCTTCTATTTCTTTTCTATTTTTTCTTCTTTATTTTTTGAAATCTTTTTGGGGTGACATGTGGCAGCCCCTGGGTGTGCCATGTGGCACCCCCACCTCACCCCACTCCCTCTCTCCTTGCTCGGGTCACGTGCCTAGCACGTGACCCCTTTCCTTTCCTCCAACCACCCCGCCCGCCCGCTCAGTTGTTTCTCCGCCACTCCTCTTCATGTAACGGTTACCGCGCCTGCTCCCCTTCTCCGACCGTTATGAGGCCGGATCCTCCCTCGCATAACTGCCGCTATCACCGCTCCTTTAAAACCACTTTGACGACCACTCCCACAGGCATCCGCCCTTCCTCCTCTAGCCGGTGACAGCGACTCCTTTTTCAACGAGATTCCCTAAGTAGAGCTCCGTGTAGCTTCCCCTTCCGGTAAGCACAGCTTTGTGGCTACCTTCGCCGGCCACTGAGGCAAGAACCAGAGAAGGCCTCTGCCTCCTCCATCTTCCAGGCGACCCACCGTCTTCCTTTCTTTCTCTTAGCCCCGTATTGACCTCCACCTCCACAGAGCCTCGCTCACACTTCCTCCACCTCTTGGAGCATCGCTCCGCCTCACGCTTCCACCGTCATCATCTCTGCCTTAAGCACCACGCCATCCGCCTAAGATCTGTCCATTTTTCTTTGTTGTTCGTCAGCTAACTTCTGCATGTGTTTGCACCAGACGAAGGCCCGCCGTCTTCGGCCACATCAACCACGCTTGGTCGCCAACCTGTTCATCACCTTCACTCCATGTATCGTGTTGCCCGCCTCTGTCGCTGCCTCCCTCGCTCTGTCGTGTGTCGATGACCAAGGTACCTTAGATCAATACAGCTAGACACTCCGCCTCACACATGAGCTCCCAACCGCCAGCAGCTCCGCCGTCGCCGTTGCCCTCCAGCAGCCGTTGGATCAAGGGTAAGGCCTTGATCCAACGGTCGCGAAGTCGCCACGACATCGCCCTTCCAAGCCACGAGCCTCTGGCCCATCGAGGCTCTATATGAGCCTTTGCCTCAGCCCACACCTCTGCCTCAGATCCTCCGAGCCTCCACCAACCACCACCAGGGCTCGGAACGCCGCACCTCTTCCTTGGGACGACCGAGCCCCAACCCCTCCACCCAAGCCTCAAATCATCTACCACGTGGAGGCTTGGATCCTGGGCCTCAGCTTCACTGCCTAAGCCTGCGCCCCGGAGCTCCTGAGCCTCCAGGCGCACGTGCAACGCATGTGCATAGGGGGTAAATTGCATCCTTCCCCCTGCTCGTTTCAGAAATTACAAAAGCGCCCCGCCAACAAAGATCACGTGTCGTGCACGTGCTAAGTGGGAAATTTGTAAATAATTCCCTACAACTTTTAAAAATTGCATATAAGTCCCTCAGGGACCCGTTTGAAAGAAAAAATTTATTTTATTTGCATTTTAGCTGTTGCAACTTCATTTTAGCATAACTTTTTTATACGAACTTCATTTCTAGTGTGTAATATGTCGTTTTGAAGCTCTTTTCATGCTCTATCATATCATATATTTTGTGGACATATTTGAGGCCATTTATTAGGATTTATTATTTGAGGATCTTTGTTGACAAATGCAGGTTGATTATTGACATTTTGCACCACATTTCATTGAGAAATTTGACAATCTATCTTGCAGGGATGCAATGAAGGATATGGAATATTCTTAATTCTCTTGAATTAATATTGATATCTTTGAGTAATTAATTTCTGCAGGTGCTCAATTTAGGAGAACAAATAAATACGTTTCCCTGATTATTTTTACGAGGAATAAAGGGAAGCAGGCAAGAATTCTTTAAGAATACGTTATTGATATCCGAGCTTGATAAATTAACGAGGATTGATTATCTAGCTTGTAGATTGGAGTCGCACTCATATACATATATTTCTTGAAATAATATCTTTTGATCTGTGATTGAATTTTGAGGACATTGATTACTATTGGATTAAAATCGTAATTACAAATCATGTGCTGATTTATTCTCTCTGTTATTTTCACATTGCATCATCTTATTTTCCATTTTAATTTCTGACATAGAAATTAACCCTGCGTTTAATTAATTATTTAATCTAATTTAAATCCACACAACTAAAAATCATTGTTCCCTGTGTTCGACCTTGATAGACTTGCTAAGTAAAAATACTCCACAACATTCAAAGATTGTGGTTTTTGTTGAATCATTTTTCGCCTCCTATACTACAATTCTCTATTATTAAAGAGGCAAAATTTGGCGTTCATTAGTGTGATGAGCGGAATCTAATGGTTCAGACTCACTTCTCTCACGCTTCCACAGTCTGGGGTTCATACTGGATCAGCCCTCTTTATGTATATACATGTAAATATTATCATGTAATAATTCAACTTGTAAAAATAAATAAAAATCAAAATAAAATACTATGTAAAATTACAAATATTTTTTATGTTTTGACCAAAAATTAAATAATTCATTTACTATTTTAAAACATTTAACAAGGAATTTTATCCCACCTGGACCAACCAGGGCGCTGCGACTGTTGAATGCATGATCCACAGTCCTTGCCCCGCACCCCCTTTGTCAGATTCACGTGAAGACTCTGATTTCTCCATTTTTTTGACCTGCTCCATGCCTCCTTCTCCCTCGAGCAGTCCACCCCTTTGTTCCTTCCTCAATTCTAAGCTACACCCACTCCTTATACTTCACCTACCTCCTTCCTCTAGCACACTACCCTCTCCCCAAGATTGTTGGTCACCTTATTTATAAATAAGACATGACCGAATCCTTTTGATTTTTGATCCCCGTTCCTAGCTTGTAACCCCAATAGGAACACCACTGTTAAGCCTCCTTGGTGACAACATCGGGCTCCAGGTCTTATCGGCATGGAGAAAAGTGAAGTTGGTGCGATCCAAGGTGTGTCGGAGCTCCTCTGACCGAGCTTCTTCCTGCTCCAGGTACGCCTGTTGAGATGTTAGTTTTAGGGACTAAAATGCAAATATCAAAACTACGAGGTCCAAACTGTAAAAGTTCATAACTACAACTTTTATTTAACTGGCCTAAATGGCAAAGCATAAATGTGCAAGGGTGAAAGGGAAAAATACCCCTGTAGAGGCACATGGCGCGCGTGGGAGGGGGCCGCTATCCTACAGCTTTGATCATTCCCCGTTATAGATCTGACGTCTCTGATCCGGTCGGCTACATGTGTGTTAGATGCACTGCAAGGCTGATCTAATGGTCAGAAAGCTGAACGTGTCAGGCGACTGTGATGGAAACTGGCAAATAAGGACTTCATCTGACTATAGAGGAGGATGTTGGAGGAACACCCCTCAGGCGACCTTCAATCGAGCGATGGAGGGAATCTGTTGACCCGATGCAAGATCTGAAGGGTTCGGTAAGCTCGAGGAAGCTCTGCGCGTCAGATGGGTTGCTCCGATGGGAAGAAGAATGTTCGAATGGCCGTGATGGTGGTGGCTCGACTGGAGCTGCTCCTCCTTACCAGCAGGGGCTCCAGAATGCTCCCAGACGCACTTGCAGACCTGCAAGAGGAAAAGAGGACTCGGGGTTGTGCTCCGACCCTGGTTATTGCTTCAAAGGACAAGGGAATCTGTGGTGGATGGTGATCGACCTCCGACGAAGGCGTAAGAAGGAGGTCTGGGCCTAATATTGACCTGATGGTCGAGTCTCAGGGCGGTTGGATTATGTGAGAATGTGCGGAGTGAGATCTAGCGTAAATCGGAGCGGATAGATGTAGGGAATGCGGCTCCGACCCTAGTAGAGACCAGGGAAGATGAGAAAGAGATATAGTGTTTGTGGCTAGTGGGACTGAGAGGCAAACAATAGGTGGTCAGACCGGTTGGTCGGAGCAAGTGAACGTGCGACGACGCAAAATGGAAGGATTGAAATAAAAGGCAAAATGCAATAGATATAAGTGATACCTGAAGCTACTGAGGTACTTAGCAAGGTCAAACAAAGGTGGGCGATCGGGTCTTGGCCTCAACCAGGCTGCGGCTTGCCGGGAGGCTTCACGCGGTGGAGCTCTGGCCACGTCGTGAGCTATGAGTCACCAGGTGCCTTCAAATGATCCTGAGGGGCTCCTCCGCTGGCTGTCACTTCAACGAAGGTGTCTAGGAGGGAATGGGGGGTGTGAGGGATGACCTGCGACGCTAGGAGGTGGAAGAGATGATTTTATAGGATGCTCCAGAGGCTGGAAGGATCGAGTAAGAGTGCGCAACCCTAGGAAGATCCGCGCCTTCCTAGGGATCCACGAGGATCACGGATCCTAGGAGGAGGCTCGGGCAAGAAATTGGGGCACGAGGCGGCTAGAATCGGGCAGGGAAATAGGGAGAAGAAGGTCCGATGAGATGGATTCGGGTCTGACCCCGCTGGAAGGAGGCGTTGACCAGGGTCAACAAATCCTTCTGGAACAATCAGAAGCGGTCGAGAATGCTGCCAAAATAGGCTAGAGGACAAAATAGGGAGAAAACAAAGATAATTAAATTAAAAATAATAAACAATTTAAATTGAAAAGTATATAAAATAAAAAATGTTTATTATTTTTCAAGGTATTTTTATGTGATTTTTAATTATTTTTATGAAAAATAAATTAATGTAAATAGACTATATAGTATTATATACAGTTATAATATACTTATGTATTATGTACAAGTATTTTTATTTTATTATTTTTACATAAATACCCCTATTTTATATTTTATTTATTTATAATATAATTTTAGAAGTATAAAATATATTTTATTTTATGTTTACTAATAATTTAAGGTTATATAATAAATAGAGTATGTAATATATACACATGTATTTTATACAATGAATGGAGGATTTTATTTTTATTTAGTTTTTCTTATTTTTATTTTATTTTTATATTATTTCTATGATTATATACAGGGGTATAAAAAGGATAATTTAATTTTATTTTGTCAAAAGTAATTATATATACAAATATAGGTAACATATACAATACATAGTGAGCCCTATCTCTCTCTACTCATTTTATTTTGTGATCAGGTCAAGGCTTGACCTTCTCTTCGGGTTTGGGCCACTCTGTATTTATTATAAATACCTAATTCCTGATTCTTTTCCTTTATTTTTTTATTTTTGCACAAAAACATGCTATTATTCAATATTAACAAAAGCATGCATATTGCTAAGTTATTGTATTTACAGATATTTACATGATGTTTTGCCAAGAAAAAGAGCTAAAATAAAATAATAAAGAGTGAGAATCAGGGATCATCACTTGGGTTCAAGTTTAGTTTCATCAATCAGTCATTAGTTGTGTTTAATTTTAGAAATTAAAATCGCTGGAGCACTAGGCTCCATCCCCAAATTCAATGTGATCATCCATTGTTCCGTCCCCCATTCACCCTCATCTTCATCCTCACATGTTCTCCATCAAAACCCCCACGTCTCCGCCTCGATCCTGCATGGATCCCTCATGTCATCTTGGATATTTAGAGATAATGTCGGAGAGATTATACAATTAACGTATAGTGACTTGAAATTTGGATAACTAATGAATCTCCATTTCATCATGTGTATTCTTTCATTTTGATCTTAAATCCCTAGCTAAATGATCAATAGTTTGTCAAAATAGACACTTTGTAATTTGTACAAGATATTGTATAAAATATTATATATTTAATGTATTTAATCATAAAATACAAGAATAATTGAAGAAAAGAATAGGACATGAAACACCATAGGTTTTGAGTGACCCTAGACCCCGAGCCTCACTCATCATGATGACTTGGTCGATAATGAATAAAGTAGGGGGAGATAGAGCGATGAATTGTACAGAAAATATATCAAAACCTTTATTTTTAATTCAACAATAATTGATTTTTTGGATCTGTTTTATTTTATCTTTTTTACACTTCAAATAATAAGACCCTATACATGAATATTGTAGATGAAAATACAAAATTGATTTTACACAAGATATTAAATGCAATGCAACTTTTTCATGTATGAGCTATGCATGATATGGTGGAGAGGAAGATCAACCAACTTTTGGGAAGTCAGGTTGTAATAACTTGTTTAATTAATTATCTCATTCACGAAATTATTGTTTAGCTTAAAGGTATTTAATTTAATGCAAATCTTTCAAGTATGAGTTGTGCAAGATATGGTGGAGAAGGATATCAACTAGATCAACCAACTTTTGGAGCTTCAGGTTTCAAATATTTATTTCATTAAATACCATTACAACATATATTGCTTAGCTTTTGAGATATTAAATACAATGCAACAGGTCCTTCAAGTCAATTTGACTCTGATTCTTCTAAGCTCACAGCTATTCAATACAATTCATAAGCTCTTAGATGAGTTGTTTGCTTATGTCCACCATGTTGAGACAACTGACTTTGAGTGACAGTTGTTTGGTATTCCCACAACAATACCACAACAATCCTCGGAGTCAACTCAGAGACCATCAATAGGAATAAGGATAAATGAGCCTATGTGGTGAGTATTTTTATATAAGAAAATTAGTTGTATACAAATATTATATACATATACTACAATATACATATGTACAAATAAGGAAATTATTTTTAAATAATAATTTGTTTAATTTTATTATTTTATTTTTAATGAAAATAATATTTACAATTATGTACATTATGTATAAAAAATAAGTATGAATAAATATACAAATATGTAAGTGGTAAAACTGCACAAAACACCCCATAAAATCAACTTTTTAACTGGAACTCCAACAATAATGAAACGACAGCCATTTGAAAGATAATTTAATTTAGAGTATAATGGAAGTGAGTTTGATTCAATTTGAGTAAGTATGGAGCCGGAATTGGTATTTCAATTATTATTTTGCAGCTTTTTTTGAGTGTGATTATTTGTAATCTGTATAGTATTTTACTTTCCAGTTATTTTTATTATTTACAAAACATTTTTATTTACAACTTTTGTTTACAAAAATAATGAATTTGAGGTCAATTTATATACAAATAAAATAGTGTAAGTTTTGTACAAATATACAAGGAAAAGTTTACAAATTATTTTTGGATTTTTTTAATGAAAGACCCTATCTCCCCCTACTTTATTCCTGGTCGATCAGGTCAAGTCTTAACCTTCTCTCGGGGTTCGGGTCAGTCTGCATTTATTCTATAATAGAAAAAGTGTTAAAAATACACATTTAATAAATGCATGCAAAATGGTAATTTCATGAAATTAGTGGGAATTTACAGGCGTTAGACTAAGGAAATGAAGCTAAAATAAAAAAAATAAAGACGATGAATCGTTGATTCATCACTATCGCAGTTTCGTTAGAGCCAACACGAAGATCAACTGTTGAAAGAAGCACTAGCGAACAAATTAATAAATCGCCTGATCCACCACGAAAGGCATCGACTAAGTCGCAACCGCCTAGGCATGTTCCAACTCTTTCTAAATGGAATATCAAGCAGATGAAACAAAAAAATCTACATGTGAAGATAGTCACAAAATGACGGGAGAATGTCGAAAGGAAAACGAAGGAGGAGGAAGTGAAGGAGGAGGAATAGACGAATTTAGGCGATGGAGACAATAGAAATCTTTCTCCATCCCATCTTGTTGTGATTGAAACATCTCTATACTATTTAATAGAAAATTGTAAAATCTTTCTTAAAGGGTATTTAATAGATTATTTTATTTTTGGGATATTTACACCCATAACCCTGAGTAATTTGGTAATTACCCCAGGAACCTTCGATAATCACGAATTACATACAGAACCCCGAATAATGGTAAACCTTTACATGGCATAACCCTGTGCCACTCTACGTCTGAATGCTCCGTTAACTCTAACGGAAAAAGAAATATGTTGACCATTTTACCCTTCGGAAGACATCATATTTACAACATGATGCCATTAAGTGAAACAAGATGCCTCAGGGCCTTCTGCTCGTCCGACCCCCACCCTCCTCGCGCGTCCGGCCCCCGCATGCGAGCTTGCACCGACAAGATGCAACCCGCGAGTTCCTCCTGGACGCCGATGAGGAACCTCCTCGTCGAAGACCCAGCCTACTGAGCCCCCACCCCGTCGCGCCGCTCGCCATCGCCATGGTTGAAGCCCCCCCCGTTCGCAGTCCCCCCCCCCCCCTCGCAGTCCACCCCCTTCCCCCTCCCCCCACCTGCCCGCCATCGCCATGGTCGAAGCCCTGTTCGCAGACCACGCCCCCTCCCCCGCAGTCCACCCTCTCCCCCCGCCTGGTAGCCATCGCCCTGGTCCGAAGACCCCCCCCTCCCGCAGTCCACCCCCTTCCCCCCGCCTGCCCGCCATCGCCATGGTCCGCAGAGCACCGCCCTCCCCCCTCCCCCCCCGCAGTCCAACCCCTTCCCCGCCTGGCCGCCATCGCCATGGTCCGTAGACCACCGCCCTCCTCCCCTCCCCCCCCTGCAGTCCACCCCCTACCCCCACGTCACACACAAACGAACGCGCCTCGGCGACCTTCCTCGCTCCTGGGCAATTCCACTCCTCCCCTTTCTGCTCCTGTTCCTCCTGCACGGCTCCTCCGCTACCGACCACCTCAGTTCCAGCCAATCCATCACCGCCAACGAGACATTGTTGTCGAGCAGCGGCACATTTGTGCTCGGCTTCTTCCACCCCTCCAACTCCTACCTCAGCATATGGCGCTGCGGCTCCGATGTCCGCACAGCAATATGGGTCGCCAACCGCGAGGCCCCGTTGTCGCTTTCCCGTGCCATCTTCAGGCTCTTCGATGTCCGCACAGCAATATGGGTCGCTGACTCCAACGGCACCGTCTCCCCCCCCCATCCCTCGATAATAGGGGCCCTTCATCGTATCAGTGGGAGGTACCTACGCCACAGGGCCGACGAAGCTTGAGTGCCCAACAAGCATCTTCGACAGTGAGTACCGCCCATTCGTCTCGGGATCTATCGCCCAAACCCTAACCGTGTGGTCCCTCGAGGATGTCGCGATCGCCGCCTCGCCACAGCCAAAGCCAGCCATCGTTGAAAGCTCGAAGCCCAGGTCGAGCGCCCTCCTCCTGGACCTCTTCCTTTTTTCCCCAGGATCTCTTCCTCTTTTTTGGATTAATCTCAGCCGTTAGATCATTGCTTGGTCAGATTAACTCACCCATCTAGTTGAGTTAATGGGCTAAACTAACGGAAGGATACGGGTGTAAAACGGAGCGAATATTCGAGGTTCTGGATGTAATTCGTGATTATCGAGGGTTCCTGGGGTAATTACCCAATTACTCAGGGTTATGGGTGTAAATATCCCTTTATTTTTTCCCATCATGTAATGATCTTATTGTGTGGAATGTTGATCTATGTATTTCCATGGATAATTATCTTGATATAATATTTTCTGAAATTCATATGCGTTCATATATTACCAATGTTCAGATATTGAAGAGAGTCATAATATCATAAAAAAATCATACGCGAAGTCAAAAACATAGCCTTGTCTTTGGTATAATCCAAAAAAATGAAAATTACATATTCTATTTATGATAGAAAATACAGATATATTAAGAAGTTGATAAAAAAAAGAATTAATCGATTAATTAGGAAATTTTTGAAATCATTAATAATTAATTTTGGACAAACTAATATCTCTTGAGTAATATATTTTAGGTTGAAACATGAAGTATTAGTAATTTTAGATATATTAGTGTAATTTTTATATTTTAAGGACAACATCTCTTGATACATGGTAGTTTCATAAAATGACAAAGTTCAAACCCGAATCAACACATGGGGTGTCGATTTGGACCTGGCACCCCAAATCGACACCTCAAGTGCCGACTGATGGTGGAATTTTTAAATATCTAAAATCACTACTTATTTAATTAATTACAAATTATTTAATAATTATTTTCTTAAAAAATCCGTTTCTAACCATTCACATCCCGAGTGCGGATCCTCTGCTGCAGTGTTGTAATGCACTACAACCGCTCGCCCGAGCCTTCACATCCCATCCTTCCCCTATTTCACTCGCTCCCATGCCAGACCTCAAGAAGAAGCCAATCAATACATCCAACTGTTCCCTCGAAAGCTGCCGTTTTACACTCCGGACCCCACCTTCTACACAATAAGAAAAGGACACGAAGGATTCTTCCACGTCACCACTCCAGGGACCAATTCGCAATATTAGAGATTCTCTCACTTTTTCCTATAAGTACACCCCTTTGCCACCAGAAGGGACCTCATCACCCACCATGGCCGTGCCTCGACCCCTCCTCGCCTTCCTCCTCCTCCTCCTCCCCTTCCTCTCCTCCTCCTCCTCCTCTCGCCCTCAGCCCGAGCTGAGGCTGCCATCCCAACTCTTCAGCTCCGACTTTGAAGAAGGCGACTCCATCGGCACGAGATGGGCCGTTCTGATCGCCGGCTCCTCTGGCTATTGGAACTACCGCCACCAGGTCCCCGATCCCTTGTGTTTTCCCGTTTTATTTCATCAATCTACGATGCGGGCTTTTGTTGGTATCCCGTGATGTTGACGATTACGGGGGGGAAATTCGATCTCGGTTTTTTTATTCTTGAGCATGAAATTTCTATTTATTTTTTCAGTTTGGTTGCGTTGTTGATATATGTGGAGGTTTGGTGCTGTCAAAAACATTTGATTGTGCTGCTGTATGTTTATCTGAAAAAGCGATATTGGGAGAGATTGGGAAAGATGGTATGAATGGTTGGGTTTTTATATTGATTCGGGCTGCTTGTTTTGTTCCTTTCTAATTATACTGGATTTGGAATCTTTCCTCGTTGAATGTTTGGTTGATTTTGTGGATATTGCATCCTTGCTACCTTGAGCTTTGGAAAAAGTTGCGGCCTGTATTTTTTAGATAATTGCAAGCCATATAATTTTATGTTGTTCCCTGATACCTCTGCATGAATAGTTGGAGATAAGGAAGAAGCACCAGAAAAAAATGTATACTATGATTTGAGTTGAGACAATTGGTTGTTTACTTGAGGAAGTTACCCAATATTAATGATATATGCATTATAAAGACAAATGGGAGCAATTTTTATTTCTGCAAAGTGGTAAGCTGGTGAGATATTTGCATTCACAATATCATGACCTGAATTGTGTGATAGAAGGTGTATTTAAAAATAAAAATCAATCAATATGATTCCTTAATAGATGTTACTAAAATGAACTTGTTGCTTTTGGCGATAGAGATATAGATCAGGTTCTTATCTGTTATTCTCTATCGTCCTTGATTTTCTTAAGCTGACCACGGAACTCGGTGCTTGTAAATATTGATTATGAAACAACATAAGCATTCCATGAAATCTGTATCATCAATTTAAAAGCCTGGGCTCGTTTGTCATTGATCTGGACCCAAATTTGGATAAGAAGGCTTTTCATAAGATGTGTTTTATTGGCTGTAAAGATGCCACCCTTGCTCAGTATAGTGTCATGCCTTACCAAGGAAGTTAAGTCTCCTTGTCTTCTTGTCAAATCGTAAAGCATAATTCTTGGTATACATTTGATTCTTCAATTTTGTATTCATTTCTCACTTTTTTCTGAAGAATCTTATAAGCGATCTATACTTTAAGTGCTTTTTTTGTTTGATTTCTTTTTCTTACAGGCAAGTGCATACACTGCTTATCTTGAGGGTAACACAGTACCTCTTGGATGAATTTCTTATGTCATCTTAGGCTTTAAAAGAAATAAAAGTTCTTCCTTCCAGTAACTAGTTTTAAATTTGAAACAGTCCAATTAATAGCTTTTCCTATGGCATCGTATTGGATAAAATTTGTATGGATCAATGTTGCATGTATTTATGTATGTTTGCTACTAAGCATAAGACAGCATTTCCAGAAGAACATAGACCTTGATGTGGGGTGACTACTGACTAGTGCAGACTACTTATACTATTGGAGCAAGACAATGGGAGTATAGAGAAGCATACATGTAGCACAAGAGATAAATACAAATTTAGAAATGATGAATCAATATACATGGAAAAAATGGAAAATCACATATCTTGTATATGGCATTTTATGGTTGTTTTTGTGCACTGAATTTTATCTTTTTTTCTGTGTATTCATTTAAGAGCATAACATTGTGCTTTACTTTGTTACTTATCACGCAGGCCGATGTTTGCCATGCATACCAGATCATGAAAAATGGAGGTCTGAAAGATGAAAATATCATTGTTTTCATGTATGATGACATTGCTCACAATTCGTTTAATCCCCGTCCAGGGGTCATTATAAACCACCCTCAGGGTGGGGATGTATATGCTGGAGTACCAAAGGTTTACATTCTGACAGACAAGATCGTGTTCCAGCATAACGGTCTTTCTCTCTAAATTAATTTTCATTTATTTTCAGGATTATGTTGGGAAGGATGTTAATGTTCAAAACTTCTTTGCTGTTCTCCTTGGTAATAAATCTGCCGTAACTGGTGGTAGTGGGAAGGTTGTGGATAGTGGTCCTGACGATCATATCTTTGTATTCTATTCTGATCATGGTGGCGCTGGGGTCCTTGGTAAGTGCTCTTCCTGTGGAGCCTTTTTGTGCAGGTTTATTTGAGGATTAGTTTGCTATCACTCTTACTTGATAAAGAACTTCAATAGTCCATTTATTGAGATTGTGATCAGTTGGCTCACCTTCCAAAATGAGGGTTTAAATCTTACCTATCTAAAAAACAAAGAATATGTGCATGCGCATCTCAAAAAATAGCATACTTTCTGATGAACTCTGGTCATCTCAAAAAATCAGGGTTCCTTGTGGAATGCTATTTTTCTTTAATCATGTCTGCTAGATATCAGTACTGGGAAAGCCGAATATTTTGCTTGTGATTTATGTTATCATTCCCTGAAGCAAACAAGGAAACATCTAATAAAGGAGTGCATGGTTTGTTGGGACTGCATCCTGTAGGAACCTCTTGTCTTGGAGTGAACTTTAATAGGGCATGGTGCTATATATGATGGATTACATATGAACTTGGTACTCTGGTTAGAATAATGGTACCATGTAAACATTAGTTCCATTTAGAGGTCCTTAACTCAGGACAAAAAAGGCAGCCATGTACTTAAACTCCTGTTATGTACGGTCAAACCACTTCGGATCTATTATGTGCAGCTGTGCCTTGCATTTTTCTTCAAGTGTTTGTTTCCAAGAGGTTCTTAACCTAGGACCATGTTGAAAAATACATAGAGAAAGAGTTCAGACTTGTGGCTCGGATAATCACTGATTGATTTCAGATGGCAGTTTGTTCAATTATACGCTACTAGCACACATTTGTGGTGTGATCTTGTGTTCCATGTTGCATTTCAAAAATTTTGTTACATTTTAAATACTAATTAAAATTTTCTTGGTGTTTGCTATATGCTTAGGAATGCCCACATATCCGTATCTGTATGCAAATGATCTCATCGAAGTATTAAAGAAAAAGCATGCTTCTGGCTCTTACAAAAGCTTGGTATTCCTTTATCTTTATTCCTATCTCCATCTTTTTTCTTCTCAGTTGTCATACATGGATCGCTTACATGAATGCAAGTGTATGTATTTGTGCGCACATATCACGAGGGTGGCAGTAGGTTGCAATTAAACATGAGGTAGGGACGAACCAGGTGAAACATGAGGTAGGGACGAACCAGGTGAAATTTGTTGAAAGAAACCTGTTACGTAGAAATATATTCTAGGAAGAGTTTAAGAAGTCATGGTCTTCCATCAGTTCTAGCATGTGATCAACATCATTAGTCTGCACGCAAGATCCCAGTGATGCCTGCAAAGACGACGAAAGAGAGCCCACCAGACTCCTATTGTCGTCTGGGTTTCATAGAAATGTCTCCACCAAACCCACAAACTACTGCAGAGTTTTACTCCTATAAACAATGTCCTTGGTTCTCCCACTAATGTTCTATATAGGCCTCTGAAATTTTGTATGAAAGTTACAACAGGTTTCAATTTGTTTCGACAGGTTTTCTATCTTGAAGCTTGTGAATCTGGAAGTATTTTCGAGGGCCTCCTACCTGAGGGCTTAAATATTTATACGACAACAGCGTCAAATGCTGAAGAGAGTAGCTGGGGTACGTACTGTCCCGGGGGAGACCCTAGCCCTCCACCAGAATATGGAACCTGTCTGGGCGATCTTTACAGCGTTTCGTGGATGGAAGACAGGTAGTCCAATTTTTGGATGCATTTGATGGATGAGGTTTCTCTGTTTCGAGTGCTACAATACATCTTTGTTTCTGGAACTCCCTTTAATGACTTGGGCACTTCAGGTGATATTCCTTTTATTGTCATATTAAGGTAGTTTGCCTTCGAGAAACAGAATGTCCTATGCACAAGTCTGGTATATCTTATAGATATAATTTTTTAGGTAGAATATGGTAGTATGCCTTTGAGACCCACTTCAATGGTCTGGTCGTAGTGCAGTGTGCCTACCATCCAAAAGGTCAGGGTTCAAATCCCTCCTTGTGGGGGTTGCATTAGGTAGTCGACAACCATCATAAAAAATAGTCGAGTCTTTCAATATGGATTTGAGCAAAAATCAATGTGATCGACCTACTTAAAGTGGGAGAAGGCTTCACATTTGCCATTTTTTAGGAATTGTTACTGCACAAACCCCATAAACTTTATAAATTATCTTCTCGACCTTTGAAACATCGATATTCCTCCCTCGACCTCGTAAACTTGCTCCGTCTTTTATCCCACAGACCCTGGCGACGGTTTTAACTTTATTTGAGTCAATTGCTTGGGTTAGTCTTGAGTTAATATAACCAATGAAAATCCAACGGTGGGTATTCCACCTCCATGTTCTTTCCAAAGGTCATCCTCTCCCTCCTTCTCCAGGAACATGACGACAGATGTTGGAGATGGAGATGGAGTTGCCTCGGGATTCGGCAACAACGTGGTTGTCGAGGAAGAGGATGTCTACCCACCACGAGGTCGGTTGAGAAGGAGCCTCCCTCTCACATGTCCGCATCAACCTCTGCAACATAACTTTGATTGGGGAGGGGTTGGATTTCTAGGTGGTGTAGGGGGGAGAGGGGGAGGCCGGGGTTGGGCGAAGGTCCAGGAGGGGGTGCATGTCTTGGAGGAGCGGAGGTTGGGGAGGTGGGAAAATGACCTGGAGGAGGCATCTGGGAGCGGAGAAAGGTGGGGGGGGGGGGGCAGAGGCAGAGGAACAAGGGGAGGAGGAGGTGGAGTGGGTAGAGGTAGAGGAGGTCGAGGAGGGGTGGAGGTTGGGGAGGCCGGGGGTGGGCAGAGGTCCAGGAGGGGTGCAGGTTGGGGAGGGGCGGAGGATAGGTCGGTGCGCGAACGACATGGAAGAGGTTGTTGGGGGTGGAGCAAGGTGAGGGGAAGAGGAGGTGGAGTGGACAGAGGCGGCGCAAGATAGGACTGAGAGGTTGAGGACGGCGCGAGGGAAGGCTGGGAGATCGAGGACGACACGGGGGAGGTCGGCGACGGTGCAGGGGAAGAGGTGCATGTCTGGGAGGGATGGAGGTTGGGGAGGTGGGAAAATGATCTGGAGGAGGCAGTTGGGGGCGGAGAAAGGTGAGGGGGAGGAGTAGGTGGAGTGGACAGATGCAAAGGAACAAGTGGTGGAGGAGGTGGAGTGGGTAGAGGCAGAGGAGGTCGGGGAGGGGGTATAGGTCGAGGAGGGGTGGAGGTTGGGGAGGCCAGGGGTGGGCAGAGGTCCAGGAGGGGGTGCAGGTTGGGGAGGGGCAGAGGATAGGGAGGTGAGTGAACTGCCTAGAGGATGCAGCTGGGGGCGGAGCAAGGTGAGGGGAAGATGAGGTGGAGTGGGCAGAGGCAGTGCAAGATAGGGCTGGGAGGTCGAGGGCGGCGCAGGGGAAGGTTGTGAGGTCGAGGACTGCACGGGGGAGGTCGGCGACGGTGCAGGAGAGGGTTGGGAGGTTGAGGTGGCGCGGGGGAGGTTGGCGGCAGGGCAGGGAGGGTTGGGAAGTCGAGGACGGCACGGGGGAGGTCAGGGACGACGCGTGGGAGGTCAGGGACGGCGCGTGGGAGGTGGATAGGAAGGGAATGTAAAGAGGATGGTTAGGAGAAAAGAAGGATGTTATATTTTGTAAATTTGCTAAACAAAGAGGGTAATATGCACCTCTTTTTAACGAAATCCGATTAAATTTAGCGAGTAAATGGATGGAGGTTAACCACAAGGTCTTTGGGGTTAGAGTTAGCAAGTTTACGGGATTGAGGGAGGAATATCGAGGTTTCAAAGGTCAAGAAAGTAATTTACAAAGTTTATAGGGTTTGTGCGGTAAAAAATCCTTTTTTTAATCAGGAAAATATTGAGAAAATTACTTGTGCTGAATCTGTTGTTTTTCCTTAGAAGGTAATGTATGGTCTTTTACAAAAAGTGCAATCTGGGGTTCTAGAACATGACATTGAAAATATTTGTGCTGCTATCTAGGTCGTGGATCTGCATTCCATGTTCTTCAGTGTTGGCTCATTCATTAAGCGTTAAATACATTATATATCAATATGATCTAGTTTCATGGTCGATGGGAGAAATTTGTGTACCATTAGGAAAGATGTGGACCTGCATTCTTTTGAGGTACTCTTTTGTGTGACATCTAGATTCTAATTCTCTTCCTTTATGCAGTGATAGACACAATTTGAGGACTGAATCTCTGAAGCAACAGTATCATCTTGTAAGTTTTGCAGCCTTTCTTATTTTTCCTTTCCATGTGAAGCATGCAGATCAGATGCTGTCCATATATCCATCTGAAAATCATAATGTTGCATCAGGTTAAAGATCGAACAGCTGCGTCTGGTGCGTATTATGGCTCTCATGTTATGGAATACGGAGATGTCGGTCTCAGCATCGGGAACCTTTTCATGTACATGGGCACAAATCCTGCAAACGATAACTTCACATTTGTTGAAGAGAACTCTTTGCCGCCGTTTTCCACTGTAGTGAATCAAAGAGATGCGGATCTTGTGCACTTCTGGAGCAAGGTTGTTAATCTTGTTTCATTTTGTCCGATTCTGTTCAACTTCTGTATCTTATATCACCAGTTTGAATCAAACCATTTTTTCGCGTTCTCGTCTCTCGTGCAGTTCAAGAAATCCCCTGAAGGTTCTCATGAAAAGCTTAAAGCACAGAAGGAGCTACTTGATGCCATCGCCCACAGGGTGCACGTAGACAGGAGTGTTGAACTCATCGGCAAGCTTATGTTTGGAGCAGAGAAAAGTGAAGAGGTTCTGAAAAAGGTTCGACCTTCTGGGCAACCTTTAGTCGACGACTGGGACTGTCTGAAGTCCATGGTAAGAACTTATTTAACTTCATTGTTAGGATAAATTACAACACAGATCCTCACCTATACATCGATTCCCAATTAGAATCCTCATTTTTTTAAACATATCAATGAAATGTTGGAAATCGTCCTATCAGGAATGATTGGTGGACGCATATGCATCCATCAACCTCATTGATATTTTTTCTACTACGGGCATATTGGTAGTTGCCCATAACCTGCCCTGTAAGCCCTTGAGTCAGCCGATTATTGTATTCCAAAACATCTTTACGAGACTACAAAAAGTGAGCCCGGTTTAAACAAGTGGAGTAGACACATTGTCGAACCACTATAAATCCTTATGTTGTGTGACTTTGTTTCTGTTTCATGATCATTGTTATGCTTGTGCATTGTTGATCAAAAAGATTTCCAGCAAAGGCTATTAAAGTCAGCTTCGGAGATCAATATCTACATAGATGGTCAAAAGAATCAAAGATAAAGATCGATAAGTTACCGAATTTTGCATTCTAGAAGATGCAATGACATTATGTACCGAAAGGATCTCTATCCTAAGACATGAAGGAGTGGAATGCATTCTTCTCAGAGGACCTCTGAACAGTAAAGCTTAGCATTGCTTCATCGGTAGCCTTGAACATTGTGAAGGAGACAACAAGAATAGATCTTTTCGAAGCTCTAAAAAAGACATAGGGAAGCTTATGGAGCCTTAGAAAACTTTAGGGTTAAGGGTTTATGAATAGAAGGGGTCGTGGAAGCTTACGGAAGGCAGCTGCACTTGAGAGAAAAATAAAAGCATTGACTCCATTTTTTTATTAGTTCTCAAAAATGAGGAGCTTAATTTGAAATCTATGATGGGTCTTTGCAATTTACCCTTCTTTCTATCGTATTTGCGAATATGTTCATAATTTTCTATTCAATCTGTAAGAGATTTTTCATCTCATAGGCTGATAGTCTTGATGCAACCTATTCCACTAATGTGGGGAAAAGGCTTAATTTTCCGACAGACAGTTACTACTAGACGCTCGGCTAACGTATATCCTTTGGTGTGATAGATTGCCTTCTATGGTAATCACTCATCGCCCATGATAGTTCTGATATCTGACTATTATTATGCATGACTGCAGGTACGATCATTCGAAACGCATTGCGGATCTCTCTCACAGTATGGCATGAAGCACATGCGCTCGCTGGCAAACATGTGCAATGCAGGTGTTAAGAAGGAGCTGATGGCAGAAGTTGCTGCTCAAGCATGTGTTTCTGTTCCTTCGACCTCGTGGTCTTCAATTGAGGGTGGCTTCAGCGCATGACGCTCTGATACCGGTATATATGTTATGAAGTTGCAGGTATGAGGTAGAAATGTTCTGACCTGATGTGAATAGAATTATGATCAACTTACAGATGGCCATAGGTGAACTCATATGTACAGTATATGACAAGCTGCAAGGTGTCGTAAATCCGTCGTTATCAGTAGTAATTCTAGGGCATGTAAATAGAATTGCATCTGTGCATGCTCAGGTATATAGATTTGTGCAAGTAAGTCCGTGGTGAGGGTCTCACCTGGTGAAAGATGCGCATCAAAGAATACATGTAATATTGCTTGTTATATATTCTAGTATTGTATTGGTTAAAGCTAATTAAGAATGAATGTTATTAAGCTATGTATTGTGGCTTTTGTTGCTTGTTTGTCCATTCCTTTTCAAAAAGGGAGGTCTCCAAATTTTGAAGAAAATCTAAGATAGAAACTCAACTATATCGAAATTACAATATTGATACATAGAATGGTTGAAACTTCCATGTTTGTTGAAGCTAAAACCAAGAAAGTCTATTCAGTTGCTGCTTATTAGCGACCAGTTTGTTTTCTCCACGACTCGACCAAGAAAGTCTCTACAGCACCATCAACAACCTCAGGGCACACATCAGAAATTCAATGAGCAAGTATATGAACCGATACGAGGGATCATATCTCGTTTTTCATTCAAGATAGCATGATGAGGATTTACAAATTAAAGTTTTAGATAGACAAATGATACAGTTTTAGCTACTAGCTAAATTATTTCCTGAAATTTGACATATACATACCACATGCATGAAACTGCCGAACCCAAATCCACCTTAGGCTCACGTAATCCACCGCCGTCATTGTGCCAAACCGATCACTTCAGGCGACTCCATGCCCAAAATCAGGCAATTCACCCGGACTCGCCTGAGATGCAGTCTTGTAGAATAATGACATGGGGTTTACCTATCACAGTTCCTCGTGGGTTACTTTAGATGAAGAGAGCACGCCAGTTTCGCCTTTGACTTCATTGATGTATCGGAAAGCTAGAGACGCATGAAGAGCTGCCCCATATGGTAGAACTTCTTCATTGATGGTGAAATGAGGTGAGTGTGGTGGTTGCAGAGGTGCACCTGAGGAGCTCTTCATGCCCACAAAGTAGTAGTATGCTGCTGGAACGGCCTCGCTGAAGAAGGAAAAATCCTCCGATCCCATGACAGGATGCTTGTCTTTGACATTTTGCGGGGATCCTAACAATTCTCCGGCCACTTTGACAAAGTGTTCATGAAGATCTTTATTGTTGACAGTCACCGGAAAGAAAGGATGTGTCTTGTTTAGGAAGTCTACGGTTGCGCTGCACCTCTGAACTGATGCTTGCCTGATGACGACCTGTTGAAGCAAAGTTCCAATGTAATAAAATTAGGACACCATCTCTTAGGAGAGGAGAATAAATAAGGATACTTCCACAGTATTTATCAAGGATAACATGTAAACAAGTTTTGACAGAGCGGAGGTTGTCTACAATAATAGGTGGGCTAGACATCTTATTTCAAAGTAATACCTCCTCGATTCGTTGCTTGAGTTGCAGGAAACTTTCTTTTGAAAATGCGCGAAATGTACCGCCAATTTTAACAGAATCGGGAATGACATTAAATGCACCTCCCCCTTGAAATTTTGCAACTGTTACCACCTGAAAGTTCAGGTTAATGTAAAGGAGAAACTTGAAGGAACCAAAAAGTAACATGCATATGTCGCCATCAATTAAGAACCTGTATATTCTAATGGAAAATCTGATATAGGCAAGAAATATAAAGCAATCTGATGAGCATCGTCCACAGAAATTGAGTGAATAGAAAAATCTAGTTATACTCTAGGTTTGACCAGTAGGCAGGGAAACTGTTCGATCAATTGGGCCATAAAAGATGCCAGTGAACACCAATGAATCATTTTTTTTGTTGTGCATCAACATCTTAAGCACACACGAGGACATAACAAAAGTGGAGAACTGCATAAACCGGTGCAAATAGCATGCAAATGTTGAAATAAGAATGCATGCTGTGAACAAACAGTGTGAAGAAATAGGGGAGGAAAACCTGTGAATCCAGTGGATCTGCTTCCCGTGAAATAAGATGCTGCAAACTAACAATAACATTGGAAGCTGCCAAAATCGGATCTATCGTGTGCTGAGGAATAGCAGCATGCCCGCCCTTTCCACTTATGACTGCCTCAAAGAACCCGCTAGCAGCCATTATAGGACCACTTCGAGATGCAACAGAACCAATAGGTAAGCCATACCCTAGATGAAAGCCAAAAATAGCTTCAACATTCTTTACAGCCCCTTCTTCTATCATTTTTGCTGCGCCACCACCACCCTCTTCAGCAGGTTGAAAGAGAAGAACAACGGTTCCCTACATGCACATAAATTTACATATTCCATAATTGAAACTTGTAATAAGAATACGCATGCGCAAAAGAATATCAAAACTATATGATGTAATTGCAAAAACAAGGTTCGCAATGCATTATTATCTTTCAAGGAAAAACTAGCACCCTAAATTGCAGCAATTACGACGTATATTGGACAGAACTCATAAGCTTCTTCTGTTGGATTTGCATGCGCTGCTTAGAAAACATGAGCAGAAAAACAGAAAGAAAGTAGTGAAGCATATCCTACGGAGGATCCATGTGGATTTTTAGATTTTCCTCATTTGTGATCTTACATGATCCCCGAAATCGCCCGAGTAATATATATAAGTAGGATGGAATTGCTCAAGGGAAAAAACTCTATGGTATCTTATACAATGGAGACCAAAAGGGACAATTATATGGAGAATATTAAAATAAAAAGGAGATTAAAAAACGAGTCCTTAGGTCATAAAATCCTCAACATTCCCCCTTAAGAAAGGACATAGAAATCCATCATGCTACATAGAAATTCATCATGCTCAACTTGGAATTATCTCTGAATAAGAGTTTGGAAAGTACCTTGTAATGTCGGCAGTTCACCCACTAGAAGAAACATGAGAGAGACAATATACCCAAAATCACATTATGTACTTTATCCTTGATAGTGGCGATCAACCTCTACATGCTCTATTTACTTATGAAAACCTGGATTGAAAACATGAGAGATAGACACTAAACATGTTGAAGTAGATTACCACTATACATGGGACATGATCCAGAAAGGCTTTATCTCTACTTCTCATGTCAATTCAGGAGATCAAACTGCAGATATTTTCACGAAGGCTCAGAGGACCATTTCAGAAGTGTTAATCCAAGCTGAGCATGATTGACATCTATGCTCTATCTTGCGGGCGAGTGTAGAGATATATGTATGTTTCTATACGATTTTCTCAGTTTACTTTATTTCTGTCGATCTTATGTAATTTACCCATAGGTCTCTCCTCTATATAAGAGAGGCCTAGGGTTCATGGAATAAACAACTCTCATTATTTTCCCAATAGAGGTCATGTTGGGCTTAAGACTCGCAGACTTTAGGACAATTGACTCTATGAAGGCATCTGGCATGATCTTGATAGGTTGGAATGGGCACACCAGTTGAGGATGCAACCGGATACGGATATGTTCATATATAATTGCCATTGTATTCATTTTTAAGCGGATATGGATATGCATTTTTTTGGCAGATATGGATATGAATTTTTGTTCCTTTTTACGGATATGGATATAGATATAGATACTAGCTTCAATTTCTTGAGGATATGAATATGGATATGGCTACAAATTGTTTTGACGGATATGATATAAGTATTACTAGATGCGTGTGTGTGTGTGTTTGTGTATCACAGACATACATCAGTGTATGTATGAACAAATATCTAAATATATTTTAGAGTTACATGTGTGTATAAACAAATATCTAAATATAATACGTTTTAGAGTCATTTTCAAATAATGGAAGGAAAATATATAGGGTAGATTATAAAAAAGGGCCTGACTATACCTTGATTCCTGATGAGGGCCTCATTTTTGAAATGTGACAAAGAGGGGGTGGTCCTTCTTTTGTTTCTAATACATGCTTCTCTACACTTCCACGACTCTTATGTCAATGTTAAAGCACAAAATTGAGATTTTCGTACTCTTTTCATAGCATTTCGAAAATGATGTCCCTAATTGGGAATTAAGACAAAGTTGGAGCCTTTCAATAATTTACCTAAATATATACTTATGATATTTAACTTTTTTAATAAAAATATTTAGTTTAATGTATTCCTTCATTTTCTTTTTATTTTGTCATATTTGTAGTTTATGTAAGTTTGATTTTTATTAATTATTAATTTCAAATTTAAAAATTATTGGGATTTTTACACTCATAACCCTGAGTAATTCTGCAATTACAATCATAACCATGCTTGATCGTGAATTACATCCAGAACCCTCAATAGTCTTAATTCTTACACCCAAAAACCCCCGAGTTAACTTCCGTCCAATATTCCGTTAACTATAACGGTATCCGTCAAACATTTTACAATTTTTACCCTTTAAATTTTGTTATTTACAAATGAGTACACTCCCCCTTCTACCTCCTCCTCGACAACCACCCCTCCCCGTCGACCACCTCCTCCTCCCCACCAATCACCACCTCCTCCTCGCCAACTCCCTGCTACAGCTGACTCCTCTCCCTCCTCCTGCAGCCAACCTCCAGCCCAGGTCGGACCTCCCTACTCCGCCGACTCCCTCTCCCTCTTCCTGCAGTCAAGGCAGCCCCCCCCACAGACCAGGCCTCCCTATGTGGACCTCTTCCAGCCCAGCCGGACCTCCCTGCTGTCGTCGACTCCTCTCCCTCCTCCTGCAGCCAAGGCACCCCCTCCCCCCTCGAGCTGAGTCACCCCCCCCCCCCAACCCTCCCGTGGAGCCCACCCCCCCTCCACACACCCTCCAGTCGAGCCCTGTCCCCTCCAGTCGAGACCCCTCACCCCCCACCGTCGCCTCCCCACTCCCCCCCCCCCACCACAATTCCTCCCTCCCTCCAAGCATGCGGTCATCGAGCCCCTCCCCTCTTCCCTCCCTCGAGCCTGCACCCCATCCCGTCGAGCCCCCACCCCCCCTCCCAAAGCCGGCGTCGCCCCCCCACCCCCCACCCTCCGTCGAGCCCTGACCCCTCACCCCTTCGAGGCCTGCATCGCCCCCACCCTCCCTTCGAGCATGCCCCCCCAACGCCGTCGAGCCTGCCTCCCCACCCACCTACTTCTCCCTTCGAGCCTACGCCCCAACTCCTGCTGAACACCAAGCCCGACCCCAGCCTGCCTCCTCCTGCCCAGGTCAGCCCGACCCCTCGCCCGTCTCCCTACGGCATCGTCCCCTCAACCATCATCGCCTCCTGCCTGGAACGCGAGCCCTGCCCTCCCTAGAAGTGCCCCTCCCCGCGGCCCGCCATCGTTGCCTGCTTGGAAGCCCCTCCCACCGTGCAAGCCCTGCCTCTCCCTCCCATCCGGCTCTTACCTACAGATGCCACTAATTTCTTATTTTTTTATTTTTCTAAAAGCAGTTGGAAGATCAGGGTTAAATTACTCAATGATATGGTTGAGTTAACAAAAAACATAACGAGGGGTTATGGGTGTGAGACGGAGTGACTATTGAGGGTTCTAGAAGTAATTCACGATTATGCGGGGTTATGATTGTAATTGCAGAATTACTCAAGGTTATGGGTGTAAAAAACCCAAAATTATTTACCGTGAATTAAAGTATTAGGAAATTTTATTATCAATAGGATAATCGGTATCAATTTGTGAAATATTCATATCCGAATTATGATTATATGTTTCCATTTTTGTATCTATATTTCAGGATATGGTTTGCGATTGTCAATATCCCAGGATATCAATATCAGTGTCCATATCTTAAAAAGATAACACTTGTATTCGTACCCGTATCCATTTGCATCCGTATGCACCAAGCATGTTGAAGGTGGTTGATGTTGTTGCAGTCAACATTCTTTCTACAGTCTTAATGAGGATCCATCTTTTGTTTTATGCGAGCAATGATCTATCAAGGCTCATGTTAACAAGGACCTTGGAATGAGCTTCCTTCAATGTGCAGGTGGTTTCCTTTGCTTCCTTGAATGTTAGGAGTGAGTCGAGTGACCTTAATGTCATTGTGTTTGCCCGATAATCAACTGAGTGTGAGGGGTGGTGTGGACCCTAGGGCGACAATCTTCGTTGGCTTTATTGATGGCTAGCTGCCTGAGGTGTATATCATGATAAACTATAGACACTTGGATGAGCTCTTCTTTGTGATCATGTATTTAATGTTCCCTTGCTTCCCATGGAGTTCACGGAGCTGTTTCGGATGTCCTCGATCCACTTGTTGTCATGTTAACAGTATGATCACATACTCCTCTATGTTGGGACTCTGATGAGAACTGATGGTTGGGCAATAATTTTCGTTTTGAACATTGTGGTTGCTCGAAGCTAGTTTCCATGATCGCCTGATGCTTTTTTGGCATAGTCTCCGGAGGTTAGGAATCAAAGAGAAGAGAAAAGGATTGTAGCTCAGGCAGAGATGGTCAGACTGGTAGGGTTGACGGATCCATATGAGTTGTCGAAGGATACGTTGATCTCCATAACAAAAGCATCATTGGGTCACCCTCAAGAATGATAAAAAGGATGTTGGGTAGAAACAACACCCGATGCAGATATGGTTGAAGGGAAATGCTAACACCCATTTTTTCATGACATGACAACTGGGTGGAAATGGCGCAACATGGTTCACTCCTTGCGATTGGAGCAGGTGTAGGAGGAGTGAGCATTCGATGATGTTGTAGACTTGTAGTTGGGCACACATGCACGATCAGCAAAAGAATTCACTTAAGTGATGTGAGGTCATTTGGCGAGGATGTTTATCGTCTGTCATAAAAGCAGGCTACTGGTTTGCTCAGGGTGTCTACTTGTATCGAGGTACGAGGTATTTCTGCTATAAATGTGGATGTTCCGCTCGTCCATTGAACCTTATCAACTTTCCAACATTCTTTTTCGTGAGTTCAATGAAGGATGTTGTTATCACAATTTTGTAGAAGTTCATAGTGATGAATTGGAATTTTGAGTGATTGAATCAGCCATGATTTTACTTCTGCCCAAAAAGGAGATTGATGAGTAGATTAAGGTTTTTTCGCCAACGTCGAAAGGTGCTCTGAATAGACTTTTCAACTCTTGAAGGGTTATACTATTCCAGGGGGTGGACGGCACGTGTCAACGGTGTTCAAAAGGATTGGAAAATATTGAACATTTACCTATGTGACTTCAAATGATTGTTGGAAGATGGTTATGCAACAGTGTGACACATGAGCACATTGATAACTTGTGGAAATAAGTTGGTGTGTCCTGGGTGAGCCTGGAAGGTGAGAAGTATGAGTTTTAGCGTTGTCGTGGGTGTTTTGGCTAACTAGATCCATATAATTTATCGACATAAGAGATTCTATATTGAGAATGATTTTAGCATACAATGATTCTAATGGAGTCTTAGTCTTCAAATACCTAAACTTGTAATTATAAAAGTTCTTGGGTGCCAGTCTATTCAACGCACTCTTTTTCCTTTCAAAAAACTAGAGGAGATTAAAGGGAAAATTACATAAGAGAACCATAGACAAAAGGGGCCAACCAAAAAAGGCCTTTTGAATAAAATAAACTCTCAAAGGGAGTGAAAAAAGCGAGGAGAGAAGGATATTGGGAATAAAGAAAAATGGTGGGGGAAACAAGGTTTTTTCCTGAACCCCATGGATTGGGAAGTTGAGAAAACCCTGATTTTCACGAGAAAATTCTGCTTAGGTTGACGCGAATTCGAAATGGGTATAAACCTCATTTTTAGGTGTCACACCAGCTCCCAAACTACATTTTAAAAATTCTTAAATGGAAAGAAAGGATACCTGTGTGCAAAAAAAAACTAACACAAATACTATCCCAGCAACCAAAGTAGTTTTAATAAGTTTTAACCTAAAACAAAAGTGAGCATGAGAGACTATGCAGCATGCACTGAAGTTGCTCAAAATACAAGCCATAATATCAGGAAATGTGTTAAGCACTAATGTTTCTGCTAAATTCTAAGCCATGTTTCTAAGATGTCGTTGAAGGGATTCTCCTTTGAGTCAGGATTTCTAATGCGAGACTTTCGCTGGGGTTCTGACTTGAGAAGATGAGAATAAGATCTTGAATAATAAAAAAGACTACTCTTTTTTTCTGAGCAACAAGGGAATATTCTCTTCCACGTGGACTGCCTATCTACTCTATCTGCTTTTCTTCCACCTGTGTGGATTAACATAATGCTTATGCACAAGGGAAACAACTGCATTTTTTCTCTATAATTTCTCCCTTCTTAACTTCCCCGCATTTTGGGCAGGCAAACCATATGTGTGTGACTCTAGAAAATACATCCCTCCCAACTAACCATCCCGAAGAAAAAACGTGTTTCGGTAGTTGAGTGGGGTCGATCTCGTCATAAATGCTCCATTTGTCACAGCCAAACTTTTGAGGTCCACTTCCCATACTTTTGTTGCGGGCAAAGAGCATGCATACTTTTGTTGCGGGCAAAGAGCATCTTACAATATGTTAATCAATAAAAAATCAAGTGATGGCTATGGAAACAAGATTAAGCACAACCTGCAGCTCGTCTCGACGTTCCTGGAGGATCCTGGCCGCGCCGAGCAGCATCGCCGTGTGCCCATCATGACCGCACGCGTGCATCATCCCGGGGACCTTGCTCTTGTGCTCCCACTCCACCTCCTCCTGCAAATATACCACCCTAAATCCACCAACTCCCCCAAATCAAACCAAAAAAGGAAAATCCTTATAACCTGTAGAGCAAGGGCATCAATGTCGGCCCTGAGGGCGACGAAGGGGGTCTCCCCTGTGCCGACGAAGGCGATGACGCCCGTGACAGCGACGGGGTGGCGGTATGGTATGCCGAGGGCATCGAGCTCGGCACGGATGAGGTCGCTGGTTCGGAACTCCTGGTAGCCGAGCTCCGGGTGCTGGTGAATCCTCCGGCGCACGGAGACCATCCAGTCGAGGACGTCGGGCTGCTTCGCCCTCGCGAGGAGGTCGGCCGAGGAGAAGGCGGAGGGGAGGAAGGCGAAGAGGGAGAGGGCGAGCAGCGGCGGGAACCTCATGGCTCGGAGGCGAGAGAAGCAACGGAGAAGAGAGGAGCGGAGAGGAGGGTAAGATATTTACGGACCTCGGTCTCGTCTGAAGTGGGCGGTTGGCTTTGTTGGCAAGTGCGTAAATAAGCACGCGAGATAATAGAGACCTACTGGTGGGGGATGGGCACTGCTTGGCGTTCTGCTTCCGGTAGGATGATGACGTAATCGCAACCGTCGGATCAACGTGAGCTATTATTTAATGCGAATTTTGCAACATGCTCCTGAAACATTGTCTAATTACACTACAACCCCAAAAATCGTTGTGATTGCACAACACTTTAATCAACTATTGCATCACAACTAGGCTTGTTTATTTTATAAAATCTTGGTTCGTATATGTGTGTGTATATATATATATATAAACAAATTGAACTCGAACACAAGTTTAGTTTATTTTATGTGAACCACCAGATTCGAAAATATAGGTTCACTAATGCTTGATTTCCTAAAGTTTTATGTGAATATATAATCTTTTTTATGTACATATATATATGTATTAATCCACATTATATTTGTGTGAATTTGTACATGCAAATAGGAGGTGATATTAGTGCTTATTAACTTTTAAATATAAAACATATTAAATTATTTAATAAATTTCGATTGAGATTAAAAGAACCAAATCATCTGTACAAACCTTTATCGATGCTTGACTATACCGAAAAAGAGTATATAACATCCATTGTCAAAAGTTTCTATTCAAGCAAGCCTTGATTAATGTAAAAAGGAGTATAAAAATGTCATCTTTCAAGTTTTTTTCTAAATCAAATATTTTAGCGAAATCGAATCTTCATGAATTAGGATTGAGTCGAATCAAACCTGGAAACTTTTTCTATCTTGTCGAACAAAAAATGAAGACACATTACCTAGATCGAAATGCACAAAACATGATATGAAAGTTCTTCGATAAAGTCATTAGAATGTACCGTGACTTTCCTATATTTATCCTGATTTATTATATATATAGTTCCACAAATAATACTCACAAAAGTGTTAGTAATGATATTGCTTGACGATTTAAGCATTTTGGGTGTTTTCTCAGTGTATATAATTAAGTCTTTACCCACCAAGTTGAAAAGATCAGTTTTCCTCGATAATGGGCATGGGACAAATCTGTGCATTCCATTGGTAGTTGGTTGAAATCAATCATGCGCAGGGGTAAAGATAGAATTATGAAAGTTAGAGGATTAAATAGTAAATAGAAAAGTTTATAGGAACACTCATGTAAGAAATACCATCGGAAAAGGTGTTCACATGGGTCAGCGGGTGGTCGTTGTCTTTCTTATTCTTGGAGTTCTACATTAATATTTATTTATATTAAAAATATCGATAAGCCCTCGTATATTTTTTATTTTATAAAATGTTTACATCTTTACGCAAATATCCCTAAGATTATGCTTAATCTGTGTTTTTTATCACTTGATGTTGCTGCCTGCTCGCTAAAAATGTAAATAATTATGATTTTCAGAAATATTCCTACATACTCAATAAAATCTTACTTTTTTTACCAAACTCTTCTAGATGAATATCTTAAACTAACCGTGTTTCTTTATATCTAAATTAAGTGTTACCCTCAAAGTATTATTGACAAATAATTGATCTTCGTGTTGAATGGTGTTCTTGTTAGAGTGATGTTATTGATGGGAGGAAACAATCTCAATTGTCATCATGGATACGGTGTCTATGTCTTTGAAAAATGATGGAGGAAATTTTTTTGTAATCCCATCGTTGTTCTTTTCATGATTATCATCAACAATTTCATCAAATAATTATACGAATTCACATGACTAAATTTAATTAGTAAAAGAACCAGTATTTTGGGATACTCTTCTCCTCCTTTTCATTTTTAAAAATTCTCTAAAATTTAGGGATACTCTTCTAAATCGCCCTCCTCATTGTAATAATTTCTCTTTCCAAATTTCCTCATTTGCTAGAAATTAGAAATAGAAATCAATTCCCTTGATCTCCCATCTCTCTTCCTCTCTTTAACCATGAATTCTATTCTCTCCTAATTCAGATCTCTCTTCAACATACACATGAAATGAGGATTATGGTCATATCATACACATGAAATGAGGATTATGGCCATATTTTTCGCTTAATATGATTTCCATTTCTCTTTTAAAAAATATATTTTTTAAATTTTCCTATATAGCTTTATTTTCTTATATTTACTGCTTGGTGATATGAGATTTTAACGTATTGGGATGATGTAAATAGGTTTCTTAGTGGACTGATATTTATTTCTATTTTTCATTTTTTTTATAGTTGTATGACCATTGTACTTTAAAAAAATGTGAAATGCTTTATTGTCCGAAACTATCGCGATGTGATTTTTTTTATTACTATTTTAAAACCTTAAAAATAGATGCATGAGTTATTTATGGAATTAATGCAATTATTCTAAAATAAACATATTTAGATTATATTAGACGTGATCAATTATGAAGTATGATCATGAGAAGATCAAGATCAACAAATTTTCATAAAGAATTTGAGAAAATGGGAACAAGAATAAAATTATAATTAATATGAAATTTTCTCCAATAGTATATTTATTCCTAATGACTAAGGAAATCTAGCCGATATACATGCATTGATAATAAATATATACAATTTATAAAAGTCGCATTATCAACAATCGTAATAGGAATTATATAGTATCACCATAGATACGTACACTTGACCCCTTTCATTTTCTTTACATTAGATTTTATCATCTATACTACACTAAAATTGACTTATGGTAATGAATAATTTAAGTATTCATTGTCATATCCTCCGATGTTAAATAAATAAGAGTATTCTTCATTGCAAAGTTATTTTGTTCATGCCATCGGTAATGAATGTTATATTCATTATTAAATATTCATATAATAAGATTATATACACATGGCTAAAAAATTACCGTATATATTTACTAATATAGTAATGATCGAAACAGAATATCAAAAGATAATGGTTATGATATATGATCGGTAGCTAGAGATATAATAACGAATAGAATATTTGTTAGGAATTTTGAGATTTAAGGTATGCATAGCATTCATTATTATACATTTAACTAAAGAAGACATGGCAAAAAACAATCTATTATGGTTGCAAGATGTCAAATTCATCGTAGTGTTACTTTTAAAAATACAGTAAGATTGAAAAATTCTTTAAAACTTACGTGGAATCATCCAGAAAGTGTTTACAGAACATTAAATATACGCATACATACGCAAAAATAGCGATGCATATTTCCATTTTAAGAATTATAATAAATGATGTTATTATTTGTAAAGCCTTGACTTGACTGTAAAGCATTAAACTTAGCATATCTCGGATCCTATATAATAAGATCCGGCTCGTCAAGAGAAAACCAATGAAATTTGTTTCGTGTGAATCGGACTTCGTTTCGAATTGTTATGATTTTCGGAAGAAAGAGAAGTAAGGAAGGCTAAGATGTCATTAACACATAATGACTGTCATTAAGACTAATTAAACATGATTAAAGAAACTAATGACGGATTCAAAACTGCTAATGATCATTTCACTAATCAATAGTTAGTCAAAGATAAGCGTAAGCTGCGAAAGTTAAATCACGATTAGTGAAAGTTAATCACGATTAATGTTAATTAAGCGTCATTAGCGAATCTAGAATCCTCTGGAATGTTGTAACTTAAACCCCAAGTTTGGGATAGGTTTTGGCCAAAACCATGTGCTGCTAAACCATAGTTAAGGCCTAAACCATGGTTTTCTAACCATGGTTAGTGGTTTTCTGGAGCCTATAAATAGACCCCACCTACCCACTCATTCTCTACGATTTCCAGTACCACCACCACCCCAAGAGCTAGGGTCGAGAGGTCGGGAGGAGGAGTGAGAGGCGAGGGAGGAGCGCTAGCGAAGCGCTGCCGGGAGAACGATGACGAGAAAGGTATGATCCTCTCTTAGTTTGTTTCGTAAACTAGGATTTCAATTCATCCTCTTTTCGTCCAAGCTTTGTTTTTGATTCATTTTTCTTTCCGATTAATTTTCTTTTGTGGTTCGAGGAGAAATCTGTGTAACACCCAACTTAGATGCGGACGGCTATGCACGTCAGTGACCCTGTGATTCGTCACACGTTCACTCATCTAAGATGCGTGGTGTCTACCGATTCTCCATCGTTTATGTTTCTATTCTTTTTATTATGCTTTTATAGTTATTTTGATTGAGAAATCTGTGTAATACCCTACTTAGGTGCGGGCGGCTATACACGTCAGTGACCTTGTGATTCGTCACACGTTCACTCACCTAAGATGTATGGTGTCTACCGATTCTTCATCTCTTGTTGTTTGAGTATACTCTTTCAGTTTCGTTGTTATTTTTCTCTCGATTGATTTTATAGAGGAAACTCTTTTCGCTTTTATTTTGAAATATGTCCCGATATAAGGGGAAACTCTGCTGAAATTTTCCGAGAAATATGTCCCGATATAAAGGGAAACTCTGCCGAAATTTTCCGAGAAATATGTCCCGATATAAGGGGAAACTCTGCCGAAATTTTAAGAGGAAATATGTTCTTGACGTTCTTCGTGTTCTTCACGTTCTTCGCGTTCTTCATCGTTCTTCGCATTCTTGACACGTTCTTAACGTTTTCGATACGAAAATGAAATTCGATCTTTTCAGGAGCCTTAAAATAGCCTTTCTAAAAACGAAACACTATAAAGCCTTGCATATACGAGAGAGAGCTCGATTAGGTAACGAAATCCTTCTTTTTGTTGTTGGGTTTTCAAACGAATTATTGAAATTCTTGATTTTATGTTCTGTGTTATAAAGAACCCTAATTTTGGCTGTTTTTGAAAAAGTCTGAAAAGTTGCTTCGTAATTTCCACTAAAATAAGGTTTAAGCATCAAATTGATGCGGTGGCTTTGAAAGTTAGAGTTTGGGAGTTAAAATAAGCATAAATACGAGTATATATGCATATGAATAAGAAATATGTGAGTCTATACTAAGTATTGCTGATTATGCAAATCGAAGACTTAACGAAAGAACTACATCATGGAAATTGATGTAGTTTGAGTTGAATCTTGAAAAGGATCATGTGTCATGTTAAGGATGACTGGGAGTAGAACTACAGGTCGGGCATGCAACCTGTAGGTTTGTCGGAAGGAACCCGTATTGGTGTTCCCCTACCTAGGTGGTACACGGTTGCCCTGTTATGATAAGTGCGTACGAAATAAAAATTTACAATACATGTACCGGAAGCCAATATCTTCGGGTTGAACGGCGGAAGATATGGTCATACCATGTGGAGGCACGGGTAGTTCAATAGCGGCTGGGTCACGATAATATGTATTTAAAGCCGTTAGGTTATATGATTAAATGTTAGCCTGAGGTTTTCAGCAACCGAGTCCTCGAGGACGGTGTGCTCATTTGTTTTATAGGATGAGGGTTTGAGACCCTGTTTAATAAAAGAAAAGGAAATTATCAGGGTAGTATTGGAGGATTGGTTGAGGCGACGTGCGACGGCATAAGCTTACCAAGATCAACGTAATCTCCAATCCCGAAGTGTCCACAGCTTCGGAGTCCTTATAGTGGTGAGGTAATTCTCCTGGACTAATCCCTGACGTGGAATAGAAAGGAATAGGACTTAAATTAACAAGAATAAATGAAACCTTTGGTGATAACAAGTTTTGCAAAAATTACTCAATTTGTTTGCTTTTCTCTTTTTGTTACTTAGCATTCGCTAATTCTTATCCTATGATTTATGGAAAACCCAACAGGTGTCGGTGAGCCAACGCAAAAATCTTAGTAGACATCCAGCCAGCCACAGTAGCTTTACTTTCTAAGGTAGTTAGTAATCTTTTGTATATTTTCCTTTTAAGCTGATGTACATGTAAATGATTGTAGTGGGACAATGTATCATCTGAACTTTATTGTGAATGACAAAGTGTTGAAATACTTTCTTCTGAGTATTTTTATTTCCAGTCTGTTTTTGAATGTTAGTTGGGATTGCTGAATAAATTATTATTGAGTAACCAGATCAGGTTATGGGAGGATCCGACGGTCCGAAATTGGGGTCGTGACAGATTGGTATCAGAGCATGTTTCTCCAGTAATTTATTTAGTAATTAATAACTATGAGCGGTATTCAGAAAACTAAGGTTGTATTAAGATCCTTTGATCTTAATAACTAACTGCAGTATCATTTACACGTCATTATCCCTTATGTACATCATGCTAAGACATATAGGACCTAACCTTTGGCTTTGATTCATCCCATGATCATGGCAGACCAAGATGTCTCTAGGCAATTAGCGGCTACGATAGTTATGGTCCATGAGATGGATCAAAGGTAATAGGTATTAGAGCGAAGACTCATTGCCACAATGGGAGATCAAAGTCATCCAGACCCGTGGATACTATAGTTGAGGGTTCTATTCACCCTCATAAGAAAGATTTTAGATACCATCAATCCATAGAATTTGTTTGCTCTAGATACCATCAATCTATAGAATTTGGTTTCCCCTACTCCATTTGGAGGAGCAGTAGAGGAGGTGCTTCGTGAGCAAGAAGAATATTTGATTCCTATTATATGGATAAGATTTCGATAAAAAAACCATTATCTGAGTAAGGAGCAAGAAGGTTAATTATAATTCAAAAAGATCTTAGACGACTGTTTGGGATAGATTGTGGGACATCACTCACCTGCTTATCTGCTACTTATCAAAATGAACTATTTTGATCTCATTCTTGGGATGGATTGGCTAGAAAGGCATCATGCATGCCTTGATTGTTTTCGAAAGACAGTAACTTTTCACATTCCTAACTCGATAGAGTTCCAGTTCATTGGATAAACATCTAATGATAATGTCGAATATATCTCTATTTTGAAGGCACAACAGTTGCTAGAATAAGGGTGCCAAGGCTATTTAGCTTATGTATCCACTACATCAGGGTCAGAAAGAATGATAGAAGATGTGCCTATAGTGTGCGAGTTTCTTGATGTATTTCCATAGGAACTACCTGGATTACCACCTGAGCGAGAGATTGTATTTGAAATCTCTCTTATACCTGATACTCGAGCTATCTCTATCCCTCCATATAGGATGGCACCAGCTGAGTTACGAGAGTTAAAGGCACAGTTGCAAGAACTATTAGATAAAGGATTCGTTCGTCCTAGTACTTCACCATGGGGAGCACCTGTCTTATTTGTCATGAAAAAGGACGGGTCAATGCGGTTGTGCATTGATTATGGACAACTAAACAAGAAGACCATAAAGAACAAGTATCATCTGCCAAGGATAAATGATCTCTTTGACCAGTTACATGGTTCGACTGTGTATTCCCAGATTGACTTAAGATCTGGATATCATCAGTTGAAGATAAAAGATGCGGATATCCCCAAGACAGCCTTTCGAACTAGATATGGACATTATGAATTCTTAGTTATGCCTTTTGGACTGATAAATGCCCCAACAGCTTTCATGGATCTCATGAATAGAGTATTCAAGGATCTCATGAATAGAGTATTCAAGGAGTTCTTAGACCACTTTGTAGTATTCTTTATTGATGATGTGCTTATTTACTCCAAGGATAAGTATCTGCATGAACAACATCTCAGGCAGGCACTTGAAACTCTAAGGAAGAACAAACTGTATGCTAAATACAGCAAATGTGACTTCTGGCTATCTGAAGTATTTTTCTTAGGCCATGTTATTTCTGGGGAAGGTATATCAGTTGATCCTATAAAGGTTAGTGCAGTGATGAGTTGTGAACGCCCGATGACTGTCACAGAAATACGATCTTTTCTGTGTTTAGCTGGATATTATAGAAGATTCATGAAGGACTTTTCACGAATAGCATTGCCAATGACTAGGTTGACCCAGAAGGAAGTTCCATTCATATGGTCAGATGCATGCGAAATTAGTTTCCAAACACTGAAAGAATGACGAACATCTGCACCAATCCTTACTCTACCCTCTGGGAGTGAAGGGTTTACAGTGTACACTGATGCGTCTAAAGAAGGACTTGGAACAGTTCTTATGCAACATGGTAAGGTAGTTGCGTATGCATCACGACAGCTCATGATACATGAAAAGAACTATCCAACACATAACCTTGAATTAGCTGCTGTAGTTTTTGCTTTAAAGATATGGAGACATTACCTATATGGTATTACTTTTGAGATCTTCGCTGATCATAAAAGCCTGAAATATCTATTTGATCACAAGGAACTCAATATGAGACAGAGACGGTGGCTAGAGTTGTTGAAAGACTATGATTGCACTATCTCCTACCACCCTGGTAAGGGGAACGTCGTAGCAGATGCCCTTAGCAGAAAACTTATTCACCTGGGTTGGTGAGTGCTATCCACTTCGGGGGGTTACTGTCAATGTTAAGTGAATGGGAACCATTTGATAATAGTGTTGATACTATAACTATTCCTCATCAATACAAACCCGAGATCTGAGATAGAATAAAAAACGACAGGAGGATGATACAGTCCTTAAAGACTTGAGACAACAACTTGAGAAGAATGAGATAAAGGGATTCCAGATACAAGATGGGTTACTGTATAACCATCATAGAGTTTGTGTACCAAACACACCTGAACTAAGGAAAGACATCTTACGTGAAGCACACTGCTCAAGATTATCTATTCATCCAGGAATTACAAAGATGTATAAAGATCTTCATTCATACTTTTGGTGGCAGGGAATGAAGAAAGATGTTGCTGAGTTTGTGAATTCATGTTTCACTTGCCAGCAGGTAAAGGCTTCACACCAAAAGCCACCAGGATTATTGCAACCCCTTCCTATACCTGAATGGAAATGGGAAAGCATTTCTATGGATTTCGTTACTGGCTTACTGACGAACCGCAAAATCGGCCCTTTAATAATGTGTTTTTAGCACATGGAATCATCATCGTAGTCGGGCCGATTCGGGTCGTCAAAACGATCACCTCATGTGAATATATGCCATAAATCAAAATGAGGTGATCGAAGATTTATTTTACTTGGCAAGATACCAAGGTCGAACTCAGGGACACGAGCCTCTCTCGTATTAATCAGATTTAAGTGTGTTTAACTAAATGTTGAGTTCAAGGCATATAGGTCAAAACACGCAAAGACAAAATAAAACATGACATGGCAAGATAATGCATTCAAAGTAAACATGCATTTTTTATCAATTTTTATAATGCAAATGAATGGACATGCAAAGCAAATGTTATGCCCAATAAAAATCACTTGAACCATAGCAAAAAAAATTGCAAGTCAAACTGAGTCAGCATTAAGAAGCCTTCTACTCTTATTAAGCAAGTGGACATGATACATAAAGCGATCAAGACACTTAGATAATAAAATAATACATCACAGTTCATAGTATCAAATCTGAAATTTAACCATGCCATAGTGAAGAGGACGAGAAGAGCTTCAAAACGAAACTGAATTCAACTTGATTGGAGCTATGTAGCTCAAGATATTCAAGTTCAAAGATAAGGGCATAAATGAAAGAAAAACATGAAAAGATAACTACAAACAGGTCCAGGGAGGGACTAAAATGTAAATATGTAAAGTAAATGGACCTTCCCTGTAAATTACCCACTGTGCACGCCCGCTGCACGTGATAGGGACCTGTTTGCAAATTGAAGAAGGCGGCTGGGCTTCCCTGCAAATTACCCAAGAAGCACGTGCCCGGCACGCGCTTCCCCAGGCTCGGGTCGATCTGAGGTTCGGAGAAGGCCCGGGTTGCTTCGGCGTGGCTCGGGCGGAGGCTTTGGCTCGATGCAGGCTCGGACAAGGCTCGGCGAATCCAAGCCTCTGGCTCGGTGGCTGAGGCTCGGGGGCTCTCTGGTGTCGCCACGTGTCTAGGCATGGTCCATTCGATCGTGGTGATCGAATGGCTCTGGAAGTCGGCGACGTGGCTGCCCCTCAACCATTGGATGAACGCCCGGAGGGATCCCCGGCAACGGCGCCTGTACGCTCTCCTTCTTCGACTGCTGGCGGCGGAGTTCGAGCTCCGGCGAGAAGCTCCAAGCTCCGCCACTCCTCCTTGATCACGCCAGGCCTCCCCGAAGCTCCATAAGCGGTGGTTGATGAAGTGGGGAGCTCGAGGAAGATGTCGGTCGTCATGGCTCAGTCTAACGGAGCCCCGAAGCTGAAGGCGAACTTGACGAAGTGAGCTCCGGCGAAGCTCCAACCAGTGCGAGTTGGAGGACCTGCATGGTTAGTAAATAGCCGAAGCGGCGATAGGGTGCGTGGGTGAGTGAAGTAGGAGCTAATCGAGTGGAGAAGGTGGCAGCTCTGAGCTCCTCCGCCGTGGGTGGCGGAGGAGGTGGGTCGGAGGCGATGGGGGTTGTGGAAGAAAGAGAGCATGATCGGAGATGGTCGCGAGGACGGGGGGAGTGTGGCTGAGCTAATGGGATGGTCAATGGAGGGTACAAACGGCCGGATTGACCGAGAAAAATCGAAGAAAATGAAGATAAAATACGAGAGAAGAGGAAGAAGAACTTACCTGATCGGAGGCGGAGCGGAGCTTGGGGGCGAGCTCGAGGCTGAGCTCTGGTCTTCGCTGGACATCGGCAGCTACCCGACGCAGCTCGAGCGGACGCGGTTGCGCCGCGACGACGCCGATGACGGCGGCGGGTCTCACCGGGGGAGACAGTCGTCTTCGCTCAATCCTACCGCCTCCCCCTGTCACAGGGAGGCGGAGGAGGGCTGGGCTACTCCCCGCGTAAAGATGGACAGCCTGGACTCGAGGGAGGAGGCGCGATATTTGAAGGGGAAAGTGGCGGAGGTGATGGTTGACGACGTGGGTTTCGAAGACCGATGTGGGACGACTGGCGGGTGGTCGTGGTACGTGGGGTGATGCGCGAGATGGAGTGAAGATGGGGGAAGACCAGGAGGTGGTTGGCGAGATGTGAGGTCGACTGGAGTGGTGGAGAAAATGGGAAGGGGGAGAGGTGCGCGAGAGGAGATCGTGGGGAAGAAGGGGTCTGCTGGAGGTTGACGACGGTCTCCTGACCGTTAGATCTGGAGATCCAACGGTGGAGGCTAAGGCGCGGAGCGAGCGGATGAGATTAGATCTGAGGCGGCATGATCGGAGGGTCTGTGGAGCGGCCACGTGGCAAGCTGTGCGTGAGGCGCTAGCGAACGGTGATGATGGAGGGCTCAGGCCGATCGAGCGGTTGAGAGGCATCAAGGAAAGAAGTGGCTGAGATGCAACATCTGAGACGCGATCGATCGGTCGTCAACGCGCCACGTGGCGAGCCCTGCTTAAGGCGCTAACGAGCGGACAGATTTGAATGCGGATGAAGATCAAACGGCTGAGAGAATGAGCGCACGTGGTCACAGAGGGGCCGTTGGATCTGAAGCGAGATCCAACGGCCAGGGTAGGTGGCGGATAAGACAAGAAGGGCCGGGCCACGTGGCGCCCTCAGAATGGGCCACGTGGCCCAATCAGATTATTGCAGAAGTATTTTGGATTTTTGGAGGCCAAAATGGCCGAATTTGAGAAAACTCAAAACATGAAAGTTGTAGATCTTGACGAGATCTACAAGTTTCATGTTGACCAAAACTGGAAACGAGAACAAACAAGGACCCGAAATAATTTTGAGGGTATTTTTAAGTCTAAAAATACCACGAATTTTTGTTTTGTCATTTTTTTGTGGTTTTTAATTTATTTAGGACTCTGTTAATTATTAGACATTAACAGGGAATTATTGACAAACTTTTAAGCAAGGGGGTTAATTATGGAAAATAAAGATGATGAAACTGAGGTTCATCACCCCCCTATACTTAAACTATGCTCGTCCTCGAGCATCAAAAAGAATGACTAAGTTGGATTAACCCCCTTGTGCATGTGAATACCAGATCCAATCTGATCAAGTCGACTCGGCTTCAGAGATCCAAAATTTCAGAGTTCAACCCAGCCTTAATCAAGAGGCTTCCAATTCCTCTACTTCTCTAGACTCTCTCTGATGTACATATAAACTAAAGGATATGAGTTTAGTGTTGACTGCAATTCTGAGAGTAGAGTCAATTCGTCACCCAAAATCTTGGTCCGAGAAAATCTCCTAAGGACCCAATCCTCAGCACTAGGGAATAAATCAAATCTTGCATTCAGTCTACCGTCTCTTTAGTTGTCAGACTTAGAAAATGTAGATGGCAGGCCAGAAATGGAGGGCATGGGATTGTGTCAATTCTTCTCTCCCTCTCATTGGAACAAGGATTCTCTCTAGTGCCTTTTTACGCAACACAATTTTTTTTGGTGTTGATCAGTGCGTCCGTCAAGAGAAGTTGGAGCCGTCTGCACTTGTTTTCCTGGGAGTACACCGGGGTGTGTCTCTTTTGAGTACCTATCGTACCTTCGACACCCAGACTTGTAGCATTTACGATGCAGAGCCCTTTTTTTGGTGCAAGCCCGACTCCTGGTCCTAATAGAGGTGGTCCAAGTGGACACTTTGAAAAGTTTGGGAGCGCTCGCCTTTGGTGGAAGCTCTTTGATATTTGACTTTGGTGGAATGAGAGCTTTTCTTTGAATTTCATTGACTTGTATAATTGGTGGCTAGCTCCACTACTTTTACCAAGAGTTGGCGCACACTGATCAACATTTTTTATTTATTTTTCACACCCAGGCACTTAGGTTAATGTCAAGAGATTAGTATAAGAATCAAGTTCTCATACTGGCTAATATTGCTGACACTCAGGTTTCCTGAAGCCTCCAAAGATTTTATCCCATCCTCGAGCATCATTAGATCAAATCCAAATTTGACTTCCTCATCCCAATCCCTCAGGTGAAAAATCAACTCATCTCATCGAGAACCGCAGTCGTGCATGTGATGTGCTGATCCTATTCTTTATGTCTGAGACTAAGCATGGAATATAGCATGCAAATCTAGAAACCTAGGGGAATATGGATGATTAAGTCTAAGACCCTGATGACTAAGGCTGGTTAACCTAAAATCTCAAAGACTTCTAAAAGCTAAGTCTTCTTGACCAAATCAGATCCCGGGTGAAAGTGAAAATGTAGAGGACTAATCCAACTTCTTCATTCAAAAAACAAGACACACTTTTTTTTTCAACTTCAAGAGATATAACAACTGCCTAAACTCAATTAAGTAGCTACAATTCAGCCAGTATGGATGTAAGTACAGGCCGAAGCCCGTTGCTTGAGGACGGGGCCTTACGCGATGTCCTCTAAACCATCCAATCTGCTAAGGGCGAACCCTCACTGAATGCGGCTTTCTTAATTAGGCTTAGTAGTCACTAATAGCTCCTAAAGGTTTTTAGGGGTTTTCTGATTTTTATGGATTTTAATAAGAATTAAAACACAAGTTAGACTCAACTTCCCTTGAAAAGAGATGGCGATTTTTCAAAACCCAAGTCACCCAAAATGAAAATTTTCAAAACATTTTCAAAAATCATTTTCGAAAATATTTATATAAAATAGTGTAACATAATATCGAAAAACCGCGAACTCCTTTGAGTTTTCTTAGTCCAATGAATTTTTACCTTAGCCAAAAAGTTTTTAATTTTTCAAATTTTTCAGATTATAGCTAAAGTAAATATACGGTAGATACGGTATATCCCCCTATACTTAAACTTTGCTATGTCCTCATAGCACTAGATGTTACAAGAACATAGGTCCATTTAAATATAGAAGAATATACGGGAGCTAAGAGGGGCTCCCCCTATACTTAGGTTAGAAATAACCTAAGTATAAAGGCAAGAAAAGATGAGTAGAGAAAAATCACGGGGACTTGGGTCCCCCCTATACTTAGGCTGAGATTAGCCTAAGTATAAAGATGGAGATTGATGTTGGAAGAGACCCAAGGTGAACGAAGAAGCGGGATGAATATACAAGTGAGCGGTTGAATCTTCGGAGATGAAAATGGAGTGTCTTCGGATTTAGGGTGTGTGTTGCAACAAAGGCTCAATCAAGCAAGCAAACCCTTAGTTTCACCAACTCACACATGAAACCAACCTAAGTTGGTTTATTATCTTGTCTATTTTATTGGTGATAAAACATTTGATTTTTACGCAAAGAAAAGATGTGAAGGAAAATTATTGCGTAAGCGAGGGTATTGCTCTCCAAAAACCGAATTTTACTCCATTTTTGGTTGACTTGCAATTAACAGTCCCACTTTTATTTTAGGTTATCACTGAATTATGGTTAGCACATCAATCAGAAAATCATCGTTTACCGTTCATTCCATTTTCCATTTATCCTAGGTGATCAATCTAGAAAAATGAAAGCCGAGGAAAACATGTATACGATGAAGAAAAACTCGATCTAGGCTAAGCGAGAAATCATGCAGTGATTTGACGATAAAAGCCGCGAAAAATCTGGGGCCGTTTTGAAAATCAAATCAAACATGTATGCAAGTCGAAAAAGCCGCACCTAATCATGCATCTATTAGCGGTGATTAATCTTCATGAATTTTAGCTAAGTGATACGAGATTATGTGCGTCCATTTAAAGTGTGTCCTAACCTACGATCAAGCACATAAGATATGAAAATTGAGCTCGGAGAGCCATGTGCCTAAGTCCTAGGTCGACACTCAAGTGGGGACGATCCCCACACAACCACGATCGTTCGATTACATACGCGAGTCTTCGATCGAAGACCGCTGTAAAAGACGAATTATTAAAAATGCAACAAAAATGCGAGATTTTTTTTCTTTTCTTCCTCCTTTGCTCCAAGCATGCTCCTGCGGCTCCTCGCAGCGGGGAACGTCCTGCTCCTCGCCTCCTTGATCCATCAAGGGCCTTGCCACAAAAGCAATGATTAGATATCATAAAGGAAAGAAAAATTTTATATGCAAAATTTGTGGTTAATTGACCTATAAAAAAGAACACTAAATTAAACATACAAAAATCCAAAAAAATAAAAGAAATGAGCCGTGTCCCCGGCAACGGCGCCATTTGACGAACCGCAAAATCGGCCCTTTAATAATGTGTTTTTAGCACATGGAATCATCATCGTAGTCGGGCCGATTCGGGTCGTCAAAACGATCACCTCATGTGAATATATGCCATAAATCAAAATGAGGTGATCGAAGATTTATTTTACTTGGCAAGATACCAAGGTCGAACTCAGGGACACGAGCCTCTCTCGTATTAATCAGATTTAAGTGTGTTTAACTAAATGTTGAGTTCAAGGCATATAGGTCAAAACACGCAAAGACAAAATAAAACATGACATGGCAAGATAATGCATTCAAAGTAAACATGCATTTTTTATCAATTTTTATAATGCAAATGAATGGACATGCAAAGCAAATGTTATGCCCAATAAAAATCACTTGAACCATAGCAAAAAAAATTGCAAGTCAAACTGAGTCAGCATTAAGAAGCCTTCTACTCTTATTAAGCAAGTGGGCATGATACATAAAGCGATCAAGACACTTAGATAATAAAATAATACATCACAGTTCATAGTATCAAATCTGAAATTTAACCATGCCATAGTGAAGAGGACGAGAAGAGCTTCAAAACGAAACTGAATTCAACTTGATGGAGCTATGTAGCTCAAGATATTCAAGTTCAAAGATAAGGGCATAAATGAAAGAAAAACATGAAAAGATAACTACAAACAGGTCCAGGGAGGGACTAAAATGTAAATATGTAAAGTAAATGGACCTTCCCTGTAAATTACCCACTGTGCACGCCTGCTGCACGTGATAGGGACCTGTTTGCAAATTGAAGAAGGCGGCTGGGCTTCCCTGCAAATTACCCAAGAAGCACGTTCCCGGCACGCGCTTCCCCAGGCTCGGGTCGATCTGAGGTTCGGAGAAGGCCCGGGTTGCTTCGGCGTGGCTCGGGCGGAGGCTTTGGCTCGATGCAGGCTCGGACAAGGCTCGGCGAATCCAAGCCTCTGGCTCGGTGGCTGAGGCTCGGGGGCTCTCTGGTGTCGCCACGTGTCTAGGCATGGTCCATTCGATCGTGGTGATCGAATGGCTCTGGAAGTCGGCGACGTGGCTGCCCCTCAGCCGTTGGATGAACGCCCGGAGGGATCCCCGGCAACGGCGCCTGTACGCTCTCCTTCTTCGACTGCTGGCGGCGGAGTTCAAGCTCCGGCGAGAAGCTCCAAGCTCCGCCACTCCTCCTTGATCACGCCAGGCCTCCCCGAAGCTCCATAAGCGGTGGTTGATGAAGTGGGGAGCTCGAGGAAGATGTCGGTCGTCATGGCTCAGTCTAACGGAGCCCCGAAGCTGAAGGCGAACTTGACGAAGTGAGCTCCGGCGAAGCTCCGACCAGTGCGAGTTGGAGGACCTGCATGGTTAGTAAATAGCCGAAGCGGCGATAGGGTGCGTGGGTGAGTGAAGTGGGAGCTAATCGAGTGGAGAAGGTGGCAGCTCTGAGCTCCTCCGCCGTGGGTGGCGGAGGAGGTGGGTCGGAGGCGATGGGGGTTGTGGAAGAAAGAGAGCATGATCGGAGATGGTCGCGAGGACGGGGGGAGTGTGGCTGAGCTAATGGGATGGTCAATGGAGGGTACAAACGGCCGGATTGACCGAGAAAAATCGAAGAAAATGAAGATAAAATACGAGAGAAGAGGAAGAAGAACTTACCTGATAGGAGGCGGAGCGGAGCTTGGGGGCGAGCTCGAGGCTGAGCTCTGGTCTTCGCTGGACATCGGCAGCTACCCGACGCAGCTCGAGCGGACGCGGTTGCGCCGCGACGACGCCGATGACGGCGGCGGGTCTCACCGGGGGAGACAGTCGTCTTCGCTCAATCCTATCGCCTCCCCCTGTCACAGGGAGGCGGAGGAGGGCTGGGCTACTCCCCGCGTAAAGATGGACAGCCTGGACTCGAGGGAGGAGGTGCGATATTTGAAGGGGAAAGTGGCGGAGGTGATGGTTGACGACGTGGGTTTCGAAGACCGATGTGGGACGACTGGCGGGTGGTCGTGGTACGTGGGGTGATGCGCGAGATGGAGTGAAGATGGGGGAAGACCAGGAGGTGGTTGGCGAGATGTGAGGTCGACTGGAGTGGTGGAGAAAATGGGAAGGGGGAGAGGTGCGCGAGAGGAGATCGTGGGGAAGAAGGGGTCTGCTGGAGGTTGACGACGGTCTCCTGACCGTTGGATCTGGAGATCCAACGGTGGAGGCTAAGGCGCGGAGCGAGCGGATGAGATTAGATCTGAGGCGGCATGATCGGAGGGTCTGTGGAGCGGCCACGTGGCAAGCTGTGCGTGAGGCGCTAGCGAACGGTGATGATGGAGGGCTCAGGCCGATCGAGCGGTTGAGAGGCATCAAGGAAAGAAGTGGCTGAGATGCAACATCTGAGACGCGATCGATCGGTCGTCAACGCGCCACGTGGCGAGCCCTGCTTAAGGCGCTAACGAGCGGACAGATTTGAATGCGGATGAAGATCAAACGGCTGAGAGAATGAGCGCACGTGGTCACAGAGGGGCCGTTGGATCTGAAGCGAGATCCAACGGCCAGGGTAGGTGGCGGATAAGACAAGAAGGGCCGGGCCACGTGGCGCCCTCAGAATGGGCCACGTGGCCCAATCAGATTATTGCAGAAGTATTTTGGATTTTTGGAGGCCAAAATGGCCGAATTTGAGAAAACTCAAAACATGAAAGTTGTAGATCTTGACGAGATCTACAAGTTTCATGTTGACCAAAACTGGAAACGAGAACAAACAAGGACCCGAAATAATTTTGAGGGTATTTTTAAGTCTAAAAATACCACGAATTTTTGTTTTGTCATTTTTTTGTGGTTTTTAATTTATTTAGGACTCTGTTAATTATTAGACATTAACAGGGAATTATTGACAAACTTTTAAGCAAGGGGGTTAATTATGGAAAATAAAGATGATGAAACTGAGGTTCATCACTTACCTCAGACGACTGGTAGTAAAGATAGTATCTGGATTATAATAGATCGTCTGACAAAGGTAGCACACTTTATTTCGATAAGCTTATCTTTCACTCCAGACCAGCTTGCTGAGTTATATATTACACACGTGATTCGCCTCCATGATATCCCAAAGGAAGTAGTTTCTGATCGAGATTCACGATTCACCTCACACTATTGGGAGAACTTCATGAAATCCTTAGGTACACAACTATGCTTGAGTACAACATATCATCTACAAACAGATGGTCAATCAGAACGTACAATTCAGACACTAGAGGATATGCTACGAGCGTGTGCCTTAGAATGGAAGGGATCATGGATTAAACATTTACCTCTTGCAGAATTCACATACAACAACAACTACCATACAAGTATTGGCATGGCACCATTTGAAGTACTTTATGGACGTAAGTGTACTACTCCTTTATGTTGGCAAGAGGTCGGAATAAAGAACCTTTATAATTCAGATAGACTTCATGCGACACGGGAAGCTATAGAGCTTGCTAGAAAAAGACTATTAACTGCCCAGAGTCGCCAGAAAAGTTATAGTGTACCAGGCGAAGAGACCTCGAATTCGAGATAGGTGCCTTTGTATTCCTTAAAGTATCACCTATGAAGGGTGTTCAGAGGTTTGGCTTGCGTGGGAAGTTAGCACCCAGGTTCGTGGTTCCCTTTGAAATTATTCAACGGATTGGAAAAGTTGCCTATAGACTTACGCTTCCTCCACATCTTTCAGCAAGGCTCATGTTAGCAAGGACATGGGAATGAGCTTTCCTTCAATGTGCAGGTGGTTTCCTTTGCTTCCTTGAATGTTAGGAGTGAGTCGAGTGACCCTAATGTCATTGCGTTTGCACGATAATCAACTGAGTGTGAGGGGTGGTGTGGACCCTAGGGCGACAATCTTCGTTGGCTTTATTGATGGCTAGCTGCCTGAGGTGTATATCATGATAAACTATAGACACTTGGATGAGCTCTTTTTTGTGATCATGTATTTAATGTTCCCTTGCTTCCATGGAGTTCACGGGGTTGTTTCGGATGTCCTCGATCCACTTGTTGTCATGTTAACAGTATGATCGCATACTCCTCTATGTTGGGACTCTGAGAAGGACTGATGGTTGGGCAATAAATTTCGTTTTGAACATCTTGGTTGCTCGAAGCTAGTTTCCATGATCGCCTGATGCTTTTTTGGCATATTCTCCGGAGGTTAGGGATCAAAGAGAAGAGAAAAGGATTGTAGCTCAGGCAGAGATGGTCAGATTGGAAGGGTTGACGGATCCCTATGAGTTGTCGAAGGATACGTTGATCTCCATACAAAAGCATCATTGGGTCACCCTCAAGAATGATAAAAAGGATGTTGGGTAGAAACAACACCCGATGCAGATATGGTTGAAGGGCAATGCTAACACCCATTTTTCATGACATGACCACTGGGCGGAAATGGCACAACATGGTTCACTCCTTGCGATTGGAGCAGGTGTAGGAGGAGTGAGCATTCGGTGATGTTGTAGTTGGGCACACATGCACGATCAACAAAAGAATTCACTTAAGTAATGTGAGGTTGTTTGGCGGGGATGTTTATCGTCTGTCATAAAAGCAGGCTACTGGTTTGCTCAGGGTGTCTACTTGTATCGAGGTACAAGGTATTTCTGCTATAAATGTGGATGTTCCGCTTCTCCATTGAACCTTATCAACTTTCCAACATTCTTTTTCATGAGTTCAATGAAGGATGTTGTTGTCACAATTTTGTAGAAGTTCATAGTGATAAATTGGAATTTTGAGTGATTGAATCAGCCATGATTTTACTTCTGCCCAAAAAGGAGATTTATGAGTAGATTAAGGTTTTTTCGCCAACGTCTAAAGGTGATCTGAATAGACTTTTCAACTCTTGAAGGGTTATACTGTTCCAGGGGGTGGACGGCACGTGTCAACGGTGTTCAAAAGGATTGGAAAATATTGAACATTTACCTATGTGACTTCAAATGATTGTTGGAAGATGGTTATGCAACAGTGTGACACAAGAGCACATTGATAACTTGTGGGAATAAGTTGGTGTGTCATGGGTGGGCCTGGAATGTGAGAAGTATGAGTTTTAGCGTTGTGGGTGATTTGGCTAACTAGATCCACATTTATCGACATAAGAGATTCTATATTGAGAATGATTTTAGCATACAATGATTCTAATGGATTCTTAGTCTTCAAACACCTAAATTTGTAATTATAAAAGTTCTTGGGTGCTAGTCTATTCAACGCACTCTTTTTCCTTTCAAAAAACTAGAGGAGATTAAAGGGAAAATTACATAAGAGAACCATAGACAAAAGTGGCCAACCAAAAAAAGCCTTTTTGAATAAAATAAACTCTCAAAGGGAGTGAAAAAAGCGAGGAGAGAAGGATATTGGGAATAAAGAAAAATGGTGGGGGAAACAAGGTTTTTTCCTGACCCCCATGGATTGGGAAGTTGAGAAAATCCTGATTTTCACGAGAAAATTCTGCTTAGGTTGACTGGAGTCCGAAATGGGTATAAACTCCATTTTTGGGTGTCACACCAGCTCCCAAACCACATTTTAAAATTTCTTAAATGGAAAGAAAGGATACCTGTGTGCAAAAAAAATAACACTCAAATACTATCCCAACAACCAAAGTAGTTGTTGAGAAAATAAACATGCGGAAGCATAACATGGAAAAAGATAAAGAACACAAAGAACACGGAATTTTAACGTGGAACCCTACTCCCTAAGGAGCGGGATGAAACCACGGGAGAAGCCCTCAACACGGGCGGATATTCTATTAGAATTCTCTCAATGAGTACAGGGGTTGTGGAGATCCTTATATAGGTGCTCAATGAAGAATATTCTATGGAATATTCTCTATAGAATATTCTCTTAATAAATAGCCACACAGAATATTCTCTAACACTCCCCCTCAAGCTGGAGCTGAGAAAGCTGCAGCTTGCAACAAAAAGAAAGTATACACCACATCTTCACACGATACATCACAAGAACTCATGTCCGCTGCTGGTAGACGACCTCGCACGAGGACGAGTCTGCGGCTTTCAGGTCATCGGAACGTATCGTTGTCATGCCTGTAGAACCGCAGCGATATCAGGTCACGGAACGTATCTCTGTCGTGCCTGCAGGTCACCGGAACGTATCTTTGTCGTGTCTGGAGAAGAATCGCTGCAGAAGAAGTCCAGTGCGGGGAACTGATCGGGTCGTAAAAGAAGAAGTATATGCCTCGATGAAGAAGTTGATGCTCGGTGAAGACGGATGATCTGTAGAACGCTGGAGTGATGGTCTGTTAGTCGTAGTGGACAATTGTAGAGAATACATCTCTGACTCCCCCTTTCTCCCATACTTGATAGAATAAAGAGCTTGGAACATCTAGTTGGGAGAAACAAAACATGCAATTTTTTTTCGCTTCAAACTTTTTTTTATTATTTTTTTACACAATTCTTCTTTTTTTTCTTTTTTTGTTTAGTTGTTCCCTTTTTATTACGGCTTTTCTTTTTCCTTTCTCTCTCTCTCTCTCTTTTAACACAAACTTATGCCTCTTTTTCTTTTAAATCAGGCCCTCACCTTTTTTTCCTTTTTTTTCACGGCTTCTGCATTCCCCGCACCTTTTTTATTTTTAATATAAGCAGGTCAGCCCACTTGGGTTTACATGGTACAGAATTTTTTTTATATAAAGGGCTCGCTCGGGTAAACATGTGATGAACCTCAGTTTCATCATCTTTATTTTCTATAATTAACCCCCTTGCTTATTGTTTTGTCAATAAATCCCTGTCAATGTCTTATAATTAACAGAGTCCTAAAAAAATTAAAAACCACAAAAAAATGTCAAAACAAAATTCGTGGTATTTTTAGACTTAAAAATACCCTCAAAAATATTTCGTGTCTTCGTTTGATCTCTTCTCTACTTTTGGTCAACATGAAACTTGTAGATCTCGTCAAGATCTACAACTTTCATGTTTTGAGTTTTCTCAAAATCGGCCATTTAAGCCCCCAAAAAGCCAAAATACTTTCGCAATAATTTGATTGGGCCACGTGGCCCGTTCTGGGGGCGCCACGTGGCCCCGCCTCTCTTGTCTCATCCGCCCACTTTCTCATCCGTTGGATCTTCCTCAGATCCAACGGCCAGCTGACGTCCACGTACGCCTTTATTTCCAGCCATCTGATCAAAACCTACTTCGCATCTGCTCCCTCCATTCGCGCCGCTCCCTTAGCCTGCCACGTGTCGCCACCGATACCCTCTGATCGCTCCGTCCCTGATCAGATCCACACCGTCGCTCCGCGCCCACTTCGCCACCGTTGGATCTCCACATCCAACGGTGGAGCTTCGTCGTCAACCTCCAGACCGCCCTCTCTCACACGATCACCACCTCGCACAACCCGCTCCCCCTTCCTATTACTCCACCTACTCCGACCACCATCCCCACTAACCAAACACCTCCCGGTCTTCCCCCATCTTCCTTCTTCCCCGCGCATGCCTCCACGACCCATAACTCCCTTCCAGTCGTCCCATGATCGCCTCGCAAACCACGACGCCACTCATCGGCTCCGTCATCAACCATCTTCAAATACACCGGTCTCCCTTCCATTTCAGACTGTCCACCTTTACGCGAGGGCTCGCCCAGCCCTTCTCCGTCTCCCTGTGACAGGGGGAGGCGGAGGATCGAGCGACGACAACGAAGTCCCTCCGATGAGACCCTCCTCCATGGGTGCGGAGCTGCGGCGCCATCGCGACCGCCTGAGCTGCATGGACTGGCTGACCATGTCCAGCGACGACCCGGGGCTCGCTTAGAGCTTCAGCCCAAGCCCTCCGATCCGCTTCCGACCAAGGTAAGTCTCCTTCCTCCTTCTTGTATTTTTCTTGAATTTTGTCGATTTAATTAAGCCGTTCCCGTAGCTTTCACCCTCCGATGAACCTCCTGTTAGCTTCATCGTCGAACCCCCTTCATCGCGCATCGCTCCGACCATGCTTCCCTTCTTCCATACCCCCCATCGCCTCCGACCACCTCCTCCGCCCTCGCGGCGGAGGAGCTCCGAGCTCCCCATGTTCTTCATTTCACTCCACGTCGCACGCACAAACATTTGTTTGCTTCGGCTAGGCACTAACATTGCAGGGCAGCAAATCCATCAATGGCCGGAGACGTCGCCGGAGCGTGTTGACCGCGCATCGTTTCCAACCTCAGAGCTCCGATGGGCTACGCAAAGGCGTCCAACTTCTTCCCTGAGCTCCGGGCTTCCTCGACGGTCATCCATCGAGCTTCGGGGAGGTCCATGGCGACGGAGAACAAGCGGCGGCACCGCCCGCCTTCGGCCGGGAGAGAAGAACAACCACCGTTGGATGGTCCACCCCCGGTGACCATCCAACGGTTCAGATGGAGCCATGTCCTCGCCTTCAGCAGCCCTTGGATCATCCCGATCCAACGGCCTCCAACAGGCCACGCGTCGATACCAGAGCGCCCCCGAGCCTCAACCACCGAACCTCAAGGTCTGGAGCGCCCGAACCTGCACCGAGCCTTGAAGCAACCCCGAACCTGGCCGAAGCAGCACCGAGCCTCCTAGCCATCCCGAGCCTAGGAAGCGCGTGCCGGGCACGTGTTTCACTGGGCTAATTGCAACGAGGCTCCACCGTCTTCTCCATATGGCATTCAGGTCCTCTGTCACGTGCGGATCATGTGCACAGTGGGTAATTTACATTGAAACTCTCGCATGTTTTCCAAATTGCAAAAATACCCCTGTGCGTGTGGTCAAATTACAGGGAAGGTCCCGCTCTTTTGTTTATTTACTTTTTGGTCCTTCCCAGGGACCTGTATGCAATTTTATTTTCATGTTTTCTTTTCAGTTATGCCCTTGCGTTCCTTTATGCATATCTTGAGCTACGAACATCCGATTGAGATGATTTCAGTTCCGTTTTAAAGCTGGTTTGATGATCTTTCAAATGGCATGCTTAATTACTGTTTTGGACACAATGATTTTGTTATGTATTATTTTATAGTGATGTGTCTATTTGAGCTCAATATGATGCCTTTCTTCATACTACTCATCACATCTGCCCTTTTTTTTAATGAACTCGGAATTACCTCTTATTTATTTCTGCTCATTCTTTTCACCTAGGGCATATTTTAATTGCATTGCATGATCATTTATTTGCATTATAGAAAATGTTTAAAAAAATGCATGTTTATTTTAATGCATTTTTTTGTCTTTGCATATTTTGACCTATATGCTTTAATTCAACACTTAATTAAATAAACTCAAATCTGATTAATACGAGAGAGGCTCGTGTCCCTGAGTTCGACCTTGGTTCCTTGCCAAGTAATAAATCACGATCACCTCATTTTGATTGACCATCGTATATCTCTAAATGAGGTGATCTCTTTGACGACCAGAATCGGCCCGACTGCACCGACATGCTGAGGTGCTAAGAACGCACCCTTAAAGGGCCGATTTTGCGGCTCTTTGACGACATCACATCCGCAAAATCGGCTCTTTAAGGGTGCGTTCTTAGCACCTCAGCATGTCGGTGCAGTCGGGCCGATTCTGGTCGTCAAAGAGATCACCTCATTTAGAGATATACGATGGTCAATCAAAATGAGGTGATCGTGATTTATTACTTGGCAAGAAACCAAGGTCGAACTCAGGGACACGAGCCTCTCTCGTATTAATCAGATTTGAGTTTATTTAATTAAGTGTTGAATTAAAGCATATAGGTCAAAATATGCAAAGACAAAAAAATGCATTAAAATAAACATGCATTTTTTTAAACATTTTCTATAATGCAAATAAATGATCATGCAATGCAATTAAAATATGCCCTAGGTGAAAAGAATGAGCAGAAATAAATAAGAGGTAATTCTGAGTTCATTAAAAAAAAGGGCAGATGTGATGAGTAGTATGAAGAAAGGCATCATATTGAGCTCAAATAGACACATCGCTATAAAATAATACATAACAAAATCATTGTGTCCAAAACAGTAATTAAGCATGCCATTTGAAAGATCATCAAACCGGCTTTAAAACGGAACTGAAATCATCTCAATCGGATGTTCGTAGCTCAAGATATGCATAAAGGAACGCAAGGGCATAACTGAAAAGAAAACATGAAAATAAAATTGCATACAGGTCCCTGGGAAGGACCAAAAAGTAAATAAACAAAAGAGCGGGACCTTCCCTGTAATTTGACCACACGCACAGGGGTATTTTTGCAATTTGGAAAACCCGCGAGGGTTTCAATGTAAATTACCCACTGTGCACATGATCCGCACGTGATAGAGGACCTGAATGCCAAATGGAGAAGACGGCGGGGCCTCGTTGCAATTAGCCCTGTGAAACACGTGCCCGACACGCGCTTCCTAGGCTCGGGATGGCTAGGAGGCTCGGTGCTGCTTCGGCCAGGTTCGGGGTTGCTTCGAGGCTCGGTGCAGGTTCAGGCGCTCCAGACCTTGAGGTTCGGTGGTTGAGGCTCGGGGGCGCTCTGGTATCGACGCGTGGCCTGTTGGAGGCCGTTGGATCGGGATGATCCAAGGGCTGCTGAAGGCGAGGACATGGCTCCATCTGAACCGTTGGATGGTCACCGAGGGTGGACCATCCAACGGTGGCTGTTCTTCTCTCCCGGCCGAAGGCGGGCGATGCCGCCGCTTGTTCTCCGTCGCCATGGACCTCCCCGAAGCTCGATGGATGACCGTCGAGGAAGCCCGGAGCTCGGGGAAGAAGTTGGACGCCTTTGCGTAGCCCATCGGAGCTCTGAGGTTGGAAACGATGCGCGGTCAACACGCTCCGGCGACGTCTCCGGCCATTGATGGATTTGCTGCCCTGCAATGTTAGTGCCTAGCCGAAGCAAACAAATGTTTGTGCGTGCGACGTGGAGTGAAATGGAGAGCTCAATGGGTATGAAGAACATGGGGAGCTCGGAGCTCCTCCGCCGCGAGGGCGGAGGAGGTGGTCGGAGGCGATGGGGGGTATGGAAGAAGGGAAGCATGGTCGGAGCGATGCGCGATGAAGGGGGTTCGACGATGAAGCTAACAGGAGGTTCATCGGAGGGTGACAGCTACGGGAACGGCTTAATTAAATCGACAAAATTCAAGAAAAATACAAGAAGGAGGAAGGAGACTTACCTTGGTCGGAAGCGGATCGGAGGGCTTGGGCTGAAGCTCTAAGCGAGCCCCGAGTCGTCGCTGGACATGGTCAGCCAGTCCATGCAGCTCAGGCGGTCGCGATGGCGCCGCAGCTCCGCACCCATGGAGGAGGGTCTCATCGGAGGGACTTCGTCGTCATCGCTCGATCCTCCGCCTCCCCCTGTCACAGGGAGACGGAGAAGGGCTGGGCGAGCCCTCGCGTAAAGGTGGACAATCTGAAATGGAGGGGAGACCGGTGTATTTGAAGATGGTTGATGACGGAGCCGATGAGTGGCGTCGTGGTTTGCGAGGCGATCATGGGACGACTGGAAGGGAGTTATGGGTCGTGGAGGCATGCACGGGGAAGAAGGAAGATGGGGGAAGACCGGGAGGTGTTTGGTTAGTGGGGATGGTGGTCGGAGTAGGTGGAGTAATAGGAAGGGGGAGCGGGTTGTGCGAGGTGGTGATCGTGTGAGAGAGGGCGGTCTGGAGGTTGACGATGAAGCTCCACCGTTGGATGTGGAGATCCAACGGTGGCGAAGTGGGCGCGGAGCGACGGTGTGGATCTGATCAGGGATGGAGCGATCAGAGGGTATCGGTGGCGACACGTGGCAGGCTAAGGGAGCGGCGCGAATGGAGGGAGCAGATGCGAAGTAGGTTTTGATCAGATGGCTGGAAATAAAGGCGTACGTGGACGTCAGCTGGCCGTTGGATCTGAGGAAGATCCAACGGATGAGAAAGTGGGCGGATGAGACAAGAGAGGCGGGGCCACGTGGCGCCCCCAGAACGGGCCACGTGGCCCAATCAAATTATTGCGAAAGTATTTTGGCTTTTTGGGGGCTTAAATGGCCGATTTTGAGAAAACTCAAAACATGAAAGTTGTAGATCTTGACGAGATCTACAAGTTTCATGTTGACCAAAACTAGAGAAGAGATCAAACGAAGACACGAAATATTTTTGAGGGTATTTTTAAGTCTAAAAATACCACGAATTTTGTTTTGGCATTTTTTTTGTGGTTTTTAATTTTTTTAGGACTCTGTTAATTATAAGACATTGACAGGGATTTATTGACAAAACAATAAGCAAGGGGGTTAATTATAGAAAATAAAGATGATGAAACTGAGGTTCATCACCCCCCTATACTTAAACTATGCTCGTCCTCGAGCATCAAAAAGAATGACTAAGTTGGATTAACCCCCTTGTGCATGTGAATACAGGATCCAATCTGATCAAGTCGACTCGGCTTCAGAGATCCAAAATTCTAGAGTTCAACCCAGCCTTAATCAAGAGGCTTCCAATTCCTCTATTTCTCTAGACTCTCTCTGATATACATATAAACTAAAGGATATGAAGTTTAGTGTTGACTGCAATTTCGAGAGTAGAGTCAAGTCTTCACCCAAAAATCTTGGTCCGAGAAAATCTCCTAAGGACCCAATCCTCAGCACTAGGGAATAAATCAAATCTTGCATTCAGTCCACCGTCTCTTTAGTTGTCAGACTTAGAAAATGTGGATGGCAGGCCAGAAATGGAGGGCATGGGATGGTGTCAATTCTTCTCTCCCTCTCATTGGAACAAGGATTCTCTCTAGTGCCTTTTACGCAACACATTTTTTTGGTGTTGATCAGTGCGTCCGTCAAGAGAAGTTGGAGCCGTCTGCACTTGTTTTCCTGGGAGTACACTGGGGTGTGTCTCTTTTGAGTACCTATCGTACCTTCGACACCCAGACTTGTAGCATTTACGATGCAGAGCCCTTTTTTGGTGCAAGCCCGACTCCTGGTCCTAATAGCGGTGGTCCAAGTGGACACTTTGAAAAGTTTGGGAGCGCTCGCCTTTGGTGGAAGCTCTTTGATATTTGACTTTGGTGGAATGAGAGTTTTTCTTTGAATATCATTGACTTGTATAATTGGTGGCTAGCTCCACTGCTTTTACCAAGAGTTGGCGCACACTGATCAACAATTTTTTTATTTATTTCACACCCTGGCACTTAGGTCAATATCAAGAGATTAGTATAAGAATCAAGTTCTCATACTGGCTAATATTGCTGACACTCAGGTTTCGTGAAGCCTCCAAAGATTTTATCCCATCCTCGAGCATCATTAGATCAAATCCAAACTTGACTTCCTCAACCCAATCCCTCGAGTGAAAAATCAACTCATCTCATCAAAAATCACAGTCGTGCATGTGATGTGTTGATCATATTTTTTATGTCTGAGACTAAGCATGGAATATAGCATGCAAATCTAGAAACTTAGGGGAATGTGGATAATTAAGTCTAAGACCCTGATGGCTAAGGCTGGTTAACCTAAAATCTCAAAGACCTCAAAAAGCTAAGTCTCCTTGACCAATTCAGATCCTGGGTGAAAGTGAAAGTGTAGAGGACTAATCCAACTTCTTCATTCAACAACAAGACATTTTTTTAACTTCAAGAGATATTAGAACTTCCTAAGCTCAATTGAGCATCCGCAATTCAGCCAGTATGGATGTAAGTACAGGCCGAAGCCCGTTGCTTGAGGACGGGGCCTTGCGCGATGTCCTCTAAACCATCCAATCTGCTAAGGGCGAACCCTCACTGAATGCGGCTGACTTAATTGGGTTTAGTAGTCACCAATGACTCTTAAAGGATTTTTAGGATTTTTCTGATTTTTATGGATTTTAATAAAGTTAAAACACAAGTTAAACTCGACTTTCCTTGAAAAGAGAAGGCAAATCTTTTCGAAACCATGTCACACAAAATAAAAATTTTCAAAACATTTTCAAAAATCATTTTCGAAAATATTTTTATAAAAATAGCGTAACATAATATCGAAAAGCCGCGAAATTATTTGAGTTCTCTTAGTCCAATGAATTTTACCTTAGCCAAAAAGTTTTAAATTTTTCAAATTTTTCAGATTATAGCTAAAGTAAATATACGGTATATACGGTATACCCCCCTATACTTAAATTTTGCTATGTCCTCATAGCACTAGATGTTACAAGTACATAGGTCCATTTAAATATAGAAGAATATACGGGAGCTAAGAGGGACTCCCCCTATACTTAGGTTAGAAATAACCTAAGTATAAAGGCAAGAAAGGAAGAGTAGAGAAAATCACGGGGACTCGGGTACCCCCTATACTTAGGCTGAGATTAGCCTAAGTATAAAGATGGGGATTGATGTTGGAAGGGACCCAAGGTGAACGAAGAAGAGAGATGGATTTACAAGTGAGCAATTGAATCTTTGGAGATGAAATGGAGTGACTAAGGTTTTAGGGTTGTGTGTTGCAACAAAGGCTCAATTCAAGCAAGCAAACCCTTAGTTTCACCAACTCACATATGAAACCAACCAAGGTTGGTTAATTATCTTGTCTGTTTTATTGGTGATAAAACATTAGATAATTACGCGAAGGAAATGTGAATCAAGGCGTATGCACGGGTGTTGCTCTCCCAAAACCGAATTTTACTCCATTTTAGGTTGACTTGCAATTAACAGTCCCAATTTTATTTTAAATTGTCATTGAATTAAGGTTAGCACATCAATCAGAAAATCATCGTCTACCGTTCATTCCATTTTCCATTAATCCTAGGTGATCAATCTAGGAAATGAAAGCCGTGAAAAACATGTATTCGATGAAGAAAAACGCGATCTAGGCTAAGCGAGAAATCATGCAGTGATTTGACGATAAAAGCCGTGAAAAAACTGGGGCCGTTTTGAAAATCAAATCCAACATGTATGCAAGTCGAAAAAAGCCGCACCTAATCATGCATCTATTAGCGGTGATTGATATTCATTAATTTTAGCTAAGTGATGCGAGATTAAGTGCGTCTATATTTAAAGTGTGTCCTACCTACGATCAAGCACAAGAGAATATGAAAAAAATGAGCTCGGAGAGCCGCGTGCCTAGTCCTAGGTCGACACTCAAGTGGGGACGATCCCCACACAACCACAATCGTTCGATTACAATCACGAGTCTTCGATCGAAGACCGCTGTAAAAGACGAATTATTAGAAATGCAACAAAAAATGCGAGACATTTTTTTTCTTTTTTTTTTCTTTTCTTTCTCCTTTGCTCCAAGCATGCTCCTGCGGCTCCTCGCAGCGGGGAACGTCCTGCTCCTCGCCTCCTTGATCCATCAAGGGCCCTGCCACAAAAACAATGATTAGATATCAAATAAGAAAGAAAAAAAATTTTATATGCAAAATATGTGATTATTTGACCTATAAAAAGGAACACCAGATTAAACAAACAAAAATCCAAAAAATATAAGAAATGAGCCGTGTCCCCGGCAACAGCGCCATTTGACGAGCCGCAAAATCGGCCCTTTAAGGGTGCGTTCTTAGCACCTCAGCATGTCGGTGCAGTCGGGCCGATTCTGGTCGTCAAAGAGATCACATCATTTAGAGATATACGATGGTCAATCAAAATGAGGTGATCGTGATTTATTACTTGGCAAGAAACCAAGGTCGAACTCAGGGACACGAGCCTCTCTCGTATTAATCAGATTTGAGTTTATTTAATTAAGTGTTGAATTAAAGCATATAGGTCAAAATATGCAAAGACAAAAAAATGCATTAAAATAAACATGCATTTTTTTAAACATTTTCTATAATGCAAATAAATGATCATGCAATGCAATTAAAATATGCCCTAGGTGAAAAGAATGAGCAGAAACAAATAAGAGGTAATTCCGAGTTCATTAAAAAAAAGGGCAGATGTGATGAGTAGTATGAAGAAAGGCATCATATTGAGCTCAAATAGACACATCGCTATAAAATAATACATAACAAAATCATTGTGTCCAAAACAGTAATTAAGCATGCCATTTGAAAGATCATAAAACCAGCTTTAAAACGGAACTGAAATCATCTCAATCGGATGTTCGTAGCTCAAGATATGCATAAAGGAACGCAAGGGCATAACTGAAAAGAAAACATAAAAATAAAATTGCATACAGGTCCCTGGGAAGGACCAAAAAGTAAATAAACAAAAGAGCGGGACCTTCCCTGTAATTTGACCACACGCACAGGGGTATTTTTGCAATTTGGAAAACCCGCGAGGGTTTCAATGTAAATTACCCACTGTGCACATGATCCGCACGTGACAGAGGACCCGAATGCCATATGGAGAAGACGGCGGGGCCTCGTTGCAATTAGCCCAGTGAAACACGTGCCCGGCACGCGCTTCCTAGGCTCGGGATGGCTAGGAGGCTCGGTGCTGCTTCGGCCAGGTTCGGGGTTGCTTCGAGGCTCGGTGCAGGTTCGGGCGCTCCAGACCTTGAGGTTCGGTGGTTGAGGCTCGGGGGCGCTCTGGTATCGACGCGTGGCCTGTTGGAGGCCGTTGGATCGGGATGATCCAAGGGCTGCTGAAGGCGAGGACATGGCTCCATCTGGACCGTTGGATGGTCACCGGGGGTGGACCATCCAACGGTGGCTGTTCTTCTCTCCCGGCCGAAGGCGGGCGGTGCGTTCTGGGCTCCGGCGAAGGACTCCTTCCTCCGCCGCTTGTTCTCCGTCGCCATGGACCTCCCCGAAGCTCGATGGATGACCGTCGAGGAAGCCCGGAGCTCGGGGAAGAAGTTGGACGCCTTTGCGTAGCCCATCGGAGCTCTGAGGTTGGAAACGATGCGCGGTCAACACGCTCCGGCGACGTCTCCGGCCATTGATGGATTTGCTGCCCTGCAATGTTAGTGCCTAGCCGAAGCAAACAAATGTTTGTGCGTGCGACGTGGAGTGAAATGGAGAGCTCAATGGGTATGAAGAACATGGGGAGCTCGGAGCTCCTCCGCCGCGAGGGCGGAGGAGGTGGTCGGAGGCGATGGGGGGTATGGAAGAAGGGAAGCATAGTCGGAGCGATGCGCGATGAAGGGGGTTCGACGATGAAGCTAACAGGAGGTTCATCGGAGGGTGACAGCTATGGGAACGGCTTAATTAAATCGACAAAATTCAAGAAAAATACAAGAAGGAGGAAGGAGACTTACCTTGGTCGGAAGCGGATCGGAGGGCTTGGGCTGAAGCTCTAAGCGAGCCCCGGGTCGTCGCTGGACATGGTCAGCCAGTCCATGCAGCTCAGGCGGTCGCGATGGAGCCGCAGCTCCGCACCCATGGCGGAGGGTCTCACCGGAGGGACTTCGTCGTCGTCGCTCGATCCTCCGCCTCCCCCTGTCACAGGGAGACGGAGAAGGGCTGGGTGAGCCCTCGCGTAAAGGTGGACAGTCTGAAATGGAGGGGAGACCGGTGTATTTGAAGATGGTTGATGACGGAGCCGATGAGTGGCGTCGTGGTTTGCGAGGCGATCATGGGACGACTGGAAGGGAGTTATGGGTCGTGGAGGCATGCGCGGGGAAGAAGGAAGATGGGGGAAGACCGGGAGGTGTTTGGTTAGTGGGGATGGTGGTCGGAGTAGGTGGAGTAATAGGAAGGGGGAGCGGGTTGTGCGAGGTGGTGATCGTGTGAGAGAGGGCGGTCTGGAGGTTGACGACGAAGCTCCACCGTTGGATGTGGAGATCCAACGGTGGCAAAGTGGGCGCGGAGCGACGGTGTGGATCTGATCAGGGACGGAGCGATCAGAGGGTATCGGTGGCGACACGTGGCAGGCTAAGGGAGCGGCGCGAATGGAGGGAGCAGATGCGAAGTAGGTTTTGATCAGATGGCTGGAAATAAAGGCGTACGTGGACGTCAGTTGGCCGTTGGATCTGAGGAAGATCCAACGGATGAGAAAGTGGGCGGATGAGACAAGAGAGGCGGGGCCACGTGGCGCCCCCAGAACGGGCCACGTGGCCCAATCAAATTATTGCGAAAGTATTTTGGCTTTTTGGGGGCTTAAATGGCCGATTTTGAGAAAACTCAAAACATGAAAGTTGTAGATCTTGACGAGATCTACAAGTTTCATGTTGACCAAAACTAGAGAAGAGATCAAACGAAGACACAAAATATTTTTGAGGGTATTTTTAAGTCTAAAAATACCACGAATTTTGTTTTGGCATTTTTCTGTGGTTTTTAATTTTTTAGGACTCTGTTAATTATAAGACATTGACAGGGATTTATTGACAAAACAATAAGCAAGGGGGTTAATTATAGAAAATAAAGATGATGAAACTGAGGTTCATCAACATGCAACGCTAATTTTAGGGCTCCCTCAACCCCTCCATGACCGTCGTCAATGGTCCCCGCCTCTGGGAATCTGGGAGAATGCACGAAGGAGAAACGGCTGCGCCGCTTTGATACATGGAGGGCATATCGCCCTGGAAGGGGGAGTGGTTGCATATCGCCCTAGAAGCGTGAAACATGGAGGGCAGTAGGGCGCCACCAGGACTTGATCACGAGCACGATGTCGCTGGGCTTAGCGGGAGTCGCCTCGACGACCTGGAAGGAGCACGACCTGGAAGGGCTTATCAAAAACTCAGCGAAAATGCTTGGAACCAGAACTTTCAACAGATCTGGAGGAACAGGGGCTCCGCCAAAGCCTGGATGTGAGAAATCGCGGAACAAATTGAATAGAACGCATGTAGATGTGCCTGGAATCGAGATGCAGGGAGGTCGCTTGTAGATCAAGCGCTGCCAATATTAAATCTGGAACCTCGACTCTAACGAAGAAGATATCTCATTTCCATAGCGAATTAAGGTTTCAGAATGAAACCCTAGAATTTCTTGAACATATCTCAATATAAACAATAGAAAATCGAATCTCAAATAAATTGAAAACTTGAAATCCTCGAGAATCGACCCGCTCTGATACCATGTTGAGAAAATAACATGCGGAAGCATAACATGGAAAAAGATAAAGAACACAAAGAACGCGGAATTTTAACGTGGAATCCTACTCCCTAAGGAGCGGGATGAAACCACGGGAGAAGCCCTCAACACGGGCGGATATTCTATTAGAATTCTCTCAATGAGTACAGGGGTTGTGGAGATCCTTATATAGGTGCTCAATAAAGAATATTCTATGGGATATTCTCTATAGAATATTCTCTTAATAAATAGCCACACAGAATATTCTCTAACAGTAGTTTTAATAAGTTTTAACCTAAAACAAAAGTGAGCATGAGAGAGTATGCAACATGCACTGAAGTTGCTCAAAACACAAGCCATAATATCAGGAAATGTGTTAAGCACTAATGTTTCTGCTAAATTCTAAGCATGTTTCTAAGATGTCATTGAAGGATTCTCCTTTGAGTCAGGATTTCTAATGCGAGACTTTCGCCCAGGGTTCTGACTTGAGAAGATGAGAATCAGATCTTGAATAATAAAAGACTACTCTTTTTTTCTGGGCAACAAGGGAATATTCTCTTCCATGTGGACTGCCTATCTACTCTATCTGTTTTTCTTCCACCTAGGCCCCCAATCCAAGGGTAAAAGAAGCAACAAAAGGTATGATAACATGAGTGCCAAGCACAAACGAAAAGACTCCATCTAGCTAATTTCATTATCTCAACAACCCTTACTACAATCTATCATTCTCAAGTGAGTCCAAATGTCTATCTCCGGAATAGTCTTTTCCCAGAACCACCCGGAATTTCTCAACCCTGGCTTTCATGAAAAGTGAATGCAGAGCAGAGAGGCGTGAAACAACGCATAGATCTGTGTGGATTAACATAATGCTGATGCACAAGGGAAACAACTGCATTTTTTCTCTATAATTTTCTGCCTTCTTAACTTCCCCACTTTTTGGGCAGGCAAACGATGTGTGTGACTCCAGAAAATACATTCCTCCCAACTAACCATCCCGAAGAAAAAGACGTGTTTCGGTTGTTGAGTGGGGTCGATCTCGTCATAAATGCCCCCATTTCTCACAGCCAAACTTTTGAGGTGCACTTCCCATACTTTTGTTGCGGGCAAAGAGCATGCATACTTTTGTTGCGGGCAAAGAGCATCTTTCAATATGTTATCTTAATCAATGAAAAAAATCAAGTGATGGCTATGGAAACAAGATTAATCACAACCTGCAGCTCGTCTCGACGTTCCTGGAGGATCCTGGCCGCGCCTAGCAGCATCGCCGTGTGCCCATCATGACCGCACGCGTGCATCATCCCGGGGACCTTGCTCTTGTGCTCCCACTCCACCTCCTCCTGCAAATATACCACCCTAAATCCACCAACTCCCCCAAAATCAAACCAAAAAAGGAAAATCCTTATAACCTGTAGAGCAAGGGCATCAATGTCAGCCCTGAGGGCGACGAAGGGGGGTTCCCCGGTGCCGACGAAGGCGACGACACCCGTGACGGCAACGGGGTGGCGGTATGGTATGCCAAGGTCATCGAGCTCGGCACGGATGAGGTCGCTGGTTCGGAACTCCTGGTAGCCGAGCTCCGGGTGCTGGTGAATCCTCCGGCGCACGGAGACCATCCAGTCGAGGACGTCGGGCTGCTTCGCCCTCGCGAGGAGGTCGGCGGAGGAGAAGGCGGAGGGGAGGAAGGCGAAGAGGGAGAGGGCGAGCAGCGGCGGGAACCCCATGGCTCGGAGGCGAGAGAAGCAACGGAGAAGAGAAGAGCGGAGAGGAGGGTAAGATATTTACGGACCTCGGTCTCGTGAAGTGGGCGGTTGGCTTTGTTGGCAAGTGCGTAAATAAGCACGCGAGATAATAGAGACCTACTGGTGGGGGATGGGTACTGCTTGGCGTTCTGCTTCCGGTTAGGAGGGTGAGGAGGATGACGTAATCGGAACCGTCGGATCAACGCGAGCTATTATTTTATGCGAATTTTGCAACATGCTCCTGAAACATTGTCTAATTACACTACAACCCCAAAAATCGTTGTGATTGCACAACACTTTAATCAACTATTGCATCACAACTAGGCTTGTTTATTTTATAAAATCTTGGTTCGAATATGTATATGTGTGTGTGTATATATATATATATATAAATAAATTGAACTCGAACACAAGTTTAGTTTATTTTATGTGAACCACCAGATTCGAAAATATAGGTTCACTAATGCTTGATTTCCTAAAGTTTTATGTGAATATATAATCTTTTTTATGTACATATATATATGTATTAATCCACATTATATTTGTGTGAATTTGTACATGCAAATAGGAGGTGATATTAATGCTTATTAACTTTTAAATATAAAACATCTTAAATAATTTAATAAATTTCGATTGAGATTAAAGTAACCAAATCATCTGTACAAACCTTTATCGATGCTTGACTATAGCGAAAAAGAGTATATAACATCCATTGTCAAAAGTTTCTATTCAGGCAAGCCTTGATTAATGTAAAAAGGAGTATAAAAATGTCATCTTTCAAGTTTCTTTCTAAATCAAATATTTTAGCGAAATCGAATCTTCATGAATTAGGCGAATCAAACCTGGACACTTTTTCTATCTTGTCGAACAAAAAATGAAGACCCATTACCTAGATCGAAATATACAAAACATGACACGAACGATAAAGTCATTAGAATGTACCGTGACTTTCTTATATTTATCCTGATTTATTATATTTAATAGTTCCACAAATAATACTCACAAAAGTGTGAGAGTAATGATATTGCTTGACGATTTAATCATTTTGGGTGATTTCTCAGTGGATATAATTAAGTCTTTACCCACCAAATTGACAAGATTAATTTTCCTCGATAATGGGCATGGGATAAATCCACGCATTTCATGGGTAGTTGGTTCAACTCAATCATGAGCAGGAGTAAAGATAGAATTATGAAAGGTAGAGGATTAAATAGTAAATAGAAATAGGAACACTCTGTAAGAAATACCATCGGAAAAGGTGCTCACATGGGTCAGCGGGTGGTCGTTGTCTTTCTTATTCTTGGAGTTCCACATTAATATTTATTTATATTAAAAATATCTCGTATATTTTTATTTTATAAAATGTTTACATCTTTACGCAAATGTCCCTAAGATTATGCTTTGTCTGTGTTTTTTTCAAACGAATGTGAATATATTCATATCCGATCCGTTATCTATCGTATTCGTTTTATATTTTGACATTTTTATTCATATTCATTTTAAAATGGATGCAGATATGGATATCACTTTGATACTCGCTAATATTCGCATTCGTATTCGTATATTCATTTTCGAATATAAGTATAGTAATAGATTTATTTATAAACGTGCATAACAATATTTTGCGATTGCATTCACTATTGTTGATATAATTGTTATGAAATTACGATATCTGATATATCTATTTTATGTTTAAACCACCCTAAACATGTATATTTTAGTTAATCTATAAAATATTTCCGTTATTATTCACATCCGATTCGTATTCATTTTACATCCGTATTCATTTTTAAGGATATGGTAACACATTTTTTACATTCGTCAATATTCCTATCCGCATTAGTATTCGTATTTTAAAATAGATAAGGATATGATTACACCTATATTCGTATTCGTATCCGACCATTTGCATCCCTACTTGATGCTGCAGCGTGCTCGCTAAAAATTTAAATAATTATGATTTACATAAATATTCCACTCAATAAAATCTTACTTTTTTTTACCAAACTCTTCTAGATAAATAACTTAAACTAATCTTGTTTCTTTATATCTAAATTAAGTGTTACCCTCAAAGTATTATAGACAAATAATTGATCTTCGTGTTGAATGGTGTTCTTGTTAGAGTGATGTTATTGATGGGGGGAAACAATCTCAATTGTCATCATGGATACGGTGTCTATGTCTTTGAAAAATGATGGAGGAAATTTTTTGTAATCCCATCGTTGTTCTTTTCATGATTATCATCAACAATTTCATCAAATAATTATAAGAAGGGATTTTTATCCAGCAGACCCTGAAAACTTTGCAAATTACCTCTACGACCTTTGAAACAACATAATTCCCCGCTCGACCCCGTAAACTTGCCAGCTCTTACCTCATGAACCTTATGCTTACTCTATTTGACGCGCGTGAGGGTTCTTGGGGTAATTTATAAGGTCGATGGGGTAATTACGTTATGCAAAAGGTCGTAGAGGTAATTTAAAAAGTTTATAGGGTCTTCCAGGTAAAAATCCCTTATAAGAATTCACATGACTAAATTTAATTAGTAAAAGAACCATCATTTCGGGATACTCTTCTCCTCCTTTTCATTTTAAAAATTCTCTAAAATTTAGGGATATTCTTCTAGATCGCCCTCCTCATTGTAATAGTTTCTCTTTCCAATTTCCTCATTTGCTAGAAATTAGAAATAGAAATCAATTCCCTTGATCTATATCTCCCATCTCTCTTCCTCTCTTTAACATGAATTCTATTCTCTCCTAATTCAGATCTCTCTTCAACATACACATGAAATGAGGATTATGGCCATATTTTTCGCTTAATATGATTTCCATTTCTCTTTTAAAAAATATATTTTTATAAATTTTCCTATATAGCTTTATTTTCTTATATTTACTGCTTGGTGGTATGAGATTTTAACGTCTTGGGATGATGTAAAGAAGTTTCTTAGTGGACTGATATTTATTTCTATTTTTCATTTTTTATAGTTGTATGATCATTATACTTTAAAAAAATGTGAAATGCTTTATTGTCCGAAACTATCGTGATGTGATTTTTTATTGTTGGGATTTGAAAATCACATTAATATGGACATTAAAATTGCCATTAGTGCGCCTTTGAGTACCGTTAATTAGAGAATAAAATCTCTTTATGATGGACAAAAGAGGAAGGCGAATTGGCAACCGTTTTGGTTGTATTGCCAAATAAAATAAGGCCAAGGGTCCCCAAACGAGGCATGTTCTCTTCTCTGTTGTTTTCCATCGACAAGAGAGAGCTTGAGAGGCATACGTTAGTGAGGAAGATCCGGGGTTGCTTTGTGGGTTGATCGACGGCTACATCAAACATCAAAGCAATGACATCAGGTACTCCGTTACCCTTGAATTCGGATCGATTTCTAGTTTAACAAGTGGTATCAGAGCCATCTCGATTCCGTTTCATAGGGTTCTACATGTATATCTTGATGTACATATTCGTTTTTTTAATGAATGGCATCATTTTTTATTTAAAAAAATGTACGTCCGATTTTTTGTTTATAGGGTTGTTTACACGTATGTTTTATATTTACGTTAGTTAAATCTATTGGTTTGGCATCTGGTGATTTTTTTTGATGTCACATCAATCTGAAACCCTTATCTGTTGGTTAAATCCATTGGTTTGGCATTTGGTGATTTTTTTTTGATGTCACATCAATCTGAAACCCTTATCTCATTAGAATTTCAGTTGTAGAAGTAACCTCTTAACAATTTACTTAGATTGTGACCGAATTTTTTTTATAGAAGGGAATTCTATTTCTATCGCCAGCACTTTTGCTTGTAAACAAATCCATCCATTACTGCATTCGTTTTTTTTGGGGGTCTGGTAACATTCGTCGATAAAATATCAAGAGAAAAAAATTTTTTTGGCATCACAATCGGGCAAGGGATGCTCTCCAATACATTTGTTAAATTGCCAAATACCTATAAAGATATTGTATTTTCTTTAGTTTGATTTGCAACCTTTAAAAAACGTCATTTTTTATCACCATTCACGGACTGGATTTTTTTTAAGATCATGTCCATAATTAAAGGTTGAAATCAAATGTATATTTTAAAAATATAATACAAGATTGCTATCTCGATTTGGTTTTGGACCAATTCAAAGTTTAAATTGGATAATACATTATGGATTTGTCGAAACATCTATGGTCATGAATTTCCATTTACGGATTTTTTTTGACGTTAACACATTATCTCCTTCCATTCACAGTATTAATTCTCTTTAATTTAGAGAATTAATTAATACCTTGTTATCATTGTATATTGGTCTAATTATTATTGTTGGGTATTCCCATATGGAGCTGTCCTTATATATCGATATAAAGGAAACTGCTCCATGTTTTGGATACATGAACTTTTCTTTAAGGAACGATAGATTAAAAGAGATGCTATTTCTCATTCACGGTCATTTGCATAATTCATAGATCATTAGTTTCTTATTCTATTTCTTTGCATACTTTCGTAAAGTAAAAAAAAATGAAAATCAGATTCCCTTTATAGAATTGTCTATGTCAATTTGCACCTGTACCTGCCTTTGAGTAAATAATTTATATTCTAGTTTATAAAATTGGATATTAATTGTTAGAACTACATATGTTGGCATCAGGTTCTGTGTATCAAATAAATATATATTATAAAGTCTTTTAAAAAAAACTTTGTTTTTCTAACCATCATTCACAGATTCAATTGCCGTTTATTTTTCATGTCCAAGATTAAGAGTTGAAATTAAAAAAAAAACGATTGTTGTCATTAATATATGACTTATGTATGGCTTCAGGTATTTTTCTTGGATCAGTCATAAGACATAATTACAATATCCCCAATAATATAATTGAAACGAATAAGTCATCAAAGTGACCTCTATCGTCAAAATTGTATTATTGGAGATATTTGGACGGATTTTGTATGTATTATAAATATTATCCTTCCCAAAGGAGGGACAATATTTATTTAAGTGTATTACATACCTGTGATGATAATTGAGGAATGATTATAAAGTTCCATGTGAGTAATGAGATACATCCAAAGATGGTCTCACTACTTGACAGGATTTATCATTGACGATTGATCAACACATCAAAAGTATCAATTACAACTAACATTATTGTCCAAAGACTTAATAGTTAGTGATGTGCTTGGTATCTTGTTTTCTTATAGCTGTATTTGCAAATTCATGTTTATGAACCATACATTAATTCTGTTTTCTTTTGTTCTTTATTTTATAGCTTCCGCTTCCGTGTCTACTATCTCTGCCACTTTGAATTCCATTCCCGTGCTTCAGGGCACAAATTTCAAGGCATGGAAAGAGAGCATTATGATTTTGCTTGGCTGCATGGATCTAGACCTTGCACTTCGAATGGAGACTCCCGCCCCTCTTACGGAAAATAGTTCTTCTAATGAAAAGAAGCACTATGAGAGATGGGAGCGCTCTAATCGCATGTGTCTCATGATCATAAAGCGCGGCATTCTGGAAACCCTTAGAGGAATTGCTGAAGAAAAGATAACTACAGCTAAAGAATATCTTGCTAAAATTGAAGAACGTTTTGCGAAAAACGATAAGGCGGAAACAAGCACTTACTTGCAATGCTTGATTTCCATGAAGTACACTGGCAAGGGAAACATGAGGGAGTACATTCTTGAAATGGCTCATATTGCTTCAAAGTTGCAGGAATTAGAACTGGCAATATCTGATGATTTGCTAGTTTATTTGGTTCTGTTGTCTCTTCCATCACAGTATAGCCAGTTTAGGGTCAGTTATAACTGCCAAAAGGAAAAGTGGACTCTTAACGAGCTCATTTCATACTGTGCTCAAGAGGAAGACAGGTTGAAGCAGGATAAGCCAGAGAGTGCTCATTTGACTATGGCCTCTAAGGATAAGGGCAAGAAAAGAAAAGAAATGAGTAAAGCTGTTGTGACAGGTCCAATAAAGAAGAATAAGGATGCAATTAGTTGCTTCTTCTGTAAGAAATCTGGACACATCAAGAAATTGTGCCAAATATCATGCATGGCGCGTGAAGAAAGGTACAATTCATACTTTGGTTTGTTCTGAAGTTAATTTAGCTTCAGTTCCAAGAAACACTTGGTGGTTAGATTCCGGTGCCTCTACTCACATAAGTGTTTTAATGCAGGGATGCCTGAACTACCGAAGACCAACTGATGTTGAAAGATACATCTACGTAGGTGACGGAAAGAAGGCAGAAGTCGAGGCAATTGGAATTTTTAAGCTTTTATTAGGAACTGGTGATTATCTAGAGTTAAAGAATACTTTCGTTGTTCCATCTTTTAGACGAAATTTGATTTCTGTTTATGCATTGGACAATTTAGGTTATTTTCTAAATTTTGGAAATGGAAAATTTAGTCTTTCTTTTAACTCTTCTATGATTGGTGTTGGCTCCTTAGTTTTTAGTGATAAGCTTTATTTGCTTGATACCATTGCCACGTATAATGAATCTATGGCTGTTGAATCGAGAGGCACTAAGCGAAAATTTGCCTCAGAAAATTCAGCATCAATTTGGCATAAGAGTTTGGGTCACATATCCAAATCTAGAATTGAACGACTTGTATCTGATAACATCCTAGATTCATTAGATTTCACAGATTTAGATATATGTGTCAACTGCATTAAGGGAAAACAAACCAAATCAAGGAGATTAGGTGGCAATAGAGCTTCTAGTGTCTTAGAATTGATACATACTGATATATGTGGTCCATTCCCTACGGCATCATGGAATGATCAACAGTATGTTATATCATTCATAGATGACTACTCAAGATACGGTTACCTATATCTCATTCATGAAAAGTCACAAGCTCTAGACGTGTTCAAATCATTCAAGGCCGAAGTTGAGCTCAAACTCAACAAAAGCATAAAGTACATCAGATCTGATCGTGGTGGTGAATACTATGGCAGATATGATGGTTCAGGTGAACAACGTCCTGGTGCTTTTGCTTTATTCCTAGAAGAATGTGGAATTGTTCCTCAGTATACTATGTCAGGTTCTCCTAGCATGAATGGTGTAGCTGAGAGACGTAACATGACTCTTAAGGATATGGTGAGGAGTATGATCAGTCATTCTTCCTTACCAGAGTCCCTCTGGGGAGAAGCGTTAAAAACAACAACTTACATTTTGAATAGAGTACCAACATAAGCGGTTGCAAAAATACCATATGAGTTCTGGACTAGTAAAAGACCTAGTCTAAAGCATTTACGCATATGGGGATGTCCAGCTGAGGCAAGACCGTATAGGCCAAATGAGAAAAAATTGGACTCCAAAACGGTAAGTAGCTACTTTATTGGTTACTCGGAGCGATCAAGGGGTTACAAATTTTATGATCCCACACTTAAGAAAATATTTGAAACGGGAACCGCAACTTTTTTGAGGATGTTGATTTGGAGGGGAAGATGCATATTAGGGATATTATCTTTGAGGAGGAATCAATCACGATTCCTGATGTTGTGATTGAAAATGCACAAGAGTGCATTCCAATCATTGGGCAAGAAATAAATCAAGAACCTCAAGATAACAATATTCAACAACCCCTCATAGAGGATTTTGCTACACAAGATCAAAACCAACAACCTCAAAATTTAAGGAGATCCATTAGAGAACGATAGAGTGCTATTCCGGATGACTATATAGTATTTCTTCAAGAACAAAATGGAATTTAGGGAAGATGATCCAGTCAACTTCCATCAGGCCATGAAAGGTTCTAACTATGCAAAATGGATCGAAGCCATGAATGAGGAATACAAATTGATGCAAGATAGTCAAGTTTGGGACCTTGTACCATTGCCAGAAGGTGCGAAACCTATTGGTTGTAATGGATATCTAAAACCAAAAGGGGTTCAAATGGCAATGTTGAAAGGTTTAAGGCACGTCTTGTAGCTAAAGGATTTACTCAAAGAGATGGAATTGATTACAAGGAAACATTTTCTCATGTTTCTAGTAAGGATTCCTTTAGAATTATCATGGCATTAGTTGCGCACTTTGATCTTGAGCTTCGTCAGATGGATGTTAAGACCGCCTTTCTCAATGGAGACGTTGAGGAGGTGATCTATATGGTTCAACCAGAAAACTTTGTTCAGGGAGATGCAAAGAATATGGTTTGTAAATTAAAGAAATCTATTTATGGACTCAAGCAAGCATCCCGTCAATGGTATCACAAATTCCACCAGGTAATTATCTCATTTGGTTTTGAGACTAATCCAGTGGATGATTGTGTATATCATAAGTTTTGTAGGAGTAAACACATTTTCTTGATTTTGTATGTGGATGACATACTGCTTGCTAGTAATGATCTGAATTTGTTGCATGAAACAAAGAAATTTCTTTCAAATAATTTTGAAATGAAAGATCTTGGAGATGCTTCTTTTGTATTAAGAATTCAGATACATCGAGATCGAAATCGAGGTGTACTTGGATTGTCACAAGAGAACTACATCCATAAGGTGCTTCAAAGATTTGGCGTGCAACTTTGCAAACCAATTGATACCCCAGTTGCTAAAGGAGACAAATTCAGTCTCAATCAATGCCCTAAGAATAACCTTGAAATTCAGGAAATGGGTAAGATTCCTTATGCATCTGCAATTGGGAGTCTTATGTATGCACAAGTGTGCACATGTCTGGATCTGGCATTTATTGTGGGCATGCTAGGCAGATACATGGCGAATCCAGGCATGGATCATTGGAGGGCTGCCAAACGTGTCATGAGATATCTTCAGAGAACAAAAGACTACAGACTTACATATCAAAGGTCGGATATACTGGAGATCATTGGATATTCCGACTCAGATTTTGCTGGATGCCAAGATAGCAGAAGATCCACTTCAGGCTATGTATTCCTAATGGCTGGAGGAGCCATATCATGGAGGAATGCTAAACAAACAATTGTAGCATCCTCCACTATGGAGGCTGAATTCATAGCATGTTATGAGGCATCAAATCATGGAATATGGCTAAAGAATTTTTTCAATGGGGTGCGTATTGTATGCAGCATCCAGAAACCATTACAGTTATTTTGTGACAATAATTCGGCAGTGCTTTATTCCAACAGCAACAGAAGCTCAACCAAGTCAAAGCATATTGGCATAAAGTTTTTGATTGTGAAAGAGAGAGTACAAAGTGGACAAATTTCCATAGAGCATATTGGGACAAATTTCATGGTGGCGGATCCGCTAACCAAAGCAGTGACACCCAATATATTTCATGAACATATGATTCGTATGGGTGTTGTAACAAATAAAGATATCCACTTCTAGTGGGAGTTTGTATTATTTTGCTCAGCCTATTACAGTTTTGAAACATTTAAAGTTCAATAAATTTCTACGCAGAATAAAGTATTTGATGTTGATTCCACATTCTCTCACTAAAGGGTCTCCATTAAGAAAATGGACCATTCATTATGCAACTTTGGATATAGATCCAAATTTATTCATTTATTTGGCATTGATCCATGTCATTTGGTTGTGTTAATATCGGTGATCATTGATGGGTTTAATCGTGCTCATTACGATGAATACCTCTCTGATCTCATATTAGCATAACTAAAGGACATTATTGTTCAGTTATATCTCGATTGATGGTAATAATTTTGAGCTCATAAAGTACGCACATTATACGGTCATTGTTAATGTCCAGTGGGAGATTGTTGGGATTTGAAAATCACATTAATATGGACATTAAAATTGTCATTAGTGCGCCTTTGATTACCGTTAATTAGAGAATAAAATCTCTTTATGATGGACAAAAGAGGAAGGCAAATTGGCAACCGTTTTGGTTGTATTGCCAAATAAAATAAGGCCAAGGGTCCCCAAACGAGGCATGTTCTCTTCTATGTTGTTTTCCATTGACAAGAGAGAGCTTGAGAGGCATACGTTCGTGAGGAAGATCCGGGGTTGCTTTGTGGGTTGATCGACGGCTACATCAAACATCAAAGCAATGACATCAGATACTCTGTTACCCTTGAATTCGGATCGATTTCTAGTTTAATATTTATTACTATTTTTAAAACCTTAAAAATAGATGCATGAGAGTTATTTATGGAATTAATGCAGTTATTCTAAAATAAACATATTTAGATTATATTAGACGTGATCAATTATGAAGTATGATCATGAGAAGACCAAGATCAACAAATTTTCATAAAGAATTTGAGAAAATGGGAACAAGAATAAAATTATAATTAATATGAAATTTTCTCCAATAGTATATGTATTCCTAATGATTAAGGAAATCTAGCCGATATACATGCATTGATAATAAATATATACTATTTATAAAAGTCACATTATCAACAATCGTAATAGGAATTATATAGTATCACCATAGATACATACACTTGACCCCTTTCATTTTCTTTACATTAGATTTTATCGTCTATACTACATTAAAATTGACTTATGGTGGCGAATAATTTGAGTATTCATTGTCATATTCCCAATGTTAAATAAATAACAAAGAATATTCTTCATTGCAAAGTTATTTTGTTCATATAATCTGTAATGAATGTTATATTCATTATTAAATATTCATATAAATACACATGTTGGCTAAAAATTTGTAGTATATATTTACTAATATAGCAATGATCGGAACAGAATATCAAAAGATAATGGTTATTTTATATGATCGGTAGCTAGAGATATAATAACGAATACAATATTTGTTAGGAAATTTGAGATTTAAGGTATGCATAGCATTCATTGTTATACATTTAACTAAAGAAGACATGGCAAAAAAAAACAATCTATTATGGTTGCAAGATGTCAAATCCGTTGTAGTGTTACTTTTAAAAATACAGTAAGATTGAAAAATTCTTTAAAAAATACGTGGAATCATCCATAAAGTTCTTACAAAAATTCAAATATATGCGTACATACACAAAAATAGCGATGCATATTTCCCATTTTAAGAATTATAATCAATGAGGTTATTATTTGTAAAGCCTTGAATTTGACAATCCCTCGGATGTGTATCATAAGATCCGGCTCGTCAAGAGCAAATCAATGGAATTTGTTTCATGTGAATCGGACTTCATTTCAAATTGTTATGATTTTCCGCAGAAAGAGAAGTAAGGAGGCTCAAGATGTCATTAACCCTTAATGACTTTCATTAAGACTAATTAATCGTGATTAAGGAGATTGATTCGATTAAGGATCACTATCATCATTAACAAATACTAATTAAGAATTAGCAAAAGTTAATCATGAGTAGTGAAAGTTAAATAACGAATAGTTAAAGTTAATCGTGATTACCACTAATTAAGCATCGTTAGCGAATCTAGAAGCTTCTGGAAGATTCTTTCTAACTTAAGCCCTAAGTTTGATTTAACCCTTATTGTGTTCTTTATTTTGAAGAACGTTCACATACTTGTTTCATGATTCACTCTAAAATAATTGGTAGATTAGATTTGGTGAAATGAATCATCCTTGCGGGTTCTGTGATAATTGTGCAAATAATATACTGATACTAGCTGAGAAGTGATACATCATAAATGAGATCCGATTTCAAGTTTCACACTATCTTTTACGATAAGGATGACTTGGAGTAGATACTACAGGTTGGACATGCAACCTGTAGTTTTGTCAAAAGAACATCCGTATTGGCAGGCCAAAATTAGGTGGTACATGATTGTCTGGATATGTTGAGTGCGTGAAATAAACTATTTGCAATGTGTGGTACTCGACTACCATTAGACGGGTTGATTGAGTGAAGATGGAGTCGTGTCATGTGGAGGCACGGGTGGTGATAGCGGCTGGGTCACGATAACATGTATTTAAAGTCGTTATCATATGAGATTAAAGGATAATATGTGATTTTAAGCTATCGAGTCCTCGAGGACAATGTACTTCCTTGTTTATCAGATTGAGGGTTTGAAAACCCTGGATAATAAAACAAAAATAAAAATTGTCAAGCTAGTATTGGAGGATTGGTTGAGACGACGTGTGGTGGCATAAGCACACCACATCAATGCATCTATAATCCCAGAGTGTCCACAGCTTTGGGATTCATGAAGGAGAGAGGATCAATCACTAATGTGGATTAGAATGGATAGAACCTAAAATAAAAATTGAATAAAAGAACAGTTATATAATTTGATTTATTTAACCTTTCAAATATCATGCATGGTCTATGTTTCTTTTCTTCATTATGGAGCATTGGTTCATTTCTTTTCTATGTTTTCTGAAAACCCAACATGCATCGGAGAGTCGACACAAGGACAATAGCCATTCATCCAACCACAATAACATTACTCTATAAGGTAGTTGTAATCTTTTTGTGTGTTTCTTTTCTAGCTAGTGTACATGTAAATGGGTATACTTGGATAATGTAACGTATAAACTTTATTTGTGAATGAAAAAGTGTTGAAATACTTCCTTGTTAGTATTTTAATTGCAATCTATTTCTGAATATTATGTGTGATTGTTGAATAAATTATTGTTGTGTTATCAGATCTGGATATGAGAGGATCCGATGACCCGAAATTGGGATCGTGACAGATTGATATCAGAGCCTGGTTACTCCAGAATTTATTCAGAATTGACAACTATGAGCAGTATTCAGAAACTAAAGTTGTATTAAGATCTTTTGATCTTAGTAATTGATTGCAGTACCATTCACATGCCATTGTCCCTTATGTACATCAAGCCAAGACGTATATTACTTAACCTTTGGCCTTGATTTATCCTAGGATCATCGCAGACCAAGACGTGTATAGGAAATTAGCAGTTATGATGGCAATGTTCCAAGAGATGAGACAAAGGTAGCATGCATTAGAGGAGAGGCTCAATCCACAAGTTGAGAGATCCGAGGCATTCAGACATGTGGATGCTAGGGTTAAGCGTTCCGTCCACTTTTCTGAGGAGGAATCTAGTTACCATCCTTCCATTGAGTCTACTCCTACCCAATTTGAAGGAGCAATGAAGACAGCTCTTCACAGACACCAAAAATTTACTGAAAGATTACCAAAAGGGAAAGATTCCTCGATTCAAATGTATAGAGACACCTGCTGAGGCAAAACTATGGCTTGATGATGTAAGCATGATGTTGAGAATAATACATGCACCAGCAAACACTTGGATGAACTTTGCTAACTACTATCTAACAGACTATACAAGACAATGGTGGAGAGCAACTTCCAAGAAATTAGTAGATCGTGTTCCATGGGATATCTTTAAAGAAAGGTTTCGAGCTCACTTCCGTCCCTCCCATTGGAAGAATTGTAGAGGATTTTTATCCGAGAAATCTTAGATGGTTGTTTAGTACAGATAGTAGGACATCCACTATATGTTTCTCTTCTACTTATTGAAATGGATGTCTTTGTATCATCATGGGGATGAACCACCTAGAAAGGCACTATACATGCCTTGACTTTTTCCGGAAGATAATAACTTTTCACATTCATTACTTGATAGAGTTCCAGATTATTGGAAAGACATCCAATAATGATGCCAAATACATCTCTACTCTGAAGATACAACAATTGCTAGAGCAAGGATGCCAAGATTATTTAGCTTATGTATCCACTATATCAGGGTCAGATAGAATGATAGAAGATGTAGCTGTAGTATGCGAGTTTTTTGATGTATTTTCAGATGAACTACCTGGATTACCACACAAGCGAGGGATTGAATTTGAAATTTATCTCCCACCTGATACTCATCCTATATCTATCCCTCCATATAGGATGGCACCAATGGAGTTACGAGAGTTAAACGTACAGTTATAAGAATTGTTAGACAAAGGATTCGTTCATCCTAGTACTTCACCATGGGGTGCACCTGTCTTGTTTGTGAAAAACAAGGATGGGTTACTGCGAATGTGCATTAACTTTAGACAACTAAACAAGATGATAATAAAGAACAAGTAATCTCTGCCAAGAATAGAAGATCGCTTTGACTAGTTGCAGGGTTCAACTATGTATTCCAAGATTGACTTAAGATCTGGATACCATCAGTTGAAAATTTAAGATGCATATATTCCCAAAACTGCCTTTTGAACTAGATACGGATATTTTGAATCTTTAGTTATACCTTTTTGGACTGACAAATGTCCTAATAGCCTTCATGGATCTCATAAATAGAGTATTCAGGGAGTTCCTAGATCACTTTGTGGTAGTCTTCATTGATTGCCTGCTTATTTACTCCGACGATAGGTATCAACCTGAATACCATCTCAAACAAGACACTTGAAACATAAGGAAGAATAAATTGTATGTTAAATATAGCAAATGTGACTTTTGAATGTCTGAAGTATCCTTCTTAGTCCATGTTATTTTCAGAGCAGATATATCAATTGATCCTGTGAAATAAGTTGAGATCGTCCGACTGTCACATAAATTCAATCTTTTCCAGGCCTAACTGGGTATTATAGAATATTTATGAAGGACTTTTCACAAATAGCATTGCCTGACTAGGCTGATTCAAAAGGAAGTCACATTCATAAGGTCCGATACATACGAAACTAGTTTTCAAACACTGAAAGAATGCCTAATATATGCACCTATCCTGACTCTAGCCCATGGGACTAAGGGTTTACAGTGTACAATGATGCATCTAAAGGACTTGTAACATTACTTATGCAACATAGTAAGGTAGTTACTTATGAATCACGACAACTCAGGATACATGAGAGGAACTACCCGATACATGACTGATAATCGGGATTTTATGAAGGTCTAAAGTAGTCCACACAAGGGGGGACCACAGTGTCGCTGAGCGACCACTCACGAAACCTCAATCAATCAACAATTAACCCACAACAGAGAACAAACAATGAAAAGCGGTGCGGATTTAAAATTTATTATAACTCTACAATGGATGTGTATAGTGTGCAAGCATGTAGAGGTCGAACACAGGGAGCAGACAGGTAGATCAGGGCAATAATGCGCAAGAGTGGATGTGATGTATTTGCCTATCAATTCTACTTTTTGTGGGTTTTAATTTTATATTTTTTATTTAATTAATTTTGATTGTATGATTTTGTATTTTGATTTTCAATTTTTTTGATTTTTGTTTTCTTTTTATATTATATATGAGGCCGGGGAAGCTGTTTTGCGTAATAGCCAAGATGGCTATTACACAAGGCAGTTTCCCTAATATTTTTTATTTTTTTTTTCAAAAATTCCACCATGTATATTCATCTACATATCCCTCCTACATGTCATTCAAATTTCGTGATAAATGAAGACTCCTATGCCCTCCATCTAGAGCAGGTAGATTACAGTAAATTTCAGACCATTAAAAATTACTTGTTCTAGATGGAGGCTTAAGAGTCTATGTTTCTCACAAAATTTGAGTGACATGTAGGAGGGATATGTAGATGAATATACATGGTGGAATTTTTGAAAAAAATAAAAAAATATTGGAGAAACTGCCTTGTGTAACATCCATCTTGGCTGTTACTCAAAACAACTTCCCTTTTCCCATTATATATATATTCTTTTTCTTTTTAAATAATAAGGTATATATACAATAAAGAAAAGAGGAGATAACATATATAGAAAAATAGGTAAAAATAAGCAAAAATCAAGAAATAAAATATTTTTGAGTTTTTTATATTTTTCTGATGTTTTTGTATTTTTCTAGATTTTTCTTATTTTTTGGTATTTTTAAAGTAAAAAATAGTGAAAATAGTGAACAAAATAAAAGGCTGAAACTAAAATGGAGAAATAAAATATCAAGCATTACCAAAAAAATCTCCAAACTAATTTCTAATTTAAAATAATAAAATAAAGAAAATTTAAAAATAAAGATTATATTTTAAGGATTTTGTAGGAATTTTTAAGATTTTTATGAAGGTTTTTTGGAGTTTTGTAATTTTTAGGAGTTTTCTTTTATATTTTTTAGTGATTTTTTTGGCCTGAATGTAAGAGACACAAAAATAAACAAAATATATTTTTTGGAATTTTTCAAGAGGTTTTGATAATTTTTATGTATTTTCAAATGTAAATAGGGAAGAAAATACATGTTTTTGAATTTTTATAAATATTAAAATGCAATAAAAATGCAAACTAAAATTATAGCAAGATAGATAAATGCAGCAGGAACCTAAGATAATTTTTAGGGATTTTTTAGGGTTTTATATATGCATGAAATAAATAAAAGAAATAAAGTAAAAATTCAGCCTGGTAGGGGTATTCTTGTAATTAGCCGAAAGTCCAGGGGTCAAAATGTAAATCTTCCAGAAAATATATAACGCAATAAAAAACTTTCTTGACTAAAGATTAAATCCCAAAAGCTCAGGGCTAGCTGTGCAAAAATGCCAGGTACGCACGTGGATGTCACGTGACCTGACAGGGACTAAACCGTAATATCCAAAAACCCAGGGGCTGGAGCTCAAAATTACCAAAAGTTTTACAACGTTACGTGAATGCTTTAGGACTACTCAGAAATACAAGAAACAACAGGCCCTTTCCTGCAAAATAGCCAAGTGCACGTGCTCGCGCACGTGCGCCTCGCAAGCAAGGGCGTGATTGATATTTTAGAAAGTCCGAGGGTCTTTCGATAAATATTACAAAAATACTAACACTACAAAGGAAAGATTGATTACTAATAAATAAATAGCAAAATTGATTGGGCAGCCATGCAATTTACCCAATCCTATGCAAGATCGAACGATGGGATTTCTCCCACTTAAACACGTGGCGGGCTCCTGGCGCGTGATACCCCTTCACGATCCTACAACCGAGATTAGAAGGCAGATGATGATCGGATGGTTGAGGGCGAGAGGGATCCAACTGTTGCTGCTTGGCTAGAAGAACGGAGGGGAATCCGACGGCTCGGAGAGGCGTAGAAAGAACACGCAAAGAACTTGTGCCCGGCGAGTTTGGATCGCCACGTGCCTTCCTCCGTCGTCTTCCTTCGCTACTAGGAAGTCCAGGAGCACGGTGGTGGCTCCCTCTATCGGCTGGAGAGGCCGGAAGGTCCCGAAGGTGGCCGGAGTGCGCCCACAGAGGAAGATGAGCGAAGAAGCTCCAGGAAGCACGGTGGGCGCTCAGAATCACTCCAGATTTGCGAAGAAGGCTCGGATCTGCAAAAAAAAGTTAAGAGGGTCACGGGCAAATTTCCGTGACCCTCCTATTTGGCCCGCAACCCTCCGATGGGCGAATAGGGTGAAGATGGCGGAAAAAAAAGAGCTCGCCAGAGCAAGTTCCGGAGAGGTGATGGCGGATGGTTATAGGCTGAGTGGCTGTCGAAATGGAGGGATCAAATCAATTCCTATGGGTACGTCGAATCTAAACATGTCAGAAAAACAAAGAAAAAGTACCTCAATGGCCAACAGACCAGAGATAGGGACCTCAACGGCGGTGGCCGGAGATGGGGGTGGAGACCTCCTCGGCCTTCGCCTGAGCACGCCTAACCTCGCTGGAGACGCCCCTGTCACCGGCGTCGATCCAGAGCTGGCGGAAGGTGTCAAATAGGGACCGAAAGGGGTTTTCGATTTTCAAAAGAGGCGGAGAGGGGTTTTTGAATAGATGGTGAACAGGGCTCCAAGATCGAGGGACAGCGGGCGAAGCAGCGATCCGATCTCCAAGGATAAGCTTGGGCGTGTAAGCTGGATCTACGAAGATCAAAAGTCGTGAAGAGGTCGACCCAAGATGGTGAAAGATGCGCTCTCCAAAATTCAGAGAAAACGCCAAAAAACCACAGTTTGACACAGAGCCAAGCCTCGGTCAGAGAGTTGATCGAGGTCAACAAACAGAAGCTTCTGGTTGGTCCACGTGGACCAACCAGAAAATTCCTTGGCAAAAACATTATTAAATCGATTAAAAATAATAAATGATTTTATTAATTTTAGATTATTAAATAATAAATGTTTATTATTTTATAAATTATTTTATAGTGATTTTTATTTATTTTTTAGAGGTTTAAAATTACAAGTTCCCTCTTAAGGGTTATATAGGTATACATATCTATATATTTTAATATTTTATTTTTATTTTGTATTTTTAATTTTATTAATTTTGTATATTATTTTATATATTTATAAATTATTTTTATACACTTAAATATATTTTTATTTTATTTTTCTGAAGTGTTTTCTACAATTGAATAAATACAAGTATTAGTTATATAGGTATCTTTACAGGTATTATACCTATGTATTTTATACAGATATTTATTTTGTATGTTTTCTTTATATTTTTATTCCTATTTTAATACATACATATATTATACATAATATTTATAATATTACAAAAATATAAAATTATAAAAATAATGTATAATAAATAAAATGAATATTTTAATCAGTGTAACTATACAATAGGGGTCCAAAAACTCAACTTTCAAACCGTAGCTCTGCAAAATATGAAACCACATTCATTAAATAGCTTATTAAAAATTATATACAATTAAAGGTGATTTTGATACATTTCGAGTTTTCATTTGAGAGATACAGGTCTGGGAAGTTGGTATTCTGGAAACTTATTCAGATCATAACTTTTTATCTGTACATTATTTTTGTGTGAAATCAATTTTGTATTTTTTATATTTAATTATCTACAACTTTCATGTACAAAGTTTCTTTATTTGAAGTATAAAAAGTGGAACCAAAAATAGGTCTAAAATGAATAAAAAATGAATTAAATAAAAGGGATTTTTATTGTGTTTTGGCCCTTATCTCCCCCTACTTTATTACTGGTTGACCTAGTCATCGACATGCCTAGGTCTCGGGATTTCAGGTTATAAAATATTTGCAATATTTTATTCCTTTTCTTTTCTTTCTTTATTCTATAATTTTGGCTTTAAAAATCACATTTTATACAATATTTACACAATAATGCATTGATGATAAAATGCATGAATTAACACTATTTACAGGCATTTACTAGGATTTTTAAGACCAAAATGATATAATAGAGATGATGAAATGAATATTCATCATCCCCCTATACTTGCCTTTGCTAGTCCCTATCAAACACTTATGCAATAAGTGCACAAAAGAAAAAGAAGAAAGAAGAAAGATGGATTGAATGTAATTATCAAACTTGTCTTCACAAATTCAAAGTTTGGAGCTTAGGTCGGACCTTTGGAATTTAAGTATGGCGGAACCTTAATGGGTATCGGATTTGAAATCCAACAGCCTTCGAGAATCCTAAAACTCTGCTAAAGTCTCCTCAATAGCCAGGTCAGAAATATTTCAACTCATGCGCAAACCCTTACAACTATGAATCTGACTTGTACAGAGTAAGTGATGGTGGCTCTCCCCAACTCAAATGACAAAGAGACTGACTTCTCCAGTATGACAACCCAATGATTCCCCAATCCAGCAACTCCTTCCTCGAGGAGCGGGGTATTCCCTTCTAAGTTCAAGTGACAACCAGCTCAAGAGGAGGGGGTGAAGAGAAGAATGGACGGTAGCCAGTGTAGCTACCTATCCTAGGATGCAAAACCAGTGTAGTCAAGTCATCCAGCTGCAGGCTCACATGATATGACTTTGGAACTCAAGCTTGTTTATTGACTATACAACATATGTACACTCCGGCAGGCATTTTATTTTTATTTACATGCCTGTCCACTTTTTTTGGAGTCTTTTTCTATTTACATCAGCATTTACATAAGGAGTTTTTCCTCTTGAGCCAGTAGACTATCCCTCTTTTGAAGATTTATTGCAACCCACACTCTCCTGTCTTTAGAGTTCCTCATCACTGGACGGGTTGAGGTGCACTTCCCTCCCTAGAGGAGGACAAATGTTTCCACTTGTGTGCATCTCATACCGGCAAATCCAATCCCCTCACCACTCCAACTGAGTCGAACAGAGTGAAAGGTGCAGGTGTCTAAGTTAGGTCATTATCAACAAGAGTCATGCGTGTGTTCCGAAATACTCTACTTAGGCAGTCAAGAATCCATTGAACCAAGTCTCGTGATCCTCAAAGAATTAAGTCAACTAGACCTGATGTACCTCAATTCCAGTTCCTATAAGGTTCCTGTTATTAGATAGATTTTAAGGTCCAATCAAGCTCCAATTTCCGGATTTCACTTAGACTTGTTCACCTATCAAACTCAATCCGAAAAATGCTAATGCTATGCAAGTGCTATGCAGAATGCATGAAATATTTTTGTGATGCAATTTTCAAAGGTTTTGAACTTTTTATGGATTTTTGAAAAGATGATGCATATGCATTTTTTTGGTTTTTCAAAAGATTTTTCAAATGTTTTTGGTATTTTAATTTTGCAAATATTTTTGGGATTTTTGAAAAGAAAAGATTTTGGATAAAAACTAGGTGCAAATATTTACACAGGAATGCATTTTATATATACAAGAAATAGATTTTAAGAATTTACAAGGGTAAGTGGTCAATTTTATATATACAATGGATTTTGGTGTGATGTATATATTCCTCAAACTTATTTAAAAAAGGTTTTTCAAATAATTTTGAAAACTATAGTCCAAAATAATTTTTACAAATATTTTTACAAACATGTACACACATTTGAAAATCATTTTGCAAAGGTTTTTCAAACAGTATAGATAGATTTCTCAAAATATTTTTGCAACCATTTTCAAACCATTCGCAAATCGTTTTTAAAAATTTTTATTTCACTCAAAGAAGATAAAATTTTCAAAACAAAATATTTTTACAAAGGTTGAAAACATGTAACAAAACATTTTCCAAATAGTTTTCGAAAGATTTTTCAAAGAAATTTCCAAACTATTTTTCAAACATTTTGCAAAAAAACATTTTCACCTGATTTATTAATCAGTAAATAGAAAAAGAATTTGAGGAATAATAACATCTTTTTATTAAGTGATTTTAATGAATTTTAATTAGTGTTTTTAGCCATAATTATTAAGAAAATACGGAAGTACGAGTTACGGCTAAAGTATATACGTAGTATATATGACCCCCTATACTTAGCTTGAGCTATGTCCTCATAGATCGGAGAGAAAAGAGAAGACATAACTCGTACTGAGTATAGGAAAATCTAAAGAATAAATGAATGGAGAAATGAATGAACGAATAAGAAGTTGAACATCCCCCTATACTTAGGATCAAATAATCCTAAATATATCAGACTGTACACAAAGCAGGGAGGGTCAAGGGTGGGAATGAACAGATCGTACTCATACTGTCTCCCCCTATACTTAGGGTAAGATATACCTAAGTATAGACAAGAAGAGAAGACAATGGAGAGGATAAAAGAGAATGAAAGAAACTCGGGGTGCATACCCCCCTATACTTAGGACAAAGTACATCCTAAGTATAGAAGATTGATAAAAGGGGGCGACAACTTTTTGGTAGAAAAAGAAAATAGAAAAGGAAAAGAAGAAAAGAAGAAAAGAGATCAGAAGATGGAAGAAGATAGAAAAGACTGGACACTTCACTCCCCCTATACTTAGGGTAAAAGAAGCCCTAAGTATAGGCGACAATTGGAGTAATGAAATGGAACGACGAATGAACACTCGACTCATTCACCCCCTATACTTAGGACAAAGTACGTCCTAAGCAAGGCAAACACAAGAATGGGTGGATGAGCAATACGGGAGATGGACAGAAGCGGATGTACAACAAATATGGATGTACACATGAATAAGAAGGTAGAAAGCGAACCTTCTTGCGAGATCGCTGAGGAATAGATCTGATATGGTGCAGGTCGACATCAGGGTCCACAGATGACACTAACCGATCAGTGTCGACATGGTGTAGGTCCTCAGTGGTCCTAGGGAGTGAAGGCGCAGACGGGGTAGTGGAAGTAGTGCTGCTAGGTCTGACCTTGGGAGTCTCACTGATATCAATTGGAATGGGATGAACTCATCATCATCAGAAGTAGTGTAGTCAGTGTCATCCTGCGAGGTCTCATCCAGGTCAAAACCAAAAGGCACGAACTCATCAGTGGAAGTAGTCGAACTACGTTCGTCCTCTACAATCTCAATCGGATCATCTTTTTCATCAAAAGGCTTGAATTCCTGAATGAAAGCAACAAGATCAAATTCGGCCTTAGTCTCATCAATATCTGCCCTCCGTTCAATGGTGTCAATTGTGTAAATCCCGCGGATGTCATCAACACATCACCAATCACAGGAAGCGGAAACACCAAGGTCTATGCTTTCCGAGTCTTCCTCCTTGGAGAGGAATTCTCGGGTCTCATCATCAGTCATAAAGAAAGTCTCTCTGATATCCTCATAAAGGTCATAGGCCTCAGGGTCAGCCAGAATAGGTGTGGTCATATCAGGTGCATGTCTCTGGTCAACTATGGGTACGATGATCAACACTTCGCTCTCGTCAATAGGATGAAAGCGAAATTCTCTTGATCTATAATCAATACAGACTCTCATAGAGGCGAGGAATGGTCATCCCAGGATGATTGGAGAGTGCTCCCCAGTGGAGGTCTCCATGGGCAAAACAATAAAATCTACATGGTAGCTCGTGCCCTGAATCGAAATGACAACGTTTTCAAGGATACCCTTCGGCCTCTTTATTGATCCATTAGCAAACTGAACGATAATCCTGTTTTTCTTTAGAGGCTCTAAGTGAAGAGACTGTACCAGTGAGAAGGGTAATATGCTAATCGAAGCACTGCTGTCAGGAGAGTGTGATCACATGTGTGGTCAGATATGGTGCAACTAATGAAAGGTGTAGCCGTGTTCTTTTTCCTAGGAATGGGACGGTGTGTGATGGCGTAGCCATGGTTAAGATATGATGCTCAGATATGCTCCTCCACTTTCTCTTCTTATGATGAGGAGCAGACAATTGGGTCATGGCTTGACGAAGTGGGGCATCAATGATCTCATGAATAGCGGCCAACACTTCAGGTTCAGTCAACATTTTTTTGAATTTTTGGACCTCCTCCATACAAGGGAGGAAATCAGAATCATCATCTACATGAGGTATGCCAAGAGCAGTCTGTACAGCGGCATCCTCGGGGTCAAAGGTGGGATAGGGTGTGAGAGGTTGTGTGGTCAAGGGCTCGGGCAAGTGGCAGTCTGAATCAACCAAAGGTCTCTCGAAATCTTTTTCTGTTTTTAAAATTTTCTCATTTTTTTGTATTTTGGGCGATTGCAAGCTTTCATGATCGTCCTCAAATGATTCCATAACCTCAAAGAATGAAGCGTCATTCTGGTTCTTATTCAAAGTAGTAAGATCATCTATCCTCGAATTAGTGTGCTCCATTATCTGGTTCAAGGCCTCAAGTGTGGATATCATGAAAGGTGACTCCAATAGGTCAGTCTCGAGTGGATGTGAAGGTGGAAGATACGGAGGTGGTGGTAGATGTGGGTGGAAGTTCGAGTCCTGATACTGTGGCTGAGGCGGATATGTACAAAAATCAGAAAAAATAGGAGGGTCCTCCTGATAAAAGGGAGGTGGACCGGCTGAAGTGAACGAGGGATCCGCAAAGTCTAGATAGAAAACGCTCCAGGGGTCCATCTCGAAAACAAAAGGAAATGATCGAGAGAGCACGAAGGTCAAATCTAGAGAGAGTGAGAAAAAGGCGCAAATGCACAGAAACGATCTAGAATACACACAAGCAAGCACAAATAAAACCCACACAATACAAACCCTCAATTCACCTACTCAACTCGATGAAGATCGCAAATGCGATCTTTTTATCTTGTCTGTTTTAGAGTTTGGTGAGAAGTCAAGAAGTTGCGCAAACACTTAGGGGCTGAATGGGATTTTGGCACTAATCCTTAGTATGTGCGCGAGCAATATAAAACGAAGACAATGAGGGGATTACTCGCCCAAGATAATTTTTTTCTTTTGGTTGATTTTAGGGTTGAGTAATGTTAGGAGTCCCAATTTTATTTGTTATCACTTTTTTTTGGATTTTTAATAAGAATGCACGATCCTATTGGGGAGTCAATTCCTTTAAACACCTAGGTGATCAAAATCAAAAGAAGAGGCAGAAAAGTAATGCAAGCAGCAAACGATGATGGATGCTAACGTGTAAATGCTCACCTTGCCTCCAGCACTCTACATGCATGGATGCTTAGCAGAATTGAAACCTAATCTATATGCAGATGCAAGCCGATGAAATCGCCCTAGGATGAGGAACTGCTATTAGCGTGAAGAACAATTTTCAAAATTTGTCTAAGTCCAAATGAGACTATAGGCATAGGCAAATATACTTAGGTGTTTGGATCTAATATTACGTCAAGTAGCTCCTACAGCTAAGGCTTAATCACACAAAAGAAAGAAAACAAAACCAAAAAACAAATAAAAAATGTGAAGAAAACCGCGAGAAAGACGAAGGTGAGCCCCCAAGTGAACAATCACTTGGAAATTAGGCCCGAGTGTCCGGAGTCTGAGTACGTGTATTATTACAAATTAGAGTCTCTCTCTTACTTCAAATTACAAAAATAAATAAATACAAAAAATATGCTAAAAAGTAACTGTCTTCTCAAGTCCTCCAAGCCTCCTCTGATGCTCGGTCAGAAGCTCTCACCACCTTTACGTGGGTGCACAGGCGCCTAGGGTGAAGCGCCTCCCTCGATCCGCAGTTCCTCGCACAAAGTCAACAAAGAGGATGATTAAACAAGTCAAGCAATTATATCAAATAAAAAGCAAATAAATAAGGCAACAAAAATAGACAAATAATCACAAGCACAAATAATCCCAATCTAAGCGATGTTGCTCCCCGGCAACGACGCCATTTGATATTTGAGATTTTGTGAGGGTCTAAAGTAGTCCATACAAGGCGGGACCACAATGTCGTTGAGCGACCACTCACGAAATCTCAATCAATCAAAAATTAACCCACAACAGAGATCAAACAATGAAAAGCGGTGCGAAGTTAAAATTATTTTAACTCTACAATGTATGTGTATAGTGTGCAAGCATGTAGAGGTCGAAGACAGGGAGCAGACAGGTAGATCAGGGCAATAATGCGCAAGAGTGAATGTGATGTATTTTCCCATCAATGTTATATTTTGTGGGTTTTAATTTAATATCTTTTTATTATTTAATTTTTGATTTTATGATTTTGTATTTTGATTTTCAATTTTTTGATTTTTATTTTCTTTTTATATTATATATATATCTTTTTAAATAATAAGATATATATATAATAAAGAAAAGAGGAGATAATATATATATATATATATAGAAAAATAGGTAAAAAGAAAAAAAATCATGAAACAAAATATTTTTGGGATTTTTATATTTTTCTGATGTTTTTATGTTTTTTATAGATTTTTCCTAATCTTTTTGGTATTTTTAAAGTCAAAATACTGAAAATAGTGAACAAAATAAAAGGCTGAAACTAAAATGAAGAAACAAAATATCAAATAATAATAAAAAATTCTCTAAATTAATTTTAATTAAAGATAATAAAATAGAGAAAATTTAGAAATATATATTATATTTTTAGGATTTTTTAGGAATTTTAAAGATTTTTATGAAGGTTTTTGGAGTTTTGTAATTTTCAAGAGTTTTCTTTTATGTTATTTAGTGATTTTTGGCATGAATGTAAAAGACACAAAAATAAATAAAATATATCTTTTTGGGAATTTTTCAAGAAGTTTTGATAATTTTATGTATTTTCTAATGCAAATAGGGAAGAAAATGCATGTTTTTGAATTTTTATAAATATTAAAATGCAACAAAAATGCAAACTAAAAATATGACAAGATAGATAAATGCAACAGGAACATAAGGTAATTTTTAGGGATTTTTTGGGTTTTATAGATGCATGAAATAAATGAAAGAAACACAGTGAAAATTCAGCCTGACAGGGGTATTCTTGTAATTAGCCGAAAGTCCAGGGGTCAAAATGTAAATCTTCCAGAAAATTTATCAATAAAAAACTTTCTGTACTAAAGATTAAATCCCAAAAGCTCAGGGCTAGCCGTGCAAAAATGACAGGCACGCACGTAGATGTCACGTGACCTAACAGGGACTAAACCGTAATATCCAAAAACCCAGGGGCTGAAGCTCAAAATTACTAAAAGTTTACAACGTTACATGAATGTTTTAGGACTACTCAGAAATACAAGAAACAACAGTCCCTTGCCTGCAAAATAGCCAAGCGCACGTGCACCTCACTAGCAAGGGCGTGATTGATATTTTAGAAAGTCCGAGGGTCTTTTGATAAATATTATAGAAATACTAACAATGCAAAGGAAAGATTGAGTATTAATAAATAAATAGCAAAATTGATTGGGTGGCCGTGTAATTTACCCAATCCTATGCGCGATCGGACGGTGGGATTTCTCCCACTCAAACACGTGGCGGGCTCCTGACGCGTGATACCCTTCGATCCTACGGCCGAGATTAGAAGGCAGATGATGATTGGATGACTGAGGGCAAGAGGGAACCAACGGTTGCTGCTTGGCTGGAAGAACGGAGGGGAATCCGACGGCTCAAAGAGGCGTAGAAAGAACACGTGAAGAACTCGTGCCTGGCGAGTTTGGATCGCCATGCACGCCTTCCTCCACCATCTTCCTTCGCTGCTAGGAAGTCCAGGAGCATGCTAGTGGCTCCCTCTATCGGCTGGAGAGGCTGGAAGGTCTCGATGGTGGCCGGAGTGTGCCCGCGGAGGAAGATGAGCGAAGAAGCTCCATGAAGCACGACGAGCGCTCAGAATCACTCCATATTTACGAAGAAGGCTCGGACCTGCAAAAATAGTTAAGAGGGTCATGGGTAAATTGCTGCGACCCTTCGATGGGCGAATAGGGCGAAGATGGAGGAAAAAAATAGCTCGTCGGAGCAAGCTCCGGCGAGGTGATGGCGGATGGTTATAGGCTGAGTGGCTGTCGAAATGGAGGGATCAAATCAATTCCTATGGGTACGGCAAATCTAAACGTGTCAGAAAAACAAAGAAAAAGTACCTCAATGGCCAACGGACCAGAGATAGGGACCTCAACGACGGTGGCCAGAGATGGGGGTGGAGACCTCCTCGGCCCTCGCCTGAGCGCGCCTAACCTCGTTGGAGACGCCCCTGTCACCGACGTCGATCCAGAGCTGGAGGAAGGTGTCAAACAGGGACCAAAAGGGGTTTTCGATTTTCAAAAGAGGCGGAGAGGGGGTTTTTAATAGATGGTGAACATGGCTCCAAGATCGAGGGACAGCGAGCAAAGCCGCGATCCGATCTCCAAGGATAAGCTTGGGCGTGTAAGCTGGATCTACGAAGATCAAAAGTCGTGAAGAGGTCGACCCGAGATGGTGAAAGATGCGCTATCCAAAATTCAGAGAAAATGACAAAAAACCACAGTCTGACACAGAGCCAGACCTCTGTCAGAGAGTTGACCGAGGTCAACCAACGGAAGCTTCTGGTTCGTCCACGTGGACCAACCAGAAAATTCCTTGGCAAAAACATTTATTAAATCAATTAAAAATAATAAATTATATTATTAATTTTAGATTATTAAATAAAATTTTTATTATTTTATAAATTATTTTATAGTGATTTTTATTATTTTTTAGAGGTTTAAAATTACAAGTTCCCTCTTAAGGGTTACATAGGTATACAAATCTATATATTTTAATATTTTATTTTTATTTTGTATTCTTAATTTTATTAATTTTGTGTATTATTTTATATATTTATAAATTATTTTTATACACTTAAATATATTTTTATTTTATTTTTATGAAGTGTTTGTATAATTAAATAAATATAAATATTAGTTATATAGGTATCTTTACAAGTATTTTACCAATGTATTGTATACAAATATTTAAATTGTGTGTTGTCTTTATGTTTTTATTCCTGTTTTAATACACACATATATTATAAATAATATTTATAAAAATATAAAATTATAAATTATAAAAATAATGAGTAATAAATAAAATGAATATTTTAATCATTGTAGCTATACAATAGGGGTCCAAAACTCAACTTTCAAATCGTAGCTCTACAAAATACGAAACCACATTCATTAAATAGCTTATTAAAAATTATATACAATTAAAGTGATTTTGATACATTTCGAGTTTTCATTTGAGAGATATAGGTCTAGGAAGTTGGTATTCTGGAAACTTATTCAGATCATAACTTTTTATCTGTACATTATTTTTGTGTGAAATCAATTTTATATTTTTCTATATTTAATTATCTATAACTTTCTTGTACAAAGTTTCTTTATTTGAAGTATAAAAAGTGGAACCAAAAATAGGTCTCAAAATGAATAAAGAATGAATTAAATAAAAGGGATTTTTGTTGTGTTTTGGCCCTTATCTCCCCCTACTTTATTCCTTGTCGACCTAGTCATCGAGATGCCTAGGTCTCGAGATTTCGGGTCATAAAATATTTGGAATAGTTTATTCTTTTTCTTTTCTTTTCTTTATTTTGTAATTTTGGCTTTAAAAACTGTATTTTATACAATATTTACACAATAATGCATGGATGATAAAATGCATGAATTAACGCTATTTACATGCATTTACTAGGGTTTTTAAGGCTAAAATGATAGAATAAAGATGTTGAAACGGAGATTCATTAATGACCTTGAACTAGCTGTCGTAGTCTTTGCTTTAAAGATATGGAGACACTACCTCTATGGTATTACTTTTGAGATCTTCACCGATCACAAAAAAGTTTGAAATATATGTTTGACCAGAAGGAACTCAATATGACATAGAGACGATGGTTAGAGCTATTGAAGGACTATGATTGCATCATCTCTTACCACCCAAGTAAAGGGAATGCCGTATCAGATACCCTTAGCAAAAGAACTTATTCACTTGGGTTAGTGAGTGTTATCCACTTCTGGAGTTTACTACCAACGTTGAGTGAATGAAAATAATTTGATAGTAGTGTTGATACTATAACTATTCCTCGCTGATACAGACTAAAGATATAGGACAGAATAAAGAAAGGACAGGATGATGATCCAGTCCTTAAAGACTTAAGAGAACAACTTGAGAAGAATGAGATAGAGGGATTCCTTATACAAGATGGGTTACTGTATAAACATCATAGAGTTTGTGTACTAAATATACCCGAATTGAGGAGATACATTTTATTTGAAGCGCATTGTTCCAGATTATCTATCCATCTTTGAATTACAAAGATGTATTTGGATCTTCATTCTCACTTTTGGTGACCAAGAATGAAGAAGGATGTTTGCAGATCTTGTGAACTCATGTTTCACCTTCCAGCTCGTAAAGGCTTCACACCAAAAACCACTAGGATTCTTGCAACATCTCTCTATTCTAGAACGGAAATGAGAAAGTATTTTCATGGACTTCGTTACTGACTTACCTCATACAACCGGTAATATAGATAGTATATGGGTTATAATAGATCGTCTGATCAAGGTAGCACTTTATTCCAATAAGCTCATCTTGCACTCCAGACCAGCTTGCTGAGTTATATATTACACATGTGATCCATCTCCATGGTATCCCAGAGGAGGTAATTCCCGATCAAGATTCACGATTCACCTCACACTACTGGGGGAACTTCATGAAAGTCTTAGGCACATGGCTATGCTTAAGTACGATATATCATCCACAGAAAGATGGTCAATCAGAGCATATTATTCATACTCTAGAGGATATGCTACGAGCATGTGTCTTAGAATGGAAAATCAGGGGTTAAACATTTACCTCTTGCATAATTCACCTACAACAATAGTTATCATGTAAATATTGGCATGGCACTGTTTGAAGCACTAAATGGATGGAGGTGTACTACTTCTCTGTTTTGACAAGAGGTCGGCATAAAGAACCTTTACGATTCACATAGACTCGAGGAGACACGTGAAGTTGTAGAGTTTGTTCGAAAAAGACACTGCTCAGAGTCGTCATAAAAGCTATAGTGATACAAGGCGAAAAGACGTTGAGTTTGAGGTAGGTGATTTGCATTCTCCAAAGTATAGCCTACGAAGGGAGTTCAGAGGTTCAACTTGCATGGGAAGTCGACACCCAGGTTCATGGATCCCTTTAAAATTATCCAACGGGTTGGGAAAGTTGCATATAAACTTGTACTTTTCCACATCTTTTGGCAATACATGATGTTTTCAAATCATACGGATATTACCATTGCAGACACTCCTTTCACATAGAATGTATCACAATGGGTTCGTTACAGCAACCATCATAAGGGTACTGATTTACCATTAAACTACCGACCCATAGAAGTAACTAGGGTGCATACCCGTGCTTCGCGGCGTGAGTACATTTCAGGGTAATATATGAAATTAAAAGATAAGAATATAAGTTAGAAGCATTATATGAGAAGTATGTAGAAACATATTGCGAAGAAATTTTGCTGATATGGAAGGTCCATTTTTCAAAGAGTATACTTCATTTTCATAAATGAAAAGATAATGATACCTTCAATAAATAGTAGATATAGAATCAAAATAAGAGCAAATGAAAAATAAAAGTTCAAATACATAAATGAAGGAGAGGGGAATTTAGTTGTAAAAAGCGTACCTATTTTTTATCCAATGTTGATCCCACCATAGTTGTTAGTTATTAAATTTATGATATCTAAGATTTTTTTAAACAAACTTCACTGTATTTTTAAAATTTATATATAACTTATGCGTAATATATATTTTTATTATATATGTAACAGTAAATATTTATTTTCACTTTCTTATTATATGTTTATATTTATAATATATCTTAATATATATAATATTAAGAAAATGCGATATATATATTTAGATAATGATTTCAATAGATCCACGTTCGTACTTATTCCTTAAAATTCAAAGGGTTTTTTATTTCTTTTAAAAGAATATTTTAATGAATTATTATTTGATTTTAAGTCTTTTATACTTTTTATGTTGTTTAATTATATGTATAAATTTTAGATATTTTTATGTATTTTATATCTTTAATTTTTTGTACTTAATTTTTATGTTTATTTATTAATTAATTTTTAATTTTGAAAAGATTTTATAGAGGACCTTCAATGGATTCAATGCATAGATGTGACCTTTTTTGTAGTTTACCCAACAGTATATGAAGAATATATATGGTACCTAAACGATATTACTAATTAACTACCCATTACTTAACAGAAACAAAATGATGTAAAAGAAATTTGATGTGCAAGAAGCCCAAAGCATTTGAGGTGATGACTCTACATTCACGTACATTTTCAAAATAGATTTAAACTATATAAATGGCAAAAGATATAACATCTTGTTAGACCAAGAAACATCGAAAGTCAAAGAAACTAACAACTTTTAATAATTGAATAGAAATGAGATAACATTAAAAAAAATACGCATCTAGAATTTGTAACACAAACGACGTGGATTCCTGCATTTGTCGGTGCTTTGAAAGCAATGAGAACTACATATGAAACTTGAAAGAGATGGAAATGACACAAAGAATAGGTTATTATGGAATATGGAAGCTCATAATAATTCATGACACTAAATAATGCACACTATGCAGTTTTACAAATGAATGAACTTAATCATACTATGATGTCTCGTTTGCAATTAAAGAGAATAAAACAAAAAAATGACAAGTTTAGCAAGTACAATACCACTAAATCATCCTTGATCATTAACTTTAACCACTTAACTTCAGTAGTACTTGTAGTTCAATGTTCCAATAGATATTATTAACACGTTATGTTTAACATTATACAATCATAGGTGCATGCCATTTCTATAAATAGTAGTAATGGATAATATGAGCGGCAAAGATGGAAAAATACACAATGGTTAAGCCAAGTGGAAAACACAATGAAATGTTTATAAGCTGAAGGAGTTCTAGGCATTATTCATACCTACACCTCCATGGCATTGAAGGTTAGTCTGCAGTCCCTTCTACAAACGATATGGGATTTGTCGATATTCCTCATCTCAAACCATGCAACATATTCTCAAGTATATGACATCACCTGCTCCTTCAAAATCATTGAATGTACTTACTTTATTTGAAGTATAGAAATGAAGTGCATTATGAAATGATATAAGATTTACAGAGTTTATAATGTGAAAAAGAAAGAACATATTGATTAGTAACATAAAGTATATGAATTCCACAAAAGAGGTCGAAGCTTGATCAAGGAAAGTCAGTCATGTTAATCATCATTTCATATCACACTCATCATGTGTGCTAGATTACAAAAGTAACTCAATATGATACCGTCTAATCATCAATATTGTTTGCTGATTTCTAACCCATATATTGCAATTCTTCTTCTTCTTACCTGACTTCAATAGTTTGATTATACATTAAACAAACTGTGTTAGTACAATCATGCGTGGAGGCATCCTTTTCTTTTTTTAAGAAAGAGGCATTATGTTCTTACCAATGTTGAAAGCTTCGTCTACAAAACTATGCTATAAAAAGTAATGGGCATTGAAAAGCTTATGAGTTAAACAATAAAAGTTGCATTACACCCACGAAGGTAGCATGTATTTGTAAACTCATTTTGCTAATGGTATGGCTACTAGGTTGAAAGATTCATCTAACCCCAGTTTGGTTCCATCCAAGCCGGCACAAAAATATTTGTTACCGACCTTATTACGACATGCACCATCTTCACTTTTATTATATTCCCAATTTCACAAATTCACGATGAAGAGTTCTTGCTCAGGTTGGATGGACTGAGATAAGAAGTATGCATATGTAATAATAATATCCAAAGGAACTAACCAATAACCGTTAGTATATTACGTGTGGATCACATAGATAATGCTACAGAGATCATATAAAGAGGAGACACAAATATTACATCTTGTCTGATAAGTAAAGAGGTTGACCATGATTGACTAAATGAGGAATGCGCTAACAAAGACCAGAAAAGTTGAACTTTGAGATCAGATGTAGATATAAAGATCAATATATAAGATTATAAAATTTAGCAGTAATAAAAATGATTTTTTCCTTTCAGCACACTGTCGGCAGCCACGAGTTCGTGCATTCACGATTGGAATGGCTTCCTCACCACTGATTGTAGCCGTCATTCCCACTCTACTTGGAGACTTTCGAACTCCTACGTGTTGTTTGAGGGTCTCTGGAAGAAATTTCATAGTCAGTACCACTTCTTCGAAAGGAATGCTTCTTATTGCAATCGAGTTACCATCACAAAAAAACGTGTTCCACTTCCATGCATTTTTGCAAAAAAAGAGAAAGAATTCACTCTTGTAAAGATGCAAGAATTCACAGAATTGTCCCTTACCTTCCTCGACAGACACCACCACAAGGATGGCTCCTCCTAAGGTAGAAGGGAACATCCTTGATCTCCTTCTTGATCAATATCACAACTTCATTGACAACACCGGCAGTTCCCAAACGAGGCTTCCTAGGTTCAATTTCATCTTTCCAGATATCCCCAATGATGAATTTGACATCCTTGTCTCACTTTGGCGGCTCCCTGAAGTGCAGCAGTTAGTTGAGCCTTGTGCCAATTACCAGTGCGAGGTGCTGGCAGGCAACTTGTGGAGGTCGTCTAGGATCCCCTTCTCCATCGAGGTGGGAAGGAAGGGGATCCTTGTTCTCTTGATCAGAAGGCTGATCTCGTGCTCCACACGAGCGAAGGTAGTGCCTTTTCCCACTACCACGAGGGACCATGTCACCTCGTGGAGAAAGGTTGTGGCCTTTGAGATGTTGGACGTGAGGGAGATCATTGTTCTTTCGATCTGGGTTGGGTAGCTTTTAGAGAGGAGGCAATCTACCTCCAAGATGAAGACTTATAATGGAGGATGTTGGTGGAGAGGTTGGGGTAGCAACCGACGGGGAGGGCGGAAGTGGTGGCGAGGAGGGTCTCACGCATGAAGCGGGGGATGAGGGAGATGTGGGTGGCCTTGAGGGAGAGCATGGAGAAGGGTCTGATCGCCCCCGACAACCTCCCCGCTGTAGAGAACCCCTCCCCCTTAGGGGACAATTATACCCACACCTCGCCTCCCCTTACCTCCAAGCGCTCCCCCATCAGCCCCGTCCTTGGTCGCCCCACGATCGATGTCCGCTTCCTCCACAACATTAGCAAGGAACTCAACCACACTAAGTTCGGCATCACCCACCCATGCACCCTCAAGTCCACCTGGGAGACCTTCGCCTGCAATACCATCCCCAAGCACAAGGAGGGGCCAAGAGTTCTCCTGGGCATTGGAGAGGCATGTTAGGGCGTGGACGCAACCATGGCCGGAGATGGTGAGGTGACACCGGGGAGGGAGGTGAGGTAGCCGAAGGCGTAGGTGGTGTAGTCCATAGCTACCGAAAGAGTTGCTAGAGGTGGCCGAGGCGAAGCCCTCGTGCTGCCGCTACTCGGAACGATACTTCTGATGGATTTTTTTGCTTAAAAAAGATACACAGGGGGAAAAGGGGTGAACACTGAATACCCACTTTCGTAAGGTACGGGCGAAGAGAAGAGAAATGGAGAAGGTAATGTACGGGCGAAGAGAAGAGAAACGAAGAAGGCCTGGCGATCCACGTGGCTAAAACTGAGGTAAAAACTCAGTTTTAGTATATGTTATAGATAGATATGTCATGTTAAAAGGTGGTCGTTAAACCATGGCATGATAAAATTGTCTGTGCCAAAATATGATCTTTTCTTTCGTGTCTGTTTTAATATTGAAGGTAAACTTTGAGATCTTTTTAATGTTTTCTATCCTAATTTTTTTCTACGGCTAGAAGAGGACACTTACCGAATGAAGCTTTAAAGAAACAATTCTTCAACTTGAACGCAAATACTCGTTGAATTTGAATTTTTGTTTAGTAATGTTAGGGTCTTGCATACTAATTCAGTATATTAGAGTTAATTAGATGGTATTTTTAAATGGGATAATGAAATATCTCGACTAACATGACAACTAAGCATATAAGCCCCTATCGAATAGGATCAGATTGGGAGAGCAGAGGAGCAGATCCTCTGATGTACAACAGGGGATTGATGCAAACTCGAGAGACACCCGAGCTGCTCGATCAATATCGAGCAATTTGCACGAAATCTGGATTTTTGTTGGCTCTTATCGCGGGAACCGCTTGATCTTGATCGAGCGGCTCGGACGTCTCTCGAGTTTACAGCCATCCTCCACTGTACAGCGGAGGATCTGCTCTCTCAGATTGGTCCATGAATCGATTTTATTTATTGTCTAGATTTTTATATTATTTAACTTATTTAATTATTTTTTTCACATATTTCAAGTTTTTAAATCTGATGCAAGTATTAAAAGTTAACGTTTTGTTTAAAACAACAATTAAGAGAACAATATCTGCAAATGAGAAGCTCCCAAGCAAATGGCGACTAAATACCAGCCTTGGACTTGGCTATGGATGCCAACGGGTCGTATTTGAGACGGATATCAATATTTCTGAACCCATATTAATTTATATAATCACTACCGAAGCTCGTTCTAGAAGGCGGGTTTTAAGTGAATACCCAAATACCCAGTAGATATCCATTCACCCAATAGATAGCTAGATGTCCTATAGACACTACACGGAAAATAAGTTGTGGCTACGGAACTATGCCCACCGATGTGGGGCTTGTGTAGGGCTGGCTGTCGAGCCTAACGAGCCGAGCTAGGACTGGGCTCGGGCTCGGGCTCGATAAGCCCATCTGGGCTTGGGCTCGGGTTCGATCGAGCCCAGCCGAGCTGGCTCGGGCTCGAGCTCGGTGGGCTCGAACCCGAACCTCTTATCGAGCATGATCTGGGCTCGAGCCTATTCAGGCTCGTTAAGGAAATATGTGTTTTTTGGTGAAAAAGTATTTTGCATGAGCTCGAACCCAAACCTCCTTTTTAAAAATCGTTCACCTTACCAGTAGGCCACCATCCGAGTTGTATATAAAAATTAAATTATAATATATATTGTAACATTTTACTTGTTAATAAAAAAGAAAAAAATACTAAATATCTAACTATAACATAGATTAACATAGATAAAAGGTAGAAAATCCAAGTCTACAACATAATCCACCCAACATTGTTGTTACATAAACAACATAAACACATAATCCATCACTAACAATGTTGCAAAACTAATACAAATAAAAATAAAAATCATTGTAGTTTCACAAATAGAATATATATATATTCCTTATAGAGTCTGTTATTGAGTTATCGAGCTGAGCAGGGCTCGGCTCGGGCTCGGCTCGATAAGCTATCGAACCCAAAAATCTGGGCTCGGGCTCGGCTCAATAGCTTAATGAGCCGAGCTCACGAGCCCTTGTCGAGCCGAGTCCGAGCCTGGCTCATCGAGCTGTGACTCAATAGCCAGCCCTAGGCTTGTGGTCACAAAATTGAGCTTTGGCCACAACACGATGTGGTAAGTAGCCGTAGCTACAAGTCTCGTCGCGAGAGTTCTTTAACCATGAATATATCGTAGCCACTAGAAATAACCACGGAACTTGCCGTTGCCACGGCTCTTACATGAATATCCTCCTTACATATTTGAAGACTTTGGCTATGATATTGTAGCTACGAGAAACTAGTGGCCACGCAGCTATCATGGCCACAAGTTTCTGTTACCACAACTCGTTTTTTTGTAGTGAGAATTTGGGGTATAGGGAAAATATATATGTACCCAAAACGACAATTGAATCTGAATAAAGTTGGGGTATGGGGAAACTACAACGAGACTTTTATATAGGCGAGTCGAAAACGATCAAATATAGATTATGTTCGAGTAGTTTGAAGACGGTGAGATACATAAATAACACACATGTAAATGTATATGTTACATATATGTATATGTGCATGTTTGTATGTGTACTTATTCGGGTTTGAAGTAGGTTCTTGTTCAAAGACGCATAAGTGAATCCCAAACTTGAATACATACTCACGGGTAATAAGTTTTAAACTCAAATTTGTCCAACAATAAATTTGACAGATTTTGGGTTATTAAAAAAAATTAGTTCAAGTCAAATATCAATAGATGCACCTATATTGACATCCCTCGACTCTAGTGGTAGATTGTGTCGAATAGCCGAACCTCGCCAAAAGCGGGGCCTGGTATGGTTCTCGGAGGCGTCGAACATGATCGGATTTCAAATCACTATGACCAAGCTTCGAGCTATACTTCGAGGATCTGGGTTGGATTGAACTAGATAATACAAATTATATGTGTTACCCATATGTGTGGTTTTTTGAAGGTCAGATTGTCACGACTAGATCCGCTGCAACAAAATTAGTCTAAGGCAACGATTAATTTGATATCCATTGTTATATCTTTTGTAGTTAAATATATAACGACAAAAAATATTCATTACTTGATCATATAATAACAGTTATCCATTGAATTTTTCTTCTATCATTGTTGAATTTAGTAACAACGATTAATATAGCTATTAACAAATAAGTCGGTGGATAAATCATCGCTGTGCGAATCCTTAGCAACTAACATGACATTCTTGCTGATTACAAGAACAAAACTGATATGCATATAACATTTGAATGTATGATAACATATATTCAAATTATCCATTGCTATAGGTTAATTTTATTGTAATGGGAGCAGGCGGACTCTCGACCCATTTTCTAGGTCTAGTGACTCAATTAGAACCCATGTAAGTTTTACTAGTTCAAGGGTATGATATGACGATCCCTATCAACACATAGAATAGAATATAACAACAACAAAGCATTTTCATGCACTAAATAGGGTCAGCTACATGGATTCTTTGCCTCCATTCAGATTTATCCTAGGTGATTCTCGGGCTTAGACCTCAAAAAATTAAAATCCCTTCGGATAGTCTCATTCCAGTACTTCTTGGGCCTTCTACGCCCTCTCTTTGCTGACTCAACATCTCAAAACACTCATCTTCTAATTGATGCATCCACCGACCTTCTTTGCAAATGGGCAAACCATCTTAAGCGGTTTTCTCCCATCTTATCCTCTATCGAAGCGACACCAACCTTCCTTCTGATCGCCTTATTCTGAATCCGATCTTTACATGTATGATCGCACATCTACACGTAGAAAAGAATATCGAATAAAATTTTTTTAGCATGAAAAATAATCCGAATGAAGCTTGCGTTAGACACGTATGATGTAGGAGTTTGAATCTTTCCAGATTTGAATAAAAACAACATGTTTTCGAATTTCAGTACCGGATAATTTGGATATGAAGATGAACACTCAGAGCCTCACAATGCAGTAAAGGTTAAAACTCTGAAATATCATTGAGCGAAAATTCCCAAACCATAATCTGAAGTCGCAGTCGAATTATAGAATAGATTCATTCGATCGTTATTGAAATGGGTTCATTGGATGTCAGTGTTGTCAATTTGGCATCAATTCTATTTACAGCAATTCGGTGTGGATGAGCATATATATCTCACTGGACTGGACCACTATATGGGCTTAAAACTTGTCAGCATTCAGATTTGGGGAAAGGGAATATTGTGCATCAAATAAGGAAAGAATATAGGGTAAATTACAAAAAGAGACTTTAACTATCTGTCAATTCTTGATTAAAGGCCTTATTTTTCAAATGTAATAAAGAAAGGTTTGAACTTTTAATTTCAATGTTCAACATCGACATATAATGGTCATGGAAGCTTACATATACAGGTATTTGAGACAAAATAATAAGATCAAGTCCCTTTTTGTTACATTTGAAAAATGAAACTTCTATTTGGGAATTGACTTATAATTGAGGTGTTTTTTTTTTCAATTTACCCAAAAATATATGCTCTTTCTTAGGTTATTAGAAGTTCTCAATTCCTTACCAAGAATAATGAAAGAATCCATCTTTATCTATAAGAAAAAATTTTGGATAGGAAAAAGTAAGGGGCAGGGGGCCCATTTATATAATTCAAATGCATGGTTCAAATGTAAATTTTCAAGGGCCTCAAGCCCATTTAGATAGAGACAGATTTATATTAAATGACATAAAAATAAGAGTTTTTATCATTTATGTTTTTCTTAACTTTTTCGGTATCCCTTCCTTTTTTGATTTTATCATTTGTACTTTTCTTACTTCTGCAATATCAATTTTGTCCGTTCTTTTTTTGCAATATCAGTAGTGTCCCTATCTTTTTACAAAATTCACAGCTGTGCCCTTTCGTTAATGTAAAGTAGAGGCATAAATGATACTACAAAAAGAAAGAACTGTAAAATTTGTAAGAATATAGCAGAACAACTGATATTACAAAAGAATGATGGCATAACTGATATAGAAGAAGTGAAGGGCACAGGTGGTAAACCCAAAAAAATAAATAAAATATTAATAAACCCTTCAGAAATTATCCAAAGATCTTGAGTAATCTTTGATTTATTTTAGAAATAAATACATTTTCAACATCTAAAAATGAAAAAAATAAATAAATGAAACATTAATTTTGAACTAATTTTCGATTTATGCAAGCATCAGCTCTCCTCTATTTTGAAAATAAAACTCATATGAGCATGGGTTGATCGGTCCTTAAACAAACATGTTAAATGAATTCATGAAGTTTATGTTGATTATGCTTAGCATGAATGTTTCGATGATGACAACTTTAGTTTGCAATTTGAAACTTATGTTTCGACATTAATGGAGAATGATGAAAGAGTTCAAGATGAACACCAAACATTCAAAATTAAACGACCACATGAAGATTATCTGAATCATTATAATTTTATTATTGTTATAGAAGTGTTGTGAGATCTAGATACACCATCATTCATATATCATCATCAAGAACACATGATATTTTAGAATATTTTAATCGACTAATACTTATTCCACGTAGTCGACAACCAATGTAAAAATAGTTTGACCTTTCAACATGGATTTAGTAAGAATCCATGTAGCCGACTCTACTCAAAGTGAGAGAAAGCTTTGTCATTTTTTAATACTTCCTCCATACGAATAAATCATTTTAATCAAATAGTTAATATTTTGGTCAGCTAATTATCTTAAAATGACTAAGTGACTTTGCCAATGGTCAACTTTAAAGTCCAACAACCATACCCAAGCTATAATGATCATTTGCCAGCTTAGCAAATAAATTAATCATCGATCGATTAATCTTGTTTTTCTTCTTGCATATTTACTAGATGTGTATTTCAGTTGACTAACTCTCTATTATGTCGACCACTTTATACTAGAGTCTACTAATCCCTCCGCTAGTCAACAAAATGTATTTATAAAAGCTCACTATCTACATGAATACTAAAATTCTAAATCGAATAAATCTAATAAATTATTGACCTTTTTATTTAGGATAAATTACATATTGGGTCATTATCTATGGTTCCAATCCCAATGTGTGTTCCAATCTTTCAAAGTTATAGGTAATGAATCCGTTTCTTTAAACTCCACCGTTAGAAAAAAAAGAGAAATGGACTAAAGTGGTCATTTCAGAAGTCGTATTGTTGGAAGTATCCATTCTCGAAAATGGACTATTTAGTCTATATCTCTCTTTTCTCTAATGGTGTTGTTTATAGAAATGGAATCATGACCCATTTTGTTACATTTGAAAGATTGGGACCCATACTAGAATTGGACATGTAGATGAGGACCCAATATGTAATTTATCCTTTTATTTAATCATATAGGCTATTTTTAAGCCGAATACTTAATATTGACAGAATCTATAGAACTCCTCAATCCATTGTTATCTCCATCTTTAATATCTCAAACATTTCGTCAACATCAAATAGTATCATTACGTAGGAGCCAAAGCGTCTTTACTAATCATCCTATCTAGAGAATTATATACCCTCACATACTTCATTTTAATACTTAAAAGATAATTCAAGAGCTTCATTTTAAATTTGCATTCAACTCCCTGTTCTCAATCTTCAAATATTGTATTTAAGAGCTTGCTTCTAGTTTTGCTACATTATTTTAATTTACCTTGCATTCTTTTGCATATTTCATTTGAGGACATAATTAGTATTGTACTTTGTATATTATGATCCACTTCTTGGGTTGTGGCCCTTGTGGGTGTTTGTCTTCCAAACAGAAGAAAAGTTTCACTCTTTTATTGGTCTCTCTAGCGGTTATGTTATTGAGGTGCCTATGTTTTAAAGAAACTTGATGGACAGTTATGGGCTTCCAAAACACGCAAATATATTCCCTAATTTTTATCCCCAATTTTAGCTAAAAACAGTTTTCTCACGTTCCTGTATTTTTATTGTAATTTATTTTCAAAAGTTATTTTGTGTTCTAGTTTTATTTCCTAATTTTCCTAACTTGAAATATTCCAAAAAAACATTTTGAAAAATATAGAAATCTCAAAGAAACATATTTTCCTTTTTATTATATTTTTATAATATACATTTTTTTCTAATTCTTTTTATCTTCCTTTTTACCATATGTCGATATTATAAATATTTTCTTATTTTCTCATTATTTTCAAAATTATGATAAAAATTAAAATTTTAGAAATAAGAAAGAATCTGTAATGCTAAAATTGATAAAAAACTGAAAAACTAAAAATATAAAAACCTATAGTTATGAATTCATAGGAGTGGTACACAAATTTCATGTGAGAACTTTACCCTTGTTACTGAGTCCAACTTCGTGAGTTCAAACTTGTAACTTGCCTAGGCTAAATAAACATCCATGCACTCATATTGCATACTTAAATGATCTTTACCGTACTACACTGACGGGATAAGAGCTTGTCTTATCGCTTCACCGAAATCTCGTGTCACTTAGACACCAGATTGAAGCGCCTAGTCTTCGTCGTCTGTGACTTCTGAAGGGAGCACATGACTCAAGCCACATGCTTGGGAAGATAGACTCAAGGTGCTTCGTAATACTGAAGAGGATCCTCTGCTATAATGCCATTTACAATAGAACTGTTATAATTTATTTATTTTTCTTTTTGCGATTTTGATTTCCAAAATCCAACCTTATGGATTATATCTTCGACTAATGCTCCATTTATCTCCAAATTTCACTCAAATCCGAAGGTATTTGCTATTTTATATTAACGATCAAAAGTGTTGTCAACATTTAAGTAACTTAAATCCCATTTAAAAAAGAGCTGAACTTTTGATCGTTAAGATAAAATAGTAAATTCCCTCATATTTGGATGAAATTTGGAGGATATATGGAACATTAGTCAAAAATATAATCCATAAGGTTGGATTTTTGAAATCAAAATCACACAAAGTAAAAAATACAACATTTTTGAAATCAAAATCACACAAAGTAAAAAATACAACAGATCTGCTGTAATAGGCATTACAACAGAGGGATCCTCTTCCTCGTAATACATCTAAACACACTGAAGCCATACCTCTTTAATGTCATGTGCCACACATTGCTGTTGGAGATTTTCTAGTAATGTTTTGGCGGCTCCTTGGAATTCTAAGTAAGCCCATTCATCTCCTTTTGTTCTTTATCTTAATTTTGTGGTATTTGCATGGACAACCCTAGGTTTAAAAGCTTATAACTCTCATATCCTTGAATATTTTTGTTGAGAATGTTTGCACTATATCTCTAAACTCGAGCTCTAAATGCCAAATTAAATTGAAGATTTTTTTGAAGGAACCATTAATTGTAAAATTTGGAATGAAAATGGAAATTATGGATGATAGACATATCATTTTGCCGTGAAATTGGGATATGTTGTAGCTCTCATGTAGAAAATTATTATTGATCATTTTATTGAAAGATTTACGATTTTGTCCTTCAAAATTAATTTGATTTTGGTTTGTTTCAATTAAATTAAACACAAGTAAGGATATCTTTGAAAAATATGTGCTTGTATCCCATCATTTTGCTTCATTCGAGAATTTTATTGGATTTTTTCATCATCATTTGCTAACTAAAAAATCAATTTATGTGCTCCCTTTTTATTTTATTTTTTTATTCTGTTTCTTGTCAAAAAATACAAATAAAAATATCGTAAGTGTTTTTTACTTTGCAGTTTAACATATCCAATCACCAAAAAGAGATTACATGTACATCCTAAACCCCAAAGATACTTAAAAACTCTTCAAAATCATAAAAAATCATATTTTATCAAAAATTCTAAAAAATAGTGATATATAATTCTCATAAAGTTCACAACCCCAGGAAAGTAGGCACTTATTTTTTGCACATACTTTTGCATATAAATTCTATTTTTGAAGTTCACTTTATTTTTCCCTTTTTAAATTATTTTGAAAATGATTTTTATTTTATCTTCATATAAGATTTTCATTTCCACTAAAAACTCCCAAAAACAATTTTAAATTTAAAAATAATAAAAATATCTTAGTTTAATTTTTATTATCTATTTATCACATTTTATAAATATTAAAGTGCATTTTCTCTTCTTTTCCTACAAATATTCTAACTCATTTCCTTTTAATATATATTAACATAAAATTAAAATTTTGAAAAATTGAAAAGTAATCAAAAGTTAAAAACTAAAAATCAAATGAAAATATAAAATGATTATATCTATATTTACCATAATTTATAAGTATATTAAAATTCAAATGTAACTAAAAATTCCTAAAACACCTAAAAAATCTTAAAATGTCTTGAGAAACACAAAATAATAAATTTTCTTGCTAATTGAACTTAATCTAATACTACAACAAACGTCATTAGCAATAGGTTAGGTTTTTTATTTTCACTAGTTACATTAATAAAAGTTTACTATCTAATATGATAATAGACATTTCAGTTAATTTCTTATTGGTAGTCAACTAACCTATTTTCCACTAGGCTAATTTTGATAGGTTATGGGGAATTACTCTCTCTATATGTTGTTTATTCCTCATCGTACTATCTTTAATTTCTCAAATAGCTATTTAGACTCCACTAGTCCTATAAGTAGAAACCAAAGCTTCTCTTGTAGTCACCCATCCTAGAGACTCATATACTCTCATGTACTTTATTCAAATATTGAAAGATAATTCATGAGCTTCTTCTCAAGAATGCATTCAACTCAAAGCTCCATTGTTCAAGTCTTGTAGATAAAAACAGGGTTAGCATTACTTTGTCTAAAATACCTCAAACTTATCTAGAATATCTTTCGTAGTTAGGCAAATCATTTACATCTACAAATTTAAAATAGAAAGTTCTAGGTATACTATCATAATATGGCTCAAACGTCATTTTTCTAAACGATATTTAAACTTTAAAGTGCTTATTTAATAGAGAATAAATTGCCTTAATAACTTCAAACCATGAGTGCTTTAGTAAATAAAATTTGGAAATAGTTGGTTGGAGCATACTCTTAAAGGATTTAATACTTCCCATCAACAAGCCAATTCTTTTGTGTATCTTTTGAAAAACATAACATGTGACGATTTTAGAACAAACCAAAGAAATAAGTGAATGTCTTATTATCTAATTCAAAGAAACCTGTGATGGTTCAATACACTATTTTTTTCTATCTAAGTTCATTTATAATGTATTTAGAGTTTGTTGAAGTTGTATGTTTTGACTTAAAAACAAAACCCAAGTAATTTTCACGAATCATTAATTACATACTTTTACAAAATTCAAGCAACCTTTTCCTTTTGAGTAGGTCCAAACAACTCGAGGTGTTAAAACGTGAGTGGTTGTTTCATTAATATTGTACTCTTTATCTTAAAGGATATTCGAGTAAATTGACTTAGTTCACATCCAAAACAAGTAGAAAAGTTCTTATAGGTGAGTTAAGTAAACCTTTGACATTGTCTTTTTTTAATTGTTTATGTTTTAAGTTTTAACCTTATATTCACAAGATCAAGTCTTTTATTTTAGAGAAAATATTAAGTGGACACTTTAAAGTAGTATATTTGACATAGAAATCTTTGTTTCTATCATGTTTAAAAAATATTTATTTGAATATTTATCCAAGACTTCAATAAGGAAAGCTACCTTATAACCTTTATCATAAATCCAAATTACATTATGGAGATTATGTTTTAGACAACTTACAAGGTAAGTGTTTCAAATTTTTTCAAGGAATTATATGATATCTTTTTTATTGTTCCCACCTTTTATATTTTCCAATAGGATAAATATTTTGGAGTCCCTCTCACCGTATGCACAAACATTCACAACCAATAATCCACTTTGTGTCTTTGTAGGTATCATGTAAAATTATTCATGAGTCAGTTCATGAGAGTTAGTATTAACCCAAAAGTTGTTTCTTTTTGGAATATGTTGGCCTTTTCCATAAAATAAAGAAAAGTCAATCCACTTTTTTCGCTTCAGTTTTATGTCTATAGATAATTCCTCTTTAGCAGATGCGTGTATTTTTCATATATATTTTTTTCAAGTTTTTATTACCATCATTGAGTTGTACAAGATCATCAAGTGTGCATGGAATAACGTTGGATAAATCTATCACTATTTCTAAATAAAATATCTTATTCGTAAGACAAGGAGTTTAGCCAAGTGAAACTTCTTCTTTATTAGCAAGTGATTGAATTAATTTATTTTCCAAAAGGACATTTTCATTAAGATATATCTTTTCTTTCGTAATATTTTTAATTTCAAATTTCTACCTTCATTAAATAGCTCCTTATATACATCTTAAATTTCTATATAAGATTCACTTTTAACTTCAAATCATTTGCAAATATAATTTCGTCTTTCGTTCTTTTTTTTCTTCTTTAGAACTTTCACTTTTGATTTTGCTCTCAATTGGATCCATTATCGATCATTACAAGTTACAACATACAATATATTCTTGAAAGTAATCTTGTTTTACTTCTCTTTGATATTCTTTCCTCTCTTAGAAAAAGATTTTTTTACCATGTATAGTTCTTTTTGCAATAGTAGCACGTGATTTGTTCTTCCTTTTTTGACAAGTTGTTAAAAGTTAATCTTATCTGCAAATATATCTTGAGTTTTTGAGTGAACTTACGTCACGACTCCGGTTCCGGATCGTCAGATCCTTCTATTTTTGTATCCGGTTACTTAGCAATAGCTTTATACAATAAAACAACTAACATTGAGAAATAGTCTGCAATAAAATTCTACACATAGAGCATCTCACGTCTTTATTTCAGTCACAAAATAAGGCTTACGTAGAAAACCTGTCACACTATTTTCTTATAAATGTACATCAAGATGAAGGAAAATAACTCAAAAAACTATAACCACCTTAGACTAGAAGCTACTATTGCTAGATGGCTGGTTGGCTAACTAAGTTTCTTGCAATGGATTACCGATACTTGTTTGGCTTCCAAAAATCATAGGATAAAGGTTAGTCAGTGTTAAGTAACGAAGAAAAGAAAAGTGAACATGTAGTATATTCTAACAAAACATATTATACCATAAAGTTTAATTTCTTCTCATTTCATTAAGTCATATTCCATGTATTTTACATCAGGGATTAGTCTTAGAGTAAACCTCACCTCTGATGGACTCCGAAGCCATGGACACTTCGAGATCGGAGATTGCATTGATCTAGTGAGATTATACAGCCGCACATCACCTCAACCAATCATCCGATACTACCATGATAATTTCCTTTTTGTTTTATTATCCAGGGTTCCAAACCCTCAAACTGTCAATCAAGGAAGCACTCCGTCCTTGAGGATCCTACAGCTTAAACTATGGGCTAACATTTAATCATCTATACTTGCGACTTTAAATACATGTTATCATGACCTGACAGCTATTAAACTACTCGCGCCTCCTTATGGTACGATCACATTTTCAGTCAGTCAATCCGCCTAACGATAGCCGAGTACCACGTGTTGCAAATAATTTTTTACGCATGCTCAATATATCTGGGAAATCGTATACCATCTAGGTATGACCTACCAGTATGGATGTTCTTCTGACAAACCTACATGTTGCATGTCCAACATGTAGTATCTACTCAAAGTCATCCTTATCATATTAGATGTACATAAATCATAACTAGATCCACTTTAAGCCATAAGATGTTTCACCTAATATCAGTATAGTATTACACGTAAATCATAACAGCTAAAAGAATGATTTATTACACCAACTCTATCTTAGCAATTATATTAGAGTAATCTATAGAGCACACATGTGAACATTCTTCACAATAAATATTAATTTTATCTAATTTGACTCGAAAACTCAAAATTATGAGGCAAGATCTCGTTATCTAATGTGTTAGCTTTCATGTGTACTTTGGTTTGTTTTTCAAACAAGATGATTAATGGCTCCTGAAAATATTGAAATCTATTTTTTCATCAAGAACTTGAAGAACACATGAAGAACGTGAAGAACGGGCAAAGAACATGAAGAACATAATCTCTCACAATTTCGGTAGAGTTTCCTCGTATATCGGATGATATTTCAAAGAAAATTTTGATAGAGTTTCTTCTTACATCGGGTGATATTTCAAAATTAAAATTTGATAGAGTTTCCTCTTATAAAATGACACTCGAACAAAAACAAAACTTGAAATTACGAATCAAAAGAAGAAATGATGCATAGCTGATACACCTCACATCATGGGTGGGTGATGCGTGCGTTCACTGATGGTCCAGTCGCCCGCACCCAAGTAGGGTGTTACTTAGGTTTCTACATCATATAACAACACCATTCGAATATAACAAAGAATCGGCTAGTTTCAAGTCATGGGTGAGTGAAGCATGTTCACTGACAGCACAACCACCCGCACCCAACCAGTGTTATGCTCATATCTCCCTTATATGCTAATAATAACATAGGAAAGGAAAAGAACTTGAAAGCGTAGATTAATAGACTTACTTACCTCCTACTCGAAGCCGTCAAGAAGATGAGCGCATTGTTCTCTTTCTCCTTTTCTTCTCTACAGTGCTTCGCTAGTGCTTCTTTCCTGCCTTCCTCCCCTTCTCTCAACCTCCCAACCCTAGCCCTGGACGTGATGTTGGATGGAATGAAACTTTGAGAGAATGAATGGGGGGATATTTTGGCTCCCAACCCCTGAAAACCATGCTTTAGAATCCATGGTTTTGCTCAGAACCATGGTTTCCTTCAATATCATGGTTTTGCAGCCCATGTTTTTTACCAACGATTTCCCCTAAACTTATCACAAAACTCATGATAATGACTCTTTATTAGCGTTAATGACAATTAATCAGTACTTATCATGATTAATTATGTGTAACTACGATTAACATCTACTAAACTGTGATAAACATTTCTTAACTATTATCCATAAGTTTAATGGTTAATTATATTCTTAATAAGATTTTTTAGTACTAATGACGGTGGTTAAGAGCTAATGATGACTTAGTAGACTTCAACCTTATTTTGCTTTCAAAATTCATAACAATTTGAAATGGCCTCTACTTCAAACGTTCATTGGATTCATTTCGTCGGGCCGTATCCAAATCCTTTGTAACAACCCCCACATTCAAGAACTTGTTATGTGAACGGTAGGATCCGAAGAAGTTAATTTTAATGGCATCACAACTTAACTATCTCCTCCTTTTCACTATTGGTCAGTACGAATTAGATAACATGTTAGTCTCCGTGCAACCATGTGAAATTTTCATTTTCACCCTTATTACCGAATGTAACTAATTTATAACTAACAGCTTCACTACGGATGCTAATCGAGTTGAATACCTTTGAATCCACCTCGATTCATATTTGATTCATTTTAAACTTTTCGAATCCGAACTCGAATGAAATTTAGAAAGAATTTGAAACTCGAAGTCATATTAGATTCATTTTGAGTTTCGAATATTCAAATTAGATTCATTTTATTTCGAATTTGAAATTTTCACATGTGTTTCTAATTTAAATAAGTTATATGTATAAATAATAAAACAATTCAAAGTTTTTATAATTCTATTTTTAATACAAATTAAAGAGAAGTTTAAAACTATATAATCAAGGAAGATACTCGACGGATAATATATAGTGCATACAAATACCTAATTTTTATGAATATTATATGTCTTTTGCAATCTAACATTAATCTTTTTCTGTGTGAAAGGAAATATATAAATAAATATAGTTATATGTAGCATAAGAGATTGGTAGGATAACGAACTTGAAATGTGAAGCCAGGACAACCAATGAATCCTTCATTAAAGGGATAGATTATTCATTATGTCTTCCTTAAGGGATCCCAGATTGGACAAATCCTCCATGCAGATTAGAAGAGGTCTCGAGAAACAATGAAGAGATATGGGGGTGAGGTAGAAAATGACAATAAACACTTAAACTAGCCTTAGGCATACAATTAGTGCAACTGGAGCAAGAGAAAGGACATGTATGGGTTGAGCTACATTGGATGGAAGCAGTCATTGATTAGGTAGCTAATTAGGGATCCGATTTTCCTATTGAACGGGGCATTCCCCATGAAAACAACTCAACTTTTGACTGTACTAGTACCATTCCTTCAAGGAATTTAATTAACTTGCTCACAGCTTAATAACCATAGGTGAAACTACTATATATGACCGATCAAGAACTTTCAGAAGATGTCCAAGGGAGGCTCATAGGTAGGGTAGAGAGGCTCCTCCATGGATAGTTGATTTAGAGGTGATGGATGAAGATCAAAGCAATGATGAGGTATGATCCCGTAAGATAATCCTTCTCAATCTCAACCTTGAAGAGAAGCCCATAACCCTTCACAGGCTGGAAGTCAGAGTTTTCCTTTTAGAAGGGGTAGTACTTTCACTATAGAGTACTGGAAATGCAATTCTAGATATGGCAAGCTGAAATACATAATAGGAGCAGAGATATATTATGTTTATCATTATATATCGAAGCAAAATAGAACCAAGATCCAATAGAAAACTAATATAAATTGGTCTTGTTATTTGAATAAATGAGAATGACAACAGATAACTTAGCAATATATATAAATCACTCCATGCATCATGATGATCATCGATATCTTAAAACTGCATTCAAGAATCGCATGTCATTTTCAATATACAAAGTAACAACTAACACAATGATAAGAAGAACTAGAACAAATTACATAGGTGATGATCAATATCATCTTGACAATGATCGCTGCCATCACCACAGATTTCTTTGTAAGGATAATTAATAAAATAAGAAAATGAAGGAGAAATACCCAGATAGGTCACAAATCAGGACTGATATGAAGGAGGAACCTGACATAACGTGGCTACATTTTCACATGCAAGAAGTGAAGAATGCAAAAGGTAAGGGAAAGCATGGAGTAGGGAATGTGGGAACATAGAAATAAGTGGAAGCACTGAAACTGGGATGAAAATCATAAATATATGTTCTTTCATGCTAGACTTTATGTCTAGTATTTTTTGCTCTATTTTTTAATATTGGAAATTTAGTCATTAGTGGATATAATTATATGCATATGCACGCATGCATGCACACACATGCATACATTCGTACATTCATTTATATACATATGTATGCATGTGTATATGTATGTACATGTGTGAAATGTGAATTAAGAACTATAATTCTAACAATAGTGATCAATATTAATGTGATAGAAGTAAGTAGATAGATGAAATACCTGAATATAAGGAAATAGAAGAAGAATCCCTTATTTTGAAAAATTTTTTATAAAAAAGAAATGGGGTCGAAATCGACACATCGATTATTTTTTATATTTTTTGAGATGTATGCATCCAAAGGCTTATGAATAGTTATGTAATAGTCTATACTATATATTCACCTCTGATCAGAAAAGTGCTTCTAATATATAGTAGAAAAAAGCCACCTAGATGATAGATTATTAAGACTCTAACATCTTGATCTACGAGGGAAGTTTAGAAAAAAGAGGGAGAGAAAGGAGGGTGATTCGACAAACTCAAGAAAGGACCACAAAGGCAAACCCTAAAGGAATTGGATCTGATAGTTGCAAAGCAAGAAAGTTACTAACATTGGACACATTCAACATATTTACTACCTTACCCAACAAGCTACCTAGGGATTGAAAGGAAAGCCTAGATCTTCACTACCATGGTACTAAACTTTTCGTATTTTTTAGAATCTCTTAGATTATGTTGAATCCAAATGATCCAATGATGATAAATCCCTTTAGGCATAAATCCACTTAATAGTACAACCGTAGCATCTAAATATGCAAATGTTGTGATAGGAGCGGGGCCAGTTAAATCGTCTGCATGTACATAAACAACTTGAATAAAGATAATAGGTCCTTCTTTTGTAGATGTAATTTATGTACTAACGGTATGTTGATAACCCACTATCAAAGGCATTCTTTCTAATAATGTGAATACCTAGATCTTGCATAAATTATCAATGAATCAAAACTTGTCTTGTTTATTAATGTTGGCATAATTTCAACTAACTCAGATGGAAATAATTAATCGAGTGTCATTTCAAATTAACCAAATCTATCAACGAGAAAATTTATTAACCACTAAGCAATCAAGCAGATTAAGCACAAGTGATTTGCTACTTTTATTAACCTGATATATAGGCCATGGTCGAACTCAAGGAGCATAATTAGAAGCTAAGTAGGGGATTTAGAAAATCAAAAGATTTTTATTATCTTTTTAGTGGTTTTTAATTTTGTAAAATTTTAATTTTCTAAATAAGGCAAAATAAGAACAAAGGTGAAAAATATGCGCAAACACTCTTTTTGGATTTTTTTAAATATGTCAAAAATGCTCAGAAAAATAGAGTAAAAAATACTTTTGGGTCTTTCAAATTTCATACTTTTTATAAAGATTTTTGGGTTAATTTTTCAAATGTTTTTATAATTTTCTAAAAATAAAAATACGAAAATAAGCAAACAATGTGCATCCATAATTGTTTTTCAATTTAAAAATAAAAGATAAGATTAAATCTTTTGGAAATGAATTTTATCAAATACTAGGAAGAAATATATATATATATAAACAATACTTGAAATGTAATTTTTGGAATTTTTATTGATTTTATATGATTTTTATAAGTTTTTGAATCTTTTGCAAATTTCTAGGTTTTTATAGGGTATTTTCAAGGAAAATTTATACAGAAGCTAAAATAGGATAAAAGACTAATACAATAGTTTTTATGAAATTTTTAAAGGTTTTTAAAATTTTATAGATTTTCTAAGATAAACAAGCACTTTTTCTACTATTGTTAGATTTGTAATAATATAAAAATAAAATAAAATGGCACACAAAAATTATCATGCAAATATCAAGTTAGCAGGAGCTCAAGTTTTTGGGGAATTTTTGGGGCCAAAATGCTATTTATGATGATTAATAAAATATGCCAATTAGAAACTATGAAGCAAGGACTCTTTTACAATTATTTTAAGTTTTATGACCTACTAGATAACACACAAAATAAGTACAGGGGACGTTATGTAATTAATCCAAAAAAGAACGTACGCTACACGTGATCAGCACTCATAGGGGTATAAATGTAAATGATTAAAATATATTCTATTTCATTAACCAGATAAAAGTGCGAGACAAAACATGCAAATATCCAACACAAACATGTGTGGACGTACGTGAACTCAATCAACTGGACTAAAATGTAAATAAATAAACTATGAGGTTCTTACTACAAAACGTTTTTAACTAATTATTACAATTAATAAACTAAAGCAAAATAAGATAAAAGGCGAGGGTAGAAGTGAAATATACCCTTGTCGATAGGAGGTGACACGTGGCCGGATCTGACGCTCTGAGCTCGATGTCAGCGTAAGGCTCTAATATGCACCTGAAAAGAATCTGACATCCCAGAGAATGCTTGGGATGTACACTGAGGATCTGGCGTTGTGATGAGAGGTATCTAGCCAATGTCATATCAACCCACAAGGCAAACGGACAGTCGTCAAAGCGACCTCAAACAAGACATCAATCAATCCACAATCAACCACGAATAAATCAAGCAATGAATAACACAAAATGTGAGTTAAAATTTATTTTACTCTACAACCAAATGTATATCAAGTAAGCATATAGAGGTCGAACCACAAAGAGCAAAATCAGTATCCTACGATTATTTTTAACCAAAGGGTATTATGTACAATCATGTCATTCATTATATTTTTATGGGTTTTTAATTTTATATTTTTTTATATTTTCTTATATATATTTTTTGGTTTATAATTTGTATTTTATTTTTATATTTTATATATTTTCTTTTTCCCCTTTTTAATATATATAATAAAATATATAAGGATATATTCCATAATAGATAATATAAATATGATTAAAATAATAGAATTAAATATTTTTAGGTTTAAAATAAATTTTTAGTGTTTTTTATGATTTTCTGATATTTTTGCTAATTTTTATGGATTTTTAAAGTCAGAAATAGCTTAAAACTTGGATAAAATAATAGGTCAAAATTGAAATGGAAATAAAAAATAGAAAATTGAATCCAAAATTTTCCAAATCAATCTTAATATATATAGATAATTATAGAGAGACAATAAAATAGAAAAAAAACTTTTTTTGGGTTTTAAGATTTTTTTAGATTTTTATAAAGGTTTTTGGGATTTTTCAATTTTAAGAGTTTTATTTTCCTATATTTAGTGATTTTTGTTCTAGAGGGTAAAATTCTTAAATAAACAAAATATATTTTTAGGTAATTTTTCAAAATGTTTTTATATTTTTTGGTATTTTATACTATAGATTTGGATTTTTGTACTCTAAATGATTTTTAATAAATAGTAAAAAGGTCCAAAATTGCAAAATAAAAATTAGACAAAACTACAAGCAATCAGGAGCCTACATCTATTTTTTATTTTGGAGCATAATAGCCATTTTAAATAAATATAACAAGCATAAAAAATAATTGTTGGTAGGGGCATATATGTAAATAAAATAAAATATAGGGGCCTCGCTGCAATTTTTCCAAAAAAATATACAATATGTATTACATTTTATTAGACTAAAATTAAATACAAAAAGTTTCAAGGGTATCCTTGTAATTTGGCCACCTCATGTGGGACAATAATTCACTATATTATTTACATATCGATTTTATTTACACGACTAATTAATAAATACAAAAAACATCGGGGAGAGTTGCATTACCCCCATAAGGCACAGAGACAGATGACTAGATCTTGTTCACTTAGACACGTGCTCCCGTTGTGCAATGCCGCTTTGCGATCCGATGGTGGAGATTAGATCACCCGAAGACGATCGACAGTTGAAGCTCTAATCAATCGGATGACGGTTATTCTATCTGGTGTGGACGGTCGATCGGATGATGTTGAAGACACTTGGGAAGAACTCACATTCTTCCAAGCTTCGATCGAGGGTAGTGTGGCCCTCCGACCACCTGGGACACTCACCGAAGACGTAAAATGTGCCTTGGCCCCTCCGCACATGCTGGCAGCATCGGAAAGGCTCCAAGAGCGCTCGTAGCGCCCAATGAGCTCGAAGAGGGCAAGAGGCTATAGGTACCTCCAGGTTGTGCAAAAATCGACCAGTGAGGGTCCTTTGGTCTCCAGAACTTGCAAAAGTTAGTCGTAATGAAAGAGGGAGGTGCTGGGGGCTTATCGGCATAGATATCAGTAGGTGCGATGTGCGGCGGCTACACCAGCGAGGTGGTGAAGGTGGAGAGCCGTATCTCCATATTCATGCAAGATCTAGGTGAATGGAGGTGCTTGCGATGAAGGAGAAGTGATAGGGAGCGAAATGGGGGTGAGTGGCGCAGCAAAAAATGATCGAGCACAAGTGGAGGGGTTCGCCGAATCTCAACTCTGACGACTTACGAAGGATGCTTTTTACACTAATTCGATCAATACAAATCTAAACAAAGAACAACAAACGAAACCTACAACTAATGACTACTTAAAAAGCAAAATAAACAACTTGTATACCTGGCTGGAGACCAGGGAGCAAGGTGGTTGGCGACGTTCACCGTGGGTGCATCTCCTCCTCCGCGAGCTACTCCAAACCTCATGGGATCTCCCCTATCACGAGGATGATCACTTGGCTGAGTTTTAGGAGTTTTAGGAGTTGGAACAATAACCAAATTCGAAGATGAAGAAGGAGGTTTTTATTTATAGTCGTGTGGAGCACCCTTAGTGATGGTCGATTTAGGAAGAATCCATCGTATGTATAATCAATCTAATAGGTCGGCGAGATTCCTAGAAGATCATGGATGAAATCTTATGAAGAGATCGAGGGTGAAGGAGATTTAGAGGAAGCGTGAAAAAAAGAGGAAATCGGGGAGTTGATGGGTCTGATGGGAAACAGAGGTGCCAGGGGGAGTTGACCGGGGTCAACAATCCCTGGGCCCTGATTGGTCCAGGTCAGCTACTACAGGACAAAATAACATGGATTGTTCTAAATTAATTAATTAAATGTAGTAAATAATTTTATTAATTTTTTATTATAAAACAAAATGTTTATTATTTTATGTAGTATTTCAATATGATTTTTATTTATTTTTTGGTGTTATTTATTACACGTTAATTTTTAAGAGTGTATTTATAGGTATATTCATCTCTGTTTTGGCTATTTTATTTTTTAGTATATTTTATTTTTTTATTCTCTTATTTTATATAATTATAACTTATTTTTAGATACATAAATATTTTTTTATTATATGTTTATGATATATTATGTACACTTAAATAAATAGGGGTATAAATTGTAAGGTATAGTTATTGTATATTTATCTATGTATTTTGTACATTATTTTATTTTAATTTATTTTCTTTGGTTTTATTTTATATTTATATTTTTAGTACACTATAAAGGATATTTGCACTAGGATAAAATATAAAAGAATAAATAATGAAAGAATGAGCTTCCCTTTTATTTATTTACATGTATTAGCATAGGTATTTTACCTATATATTTATATAGACTTATTCTTTTTGGTATTTTATTTATGATTTTATTGTAGTTTTATGATGTACATATAGTATAAAAAATATTTACAAAATTATAAAAATATAAATTGTAGGAATAATAAAGATTATATAAATTGAATATTTTATTAAGGTATATTGTACAATAGGGGTCCAAAACCTAACTTTCACATCTTCACTCCAAAAATTGTGAAACCACCTCCATTAAATAGCTTATTAAAAGTTATATACAAATAAAGGTGATTTTGATATATTTTGAGTTTTAATTTGAGAGTTATAGGTCTGGGAAGTTGGGATTTTGGAATCTTATTCATAGTATAAAAAGAACATTGTGTATCATTTTTGTACAATCTCAATTTTGTATTTTTTCTATATATTATTGTCTACAACTGTCATGTACAAAGTTTCTTTATTTGATGTTAAATAATAAAGAATAAAATAGGTCCCAAAAATTCTTTATTAAGTGAATAAAAAAATTGGTTTTTATTATATTCTTTGTCCTTATCTCCTCCTACTTTATTCCTTGTCGATCAATTCAATTCTTGACTTGGTCTCTGGGTTTAGGGTCATAAAATACCTTTGGTATTTTATTCTTATTCTTTTCTTTTCTTTATTCTATAATTTTGGTATTAAAAACAATATTATTTACACAATAAATGCAATAAATAATGAATGCTATTTTGTACAAGTCAATGCTATTTACATGCATTAGCTAGGGCTTTTAAGGCCAAAATGATAGAATAAAGGTGATGAAATCGAGATTCATCATGATGCTCTGTTATCCAACGATCAGCTGTTGGTGAGATCGTGCGGTGCTGATCAGATCTGGAGAGGGGCCTCTCGATCCGACGGTGAAGCGACCCTCTAGAGGAACATGGAAGAGAGGCTAGCTGGGCGAACTTCAATCGAGGATTCTAGATGATCCGTGGCTCTGATCATAGGACCACTGGGTCCTACACGCTCCGGGTGGCATTACGCGTTGACTGGGTGGCTCGGATGGAGTGGCAAACGGGCGGATGGTCAGGACGGAGTTGCTACACCTAGACGTGCTCCACCTGAGCATTAAGGAGCAATCTGGGCTGAGTTAGCACTCCTTAACCTGCATAGAGAGTCGCAGCTTGAAGACCAAGCTTCGGCTCGATGTTATTGGTGTTAAAAATGAGAGAAGCGATGGTGGGATGCTCAAGTGGTCTCCGACGAAGATGGGGAAGGAGACATATCCTAATCTTTCTCCGGTGAGTGGGATATAGAGGGATCAATGTGCGTGATAAGGATGACGGTGAAGTGATGAGTCGATCTGAGCGGTTGGAGTGAAGGATGGGGCTTCGGGTGCGACAGACGGAGCTAAGCAATGGTCGATGGAGGAAATAGTCTAAATTGAAGTGAAACGTGAAATGTGGTGGGGATAAGCGATACCTGAGGTTCCTGAAGTGCTCATCAGCATCAGGCGAAGGTGGAGGTGAGGTACTAGCCTCGATCATGCTGCGACGAGCAAGAGAGGCTACACGCAGCGGAGCTCTGGCCACATCTTGAGCTACGTGCAACCAAGCATCGAACCAAGCTCCAAAGGGACTCTCTAGGATGCTTTCACTCTCCTGAAGGTGGCTAAGGGGCAGTGATGGCACGAGGGACGAGCTGAAGAGTGAGAATGGCGGAGGAGTAGATTTATAGAGTGTCCTAGGGTTTCAAAAAGATCGGAAGAATACTCGAAACCCGAGGAAGATCCGGTCATTCTAGGGATCCGCGAGAATCTCAGATTTATGAGGAATCCCGGGTCCGAATCTTAAGGCAAATAGAGGTCAGAGTCAGGCTATGTAATGGCGAGAACTTGGCTCTGGAGAGAGGTGAGTCAGACCTGACTGGGAGGAAGGGTTTACTCGGGTCAACAAACCTGGGTCAGCCAATCAAAAAATTCAATTCCAATAAATCAAAGAATATTAAATAAAAAATAGTAAATGAAGTTAAAATAAAAAATGAATAAAATGAAAATTGTTTATTATTTTTCAAACTATTTTTTCTGTGATTTTATTTATTTTTATAAATTCAGATTTACAGTATAATGTATTATATACAAGTGTAGTATACATATATATTTTATTATTTTATTTTTGTTTTGTTATTTTTACTCAAATATATTTTATTTTATTTTTTATTTATTTAAAAATAATTTAAGGAATATTAAAGAATTTTTGTTTGATTTTACAAGTTAAATATAAATGTTAAATAAATAGTCATTATATACAATATATACAAGTGCGGGTGGTGTGCAATGAAATTTTGATTTTATTTTTAATTTATTTTGTATTTTATGATTTTTATTTTATTTTTATAATATTATTAGGAGTATACATGATTATTTAAAAGTGAAATATATACAAATTTTTAATAAAATAAATAAATATTTATTTATTTACATGTATAGGTACAATATAGCTATACAATACACTCAAAAAGCCAACTTTTAAATATTGACTCCAAAAATTATGAAACTACCCTCATTTTAAAGAGAATTTAATTTAGAGTTTAATAAAGATGAGTTTGGAAGAATTTGAGTTCATTTGGAATCAGAATTGATTTTTTAAGTTCTGTTTTGATGCTTCTTGTGAGTGGTATTATTTGCACTATGTACATCAATCAATTTTGCAAATATTTTTATTATTTAGAAAACATTTTTATTTACAATTTTTATTAATAAAATGGTTTTTTTGAGGTATTTATTGAAGAATAAAATATATGAATGATATGTATATATGATGCATAGTGATGAATATACAAGGACCCTTATCTCCCCCTACTTTATTCCTTGTCGATCATGTCAATAATTGACCTTCTCTCAGGGTTTGGATCATTTTGTATTTATTACATAATTACAACCCTCTTCTCTTTTTCTTTTCTTCTTTATTCTTTTATTTTAAATAAATAGATGTTAATTACATACTATTAACAAATGCATGCACAAAGGTAGTTTATTGGATTTACACATTTTTACAGATGTTTTTACTAAAAGATTTGGCTAAAATAAAAGAATAAAGAATGAGAATCATAGATTCATTAACTAACATCTTGAAAATATTCTGCCATGGGTAGGATAGTCATAACAACCCTTTTCATGAGCTCATGGTGGCCCGTTTGTCTACCAATACACTAGAATACTTTGGACTTTGAGAATTTTTTTCATTACTCTAGAATCTTTCATTTCGGTATAGATATCATTTCCTTCACGAGTGCGTTTACTTGCTCCACCAAATATAAATGTGTCTTTATGAGATTTAGTGATGTTGTTGATAATTCCATGATGAGTATTGTTTTATTTACTTCAGTTCCTCCCAACCTCTGACTCTTCTATTTGATTTCCAATCCGATTCGTAATTATATTGATATGCAGGACTTGGATGTGACTATCCACTTACGCTTCTGTCTTGAAACTTCAACCTACATTTTTTCATTTCAATGGTTGTTAATATGTAGACAACATTATATATATTATCCCTAAACACTTAGACCATGTTTATTTAGAGAATAAGCACTAGAATAAGGGATCAATTCCCCATCCAACACGGTTCCCAAGAGTACGGATATTCTCATCCACATCCCATTATTTCACCTTATTCCACCCTTATTCTTATCAATATTCCATCTTACCTACCCTTATCCCACCTTATTCTCTTTATTCCCATCTTTCCTGTCGAACAGAGAATAGACCCTTATTCTTCTAATTCCCCATCCTGATTCCTGCTTATTCTTGAATCGAACGCCCCCTTAGATAAGAGAATATACAACAATCGGAATGCGTAGGTACATGTCGTGCTTGGGATTTTTGCTTCTGGAAATGTGGAGGGCTTGTTAGTTAATAGATGAGTTCAGCTTATAGTGGTTGTACACTTGCTATCTCTGTAGCATTGGTTGAACCTACTTGGATTTTCAATCCTACACTTTTCTTCTTTGTCCTATGTGCTTGAGCCGAGAATTCCATCGTAACCTTGTCATATTTGGGACAATCAGAAAGGAGAATCAATTCTAGGATGCAATCTTTCCCAGGTTTGACTACTACATTACCTCCCTCTTTCAGAGGGTACCAACTCCCTTCCTTTATTTTTGATTTGACATTTCGTGGGGCTTTTGTCATCCATTAATAAAAGGATGCTTTTTAGAAACTAGAATCTTGGATCATCACATCCCATCGACATACAACAACCTATCGGTAACTTTACCTTCTTTTGCTTGTCATTGCATTCCCCACTAAATGAACATGTACACACTCATGGCATGCATAGATGGTAGTGAAAGGTGGAACTTCTATTTGCTACCATGGATAACTAGTTGAAGGATCTGTGGGCAACTATTGATGACTAAGCTCAAACACCCTTGCCTCCATATGGCTGGTGGCTTTGCCCTCCTACAGGCCCCACCTGATTATCCTCCCCTGTCTTATAATCCAGCATCCATATATGCAGCAAGAGAATGATCCAGGCACCATCCTTTCATGATGACTAAAGGAAGCATACATCAAAACCTTTGAATCCATGTTTCTGTTGATTATGTTTTTGATAGAAGATACCTCTCCTTTCTATGCCAAGTTAAGGAATCCCAAAACTAAGGAAGGGCAAGCGAATGCATGTCACCTACTCACAATTTCATAGACACGGGAGAAAAGGGAAGATTCGCATCTATTATAAGTTGAAAGGTTGATGTCTAAGGCGATTGAGGAATACTTGTGGATTTGTTGTTATGGCAGTTCCTGTTGATGCTTCAGCCTTATCTGACTCCTCAACTTTTATGTCTTTTATTATATTTCTAGAAGGTTTCTAATTCAAATAGTTCTAAATGTGCCCCTAAATGAGGACGATGCTCAGGAAGGTCTCGCTCTTATTGAGCAACTTAGAAATTAGGTTGATTGTCCTTAAAGTGACAGTATGTTTATGTGTGCCAAAAGTGTCTTTCATGATTGGTGGAAGGAGAATATCTACAAGATTCCAACACATAAGGGGCTTATCTTTCATCTTAGTTTTCTACCATTGAATTTCCTCACCACTTCTGTCATGAGTTTTGAGTAGCAATTAGACTGTGAAGATATGACATGGGAAAGCTCTGGCTGCTTCAAAGAAATCATGTTGTGTCACACCATGCTCACTCCCTCTAGTATATAATGGGTTGTCTAGTCTCTGAAATATCATGTTTTAATTGTGCATTTTGGTGCTTGCTCCTTCTTATGGTTTTTCATATAAGTCGTTGTACCAATAATTTCTACTTCTATCGAAAATGAGGCATTAAGGGGAGGAAACAAGAGAGAGTCATGGGAAGTGGGAACCTACTCCTTGCACAAGAGAGAGAAGATAGAAAGAGTGATGTATTCTCTTTTTTAGCCTTGGTTTGTTTATTTTCTAATTTCTCTCATATATTAGAAATGGCTCGTTGTTTTCCGTTCTTACAATTAAGGTAACCCACAGAGATATAATTAGAATTGCAAAAAAATTGTTTAGAAATAATAATTGAAGAAAGTGTTCATTCAATTAGTGGGTCAAGAAAGCGAGCAAAGACCCACCCTTACGAAGACAAGTAAAGTGAGACAAAAGTATGCTATCTGTAACCGTGACCTTTACTTCTTTATTATAGTGTTCATTATTTTCGTGAATAACATTAGTAGGTATGCCAAATCGAATGATTATGGTTAGTTTAGTGTCTCTTAATTCTTTTTCGGAAGTAGAGGAAAAATTAATAACTGAACTCTAAACTAAATTAGAAAGATGACTAGTTAGTTATTTCTTCCATGAAACCTAGGATGCCTATAATAGCAATGATGGTACAAAAATATTTTTCGCTATAGTAAACTTTTGAAGTCCATGCATAATATAGTAGGGCTCTGCATGGTTACGGAGTAGAACACGTATCCGCCCCGATCCGGAAAAAATGACCATGGACTTTTAGATAGCCATTCAAATTATAAAGGCTTGGGTACCTGATCCAAGTCTACTTGTAACCGTTAAGTGATCCGAATAGGTTTCCGCAGGTACTCAAATGGATGTAGAAGGGCATGTGTTATCCAAAACTGAGAGAATAGATACGTTATATACTTTGTTGTTAACTATTTGGTTTCAAATTGACGATCTAACATCTCTTCTCTGGCTCATTAAATTTCCATCAAGTGGGCCATGAAATCGGATTGACCCGAACATGTTTTTTATATGGGTCGGACTCGCGGGCATGACAAGCTCGACCCATACCCACAAATATCAGCAAAAGCTCGACCCGACCCAACTTCTAAATGGATGAGAGAGAGGCTTATCCATCCGAGCCAACAACAACAAATTCAATTCATAAGTTCTTAGTATGGGATCCTCTAAGAAGTCGTCAAACCTATCCTGATGCAAGGGTACAATTAGGAGGCATGATTGAAATCCAGGTGTGATGTACGGCTCAATGTCTTTCATGGAGCTGAGTCATGTACCTTATATTGATGTACAATTAGTTGAATAGTGGATTTTAATTATTGCAATTGATTTACCTCGAATTGAGGTGTGCATTACCACAGAAAGTGGATTTAATTGCAATGATAGTTGTTATTACAATTAATTTAGCTCAAATTATGGTGCAATACCTCAAGTCCCTCCACACTCTTCTTCTACTGTCACGAATTCTGGAGTGGTGGTGCTAGTGCTTCGAATCCTTCCTTCGATGCATCTTCTCTCTCACATCTTCTAACACCCTTATTTAATAATTATGTAATTATAAAAGTGTAATTTTGTCCGATTACATCAATTGGTGAAGAATGTGAATCTCTGAACTGAATAATGCAACTAACAATTATTTAAAATAGATACGATCATTCATAACAAAATTGTCATCATATTTACCATGCAGTTACCAGTAGTCTTTAGCAAATTTACTGTTTTGGTCATGAACATGGTACAATACCCATAATCAGGAGCAATGCAGTATCAATATTCGATATTGTAAGTTAATGAATAAATTTCATAAATAAGTAATCCTCGTTATAAGATGAGTTAACATTATAAAAAAAAATCCTGATGGCATTTGCATATTAGTTAATTAAATGAAACACATCAATGAATTAAACTAAATAACTATATGTCAAATAGTTTCATGTGGATATCCGCGAGTACCTGCTATGTATTCACATAATGCAGACATCTGTTAGAACCCTATACACGTGGGAACGAGTCGGATTGATCCAACCCTGGGATCAAATTTGTTATTGGACAGTCCAAATTGTCACAGGTATACTTGAAGCTATACATTTTTGATGGGTCAAGGCAGGTCATGTAAGCAAACGATTTGGATACCCCTCCCGTGAACACCCATGTAATGTGATACTCCTTTTACCACAATGCTAGTACAAGAAAAGGTTACCAATTTCAATCAAAATAAATCTCTTTCTTTTTTCGTATAACATTGTCACTCTCTTTGGCATCGTCTACTAATTTACAACTTGATTTGAAAGCTATATTTTGAGCTGAGATATTTTCAGGATGCTCTCAATTACTTTTGAATGGCAAGTGCTTCCATTCTGATGAAATGTTACAAATGCTCCTAGAAATTCTTGCTTCCATTAGACAATTTGTATATGTATGCATTCAGATTTCGATTCATGGATCTCTCGGTTCGAGAAATAAGAGGATCGAACCATTTCTTTTGACTCATTTTCAAATTAAATAAATGTCAGTTATAATTTATGATTCACCGTATCATCTCCTACTTGATCCCTTGGAATTCCATATTCGAATGATATGTTCGTAAAAAAGGATCGATTTGATACCCTTCTTATGCATCCATGTGTGCTATATTGTATTTGAACCAGATTTCGAAATAATCCATATTAATTGGCTGCCTCCTATATGGTGTTGCTAGAAAATAACAATATTTTTAGTTTAAGATCTTCCAAATAACTCCCACAGTTGATCCATACAAATTTTTGCTAATCCTTCGATAAATTTCGAAGCAATCCAAAGGTTAGTTCATTGTTGGGCATGCTACATTTGCTTTGCTCTTTTTCTTCTTTTGGAGACATTTAGCATGATTATATTAAAATCAGGGTTCCACTAAGGATAAGTTTCCAAAAACAGTTTTCTTCATATTAGACTCTATTTATATTATAAGCTTACTCATCATCCTACATTACTAAATATTTTAATTATAAATGAGTCGAGTTATCGAGTCATATTCACCAGTGAACCTCAATTCATCTTGAACTCAACTCTATATGTTTGAGTTAGCCATACAACTCGAGCTTTGTTAGCTTATCAATCTTGGCTCCAAGTTGAGCTCATTGAGACCGAGCTTTCCTAATAATTCACCCTTCATTTTAGGTAAGGTCGACGTATACCTATGAGGAGATATACGAGTACTTGGATTTGTGACTGCATTGAATTATTCAGACGATATGAACTTTACTTAGATTTAATGTAGTTCATTCTTTTATACTAATAACTTTCATAGTAGTTTTTATTGTTCGATAAAGACTTACAATGGATGCCACAAGCAATACTAGGCTCTTTTACTTAAGCACTTCGGATTCTTTCTATTATGCATACTTATACATGGATTGGTCATATATGGAAGAAGTTATGTTTCGATCGGTTTCCTTATGAGTATCTTATGTTTCTCTTAAGCCAGGTTTGGGTGTAGAGTTGAAGAGAATCGGGCATTTAGTTGCAGCCCTTCACTTCTTAACAAAGAGGGATAATATGTGATTCAACGCTAGCTCCGGATCAGAAATAACATCAAAAGTTGAGTATGGGAAGGGCCCAACTTAATATATTGTAGGAAAAAGACTAGGCATATAATTGGAGTTTCCTAAAAGGACATACAAGGCAGAGACTCCAGAAGTAAGAACTTGAAAATTCTTCTTCTGAAAGTGATGATTTGCTTCCCAAGTGCTACTACAATCCGATGTTAGCATGTGCGACTCGTGATCGATATTATAAAACTGCTATTTAACCGAAATTAGCCTAGATAAAGTAAAGAAGCGATGAGTGTAGTTGGGTTGAATTGTATAGAGCAAGGCTGGTACCCGTGTTAGGCAAGCTTCAATTGGAGTAAGTAGTTCTTTTGGCTCCAACCACTCAAAACTCTTTTGTTTCAATGTCTCTAATAGTTGATAAATTAACAACGATTAATGAAATATTTATGAATTACTCGTCGTTATCTTAGTAAAATAGCTACGAATACATTTTCCACTGCGAACTTCAAAACATCAGATGATATATGGTAACCAAAATATCGATTATCGTAGAACCATTTTGTTATTGTGATATATCGAACTATGATTAGCACTTAATTTATGTATTAGTTAGAATCCATCATTTAACTCCTAAAAGACTCGTCATATTTGATGAATCCATGATTCATCACCTCTATTCTTTCATTTTGACTAAAATCCTTGGTAAAATACATTTAAATATTCACTAATTCTAATTAATTAACATTCTAACCACAAATGTTAATATTATATATTTAACACTTATTTTATCCAAAATAAAATAATAAAGAGAAAGAGAAAAATAAAAGAAAAGAAGGCTGTAGACATAAAATATATACAGACTGATCTTAACCCCTAGACCGGGTCAATATTGACTTGAAAGTAAATAAGTAAGGGGAGATAAATATTCTTAACTATAAAAATAATAGAAAAAAGAGAACAAAAATATAATTAAACATATTTTTCATTTTATAAATATTTCACCTATTTTATTTATTACTTAGATCTTCCAAACTAAAATACTTTCTCTACAAAAATTGTTCATAAAAATATATATTATATTATAAAAATATTATAAAAATAATTCAACACCAAAATAAATAATTATGATGAACTGAAAAGGCCATAAAAATCGACTTCTGAGGTTCATAACTATTTATAGAAAACTCCAAACAGACCAAACCAACTTTTAAACTTCGTTTTATACTTAATACTATTTACTAAAAATATAAAAAAATATTAGAATAAAATATGTGAGTTTTGACGTTTGGGCTCCGTTGTATATATGTATTATATATATATAAACTTCATGTATTTTTAGTTAATTAACCGTATGTCCGATTAACTTAATTTCTTTTCTAATGTATTTCTAAAAATATATAGAAAAATACAAAAATATAACTAAGTCAAAATGCCAATAAACCCGAAGCTATGAAGCCGTTAGCTAAATTTTCCAGACCTCATAACTCGGCTATACGGACTCCGAATTGGGGAAACTCAGATTTAAAATTTGTTCTATTTAATTAACTACAAAATGGCACTGATTTCAATAAAATCAGAGTTAGTATGCACAATGTGGGTTTCGGGGTCGTATTAGTATATTATACAATGTGATGTAACTTATATTATTATTTAATATATTAATACATTATTTAATTATTTATTTAATTAATAATTAATTAATTACTTATTAATTAATGTAATTATTTAGTTATATATTCTCAATTATTTACTAAATTATTTAAATTAATTCCTTAATCAATTATGTAATTACCCATTTACTTATATTTAATTAATTAATTTAAAATAATTATTAACCTAACTTATAATTAATTATAGTAATTAATAAATTTATTTATTTTATAATTTTTATTTTTATTCTCTTTCTCTCTCCTACTTTCCTAATTCTCTCCCTGATTCCTTCTCATTTCCCACATGTCTTCTTCCTTCTCTTCCCCATCGCACGACGCACTGTCCTACGCATTTCCTCGGTCCAACCACCCAACTGCCGATCGTTCCTCCAACTGCTCTGGTGCCCGTATCGTTGTCGGTGACCACACTCCATCCTCCTCTATAAAAAGACCCGAACCCCCGTCAAGATGAAGGATCCGCCATTTTCGCTTTGCTTTGTCCCAGAGCTGTGTATGAGAGAGAGAGAGAGAGACGCAGAGCGAGGGTGACAGCCCCGGCCCTGCTCCCTCGGCGAGATCATTACCGGCAACGAGTTCAGCTTCTCCGTGCCCAGCCTCTGGCATCGGCGAACCGTCGAGGCAACAATCCAGAGCTCATCAAGATCTTCCCAAGGCGAGCGCAATCCTCGACAGCCTCCGCTTTTGTCCATGTTAGCATTCCACCCTAACCTCTTTCCTCCCTTCTCTTCTCATCCTCTCTCTTCTTCTCTCAACCCCTCCATTCTCTGATTGCTTTTCCAAGCATTTTGATATGCAATCCTCTCCCAATACACCATCTCTTGTACCTCATCATTTTCACTTTTAACTCCTAGATCTATACCCTCCGGCCACACACGGTGGCCAGAGCTTTAGGTCCTTCTCCATACCATCGGAACCTCGCTCATCATCCTTCGTTTCAATTTTGGTCGAGGACTCGTACCTCGAGCCACTATTCCTCTTGCAGGAAAACACATCTGGAGATGGGGCGAATAACATGGAATATCATCGAGTAGTGTTGACGTGCGGATGCAACTCGGGTTAAGGAATATCTAGGGTCATTGCGACCCGAATCGTAAGGCACAATCAATTAAGAAAAAAAGACCACCAACTAAAGAAATCAAGCAATCAAGGAGCACGGAACGACAAGTCTACAAAGTAATCAGGCGACCAGAAAGCAAAGGAATTTAGTGGTTTTTTAAATATTAATTTTATTTTTTATTAATAAAAGGAATGAAAGAACAAGCTAAAAATCAACTTCAAGTAATTATTCAAAGGTCCAAAAATGCTCAAAAATTCAGAACAAAAATCTTTTTATGTTTTTTTAAAATATTAAAATGTTTTTGTGAATTTTCTAGGTTTTTATGATTTTAATTAATTTTCTAAAAATCAAAGAAGGTCAAAAATAGTAATCAATGTACAACTGGGATCTAAAGACAAATTAAAATTATTTAAAATATCTATAAAATCCTAGCAATATTTTTATTCAAACTACAAAATAAAATCTACCTATAGAAAAAGAAAACATATTTTTTTTTGATTTTTTATGAATTTTTAAGGATTTTTATAAGATTTTTACTCTTTTTCAATTTTTAGGAGTTTTATGAATGGGAATGAATGAAAATTGCATAGGAGCTAAAACAACACAAAACACAATCATAATTTTTTTTGGAATTTTTAAAGTATTTTAATATTTTTAGTTGATTTTTCAAAACAAACTAGGACACTTTTTAGGGCTTTTGAATTTTAGAAAATACCAAACAAAAATAAAATAAGCCACAAAAATTCTCAAAATTCCTACACAGTAGTAGGAGCTATATATCAAAATTTCAGAATTTTTGGAGCGAAATTACTATTTATTTAATTAAAAACAAAACTCATAGCTCACAGGGACCAAAATGCAATTAAATTAAGTTCTGGGACCAAAAAGTAACAAGCAATAAAACCCTAGACTCCAATCTGCAATTTCTCCATCAAAATCCGCACATGTCGTAAATCAACGTTCACAGGGTTATATTTGTAAATATGAAAAGTAAATATTCAATCAATATTAGAAGATAAGTTCGGGGTAAACAATGCAAATAACCCAACTAAACACGTGACGAAGCACGTGGTTCCACACAGGCAGGACTAAAGTGCAAATATGAGAAACTACAAGGATTGGAATGCAAAATGGTTCTACTATGATTTTATTTTACAGACTAAAATAAAAACTAAAAGAAATGCAGGGGAAAAAGAGCAATATACCCAAAGCTGCATGTGAGAGGCGCGTGGGGTGACAGGTGCCATCTGCTGATAGGGCGAGATCAGACGGCTCTGGACACGTCAGGTGTCAGATCTGACGGTTGTCAGATGGTCGGGGGCGTGGCTGGTACGGGATCGTTAGGTCTAACATCTAACGGACTGACACCTCCAGTGGATGGACGACGTGGATGACATCTAGACGATGGGGGCGATCCGACGGCGGAGAAGGCGCCTGGAAGAACTGCACCCTGGGCGAACTTCACTGGAGCACAGAAGGTGATTTGTAGCTCCGATGAAGGATATGAGGGTTCCAATAGAATCGTGGGCCTCTTCCGCGTCAGATGGCCAGCTCTGATGGAAGCTTCATCGGTCTGATCGGCAAGGCAGCGTGGATGACCTGAAGTTTCTCCGGTGAGGATGGGCAAGGGTGAAAGAGGGACTCTCCACGCGCGTCAAGGCCTGCAAGGGAAAACTTTGACTCGAAGCTACTCTCCGATCGGGGTTATAGGTCTAAAAAACAGAGAAGCGATGGTGGATGGGGGTAGGTCTCTTGCGAAGATGGTGGAGGAGACCTATCTCCTAATCTCGATGCGATGATTGAAAGTTAGGATGAGCAGACTGCGGGAGAGGATGGGGGGCGAGCGTGGGTATCGATCTGAGTGGATGAGTGAGAGTAACAGGGCTCCAACCGGCTGGTCGGAGCGGGCGGAGGAACGACGGCGATAAGTGGAAAGATTAAATACACGACGGAGCTAGGAACGATCTAAGGGATACCTGAAGGTCTGAGTATGATCCTGAGTTCCAGGGGAGGTGAACGGTGGGGTTGTGGCCTCGACCACGCTACGGCTGGCGAAGGAGGCTCCTCGCGGCGGTTCTCCAGCCACGAATGGTGAGCTGCGGCTACACGACACCAATCCGAGCACCAAAGGTGGCCTCCGATGGCTGTCACCACGAAGAAGGTCTCTAGGGTATCATAAAGGGGTGTGGCGTGAGCTAGTGAGATGGGGAGGCGAGTGAAGCTTTTATAGGACATCCCAGGTAGCTGGAAGAATCAGATCGAGGCACGTGAACCGAGGGTCGGATCCCTAAGGGTATCGATGGGTGAGGATCATGGATCTCCCCTCAGTAATCGGAGCCTTGAAATGAAGTAGATGGTTGTCGGATCGGGTCTGGAAAATTTGTCGAAAAGTGAGCAAAAGCCGGATCCGAGCGAGGGGGAGTCTAGGGGGGTAGTTGACCGGAGTCAACAATCCTCCCTGGACCAATCAGAAAATAGGATGTACAAAAATAATTACAAATTCAATTAAAAATAGTAAATAATTTTAAACTAAAAAGTGTATAAGATAAAAAATATTTATGTGAACTCTTTTTATGTGATTTTTATTTATTTTTATGAAAAATAAATTATGGTATATACAATATAATGTATTATATACATGTATAAAATACCTATGTATTTTGTACAATTATTTTTATTTTATTATTTTTACACAAATACCCCAATTTTATGATTTATTTATTTACAACATAATATTTGGAGTATAAAATATTTTTTGTTTTATTTTTATTATTTATTTACAAGTATAAAATAAATAGGGAAGGATACACATATACATGTATTGTATACAAGTGAGAGGGAGAATTTTATACTATTTTATTTTTATTTTATTATTCTAATTTTTGTTTTATTTTTAGAAATATGTACAAATACCTTTTTATTTTTATTTTTGTAAAAATAAATTATAACACATATGATGCATATATACAATGTAAGGTGGTATTATCTCTCTCTTCTTATTTTATTTGGTGATCAGGCCAATGCTTGGCCCTCTCTTAGTTTTGGGTCACTCAATATTTATCCTAAATATTTCCTTCTTTTCTTTTTATTCTTTATTCTTTTATTTTTGCACAAATACATGCTAATTATGATATATTAACACATGCATGCTTATTGCTATGTTATTGTATTTACAACTATTTACATGATGCTTTGCCAAGATAATTAGCTAAAATAAAAGAATAAAGAGTGATGAATGAGGATTCATCACCCCCTATACGTTACTTTTGATAGTCCCTTAGCAAACACTTATTTGAAAAAGAAGTGAAAAGAAAAGGAAAATAAAAAGAGGGAGAATCAAGGTTGATTATTAAACTTGTCTTCATTAAATTGAAGCATGGAGCTCAATCAGACCTTTGGATTATTAGTTTGTCGGAACCTTATTTGGACTTAGGTTTAAAACTTAACAGCCTCTAAGTTCCACCAATCTATGGTCAAGACTCCTCAATAGTCCAGATCAGAGCAAGTCTACATACACAAACTCTAATGACCATGAATCTTTTCTTACACTGTGTAAGTGATATGTAGCTCCCCACCTCAGAAATGGTAAAGTAACAACCCCTCTCAACAAGATAACTCTAATGCCCTAGTCTGGCAGCTCTTTCCTCGAGGAGCGGGGTATTCCCTTCTAAGTTCAAGTGCAACCAGCTCAAGAAGAGGAGGAAGAAGAGAATGGACCATGACCAGTGTATCCATGTATCCTTGGGAGCCCAACCAGTGTAGCTAAGTCTCCCTGCTGCAAGCTTCATGAGATGGGAATGGGTAACATAAGCTTTGCTTTATTTGGCTATATACACTCCAGTGGGTATTTCATCTTCCATCAGACCCACCACTTTTTTTGGAGTTTTTCTTTCTTTTGCGTATTTTTTCGATGTGCATATGTACAACATATCTACATGGTACATCATATATACATAAGGAGTTTTTTCCTCTTGAGCTAGTAGACTATCCCTCTTTTGAAGCATTATTACAACCCACAACTCCTGTCTTTAGACCTCAATGCCGCCAGACCAAGTTGAGACGCACTTCCTTCACTAAAAGAAGACGAGAGGTTCCGCCTAAAAGTATTGCCCTCGTATGCTATCCAAAGCCAAAGAAGACTGCCTCCTCACTACCTCATCCGTAGAGAGATATGTGTAAGGTGCTGGTGCAACTAAAGCCATTGTCTGTGAGAGTCATGTGTGCGTTCTTAAGTGTCCTACTTAGGCTCATCAAGATGACATATGATCATAGTCTAGTGGACTCACAGAATTAAGTCCCAAATGGACCTGAAAAGTCTTAATCCTAAGCCCTATAAGGTTCCTCTTAGAATTAGGTGGATTAAGGTCTTAACCAAGCTCCATTTTCCAATTTAATTCCAGGCTAGTTTATATGTCAACTATGATTGATTCAGAAAAACTATACAAATATATACAAAAATCTTTCTATGCAAGTTTTTAAACATGTGCAAAGTTTTTGAAAAATGTTTGAATGAATGAATGCAGAAGTTTCACAAACTATTTACACATATTTACACAAGGGTTTTTGCAAATTTTTTATTTTTCAAACATTTTTCAAAAATTTTGTACTATATACATAATTTTGATACCAAAATATTTACAAACCTTTTACACAAAAAATTTTCACTAGTATTTGTTCAAAAATCATTTTTATAAATAGATATGTATGTGCAAGAAAGAATTTCATGTACAAGGAAAATTTTTTAAATTTTTATGGTTTTTAAGATAAAGGTTTTTAGCCATTATATTTATTAACACACTCACATAAAGTACGAGTTATGGCTAAAGTATAAATGAAATATATACGACACCTCCCTATACTTAGCTCGAACGATGTCCTCAGAGTGGATCAAGAGCGATGAAGAAGACATAACTCGTGCTTAGTATAGGGAAGTGAAAAGGAATGGTATACTACAATGACAAATCAAAGAATAGAATGAAAGGATCTCGGTGTTTCCCCCTATACTTAGGATTAAGTAATCCTAAGTATAGCAGGTTGTACGTAAAGGGAAATCCGAGTGGAAGGATGTACATGGTTTACCTCCCCTATACTTAGGATAAAATATCCCTAAGTATAGGTAGCAAAACAGAGGTAAACAAAATCAAAAAGGAAATCAAAAGTCTGACACCCCATATACTTAGGGTAAAGTACACCCTAAATATAGCATAATCATAAGATGCGAATGGGGTGTTGGACTGAAGAATGGTATGATATGGACATCTGGATCAATACAAGGCAGAAGACAGTGATAATCAGGCATGAGATCCAATAGATGTGAGTCAAAGACCACGTCTCATGCAAAATGAATAGGGGAGACATCAGCGACCAACGGCTCATGATCTAGATATGGTTTGAGCCGCTGCCCGTTAACACGAAAGGTAGAATCCGATGACATTTCAGATATATCAATTCTCCTATTGTCATGTACCTTTCGGACCAGGTACGGTCCATTCCACTTGCTCTGCAACTTCCCTGGAAATAATCTAAGCCTAGCATCGAAGAACATACTCTCTGATCTGGCTCAAACTGTTTGTGTCTGATATGATAATCATGCCACTCCTCTACTCTCTCCTTGTATTGTAGGCTGCTCGAAAAGGCTGCATCTCTAAGCTCCTCCAGGGCTGCCAATTCTGTCCTCCTCTGATCTCCTACATTCACTGGATCCAATAGTATGTCTGTGATAGCCCAAAGTTATATAGAAAATTGTAGATAATTAAATATAGAAAAATACAAAATTAATTTCACATAAAAACATTGTACAGATAAAAAGTTATACTCTGAATAAGATTCCAGAATCCCAACTTCCCAGACATGTATCTCCCTAATAAAAACTCGAAACGCATCAAAGTCACCTTTAATTCTATATAATTTTAAATAAGCTATTTAATGAAGGTGGTTTCGTGTTTGGTGGAGCTACGGTTTGAAAGTTGAGTTTTGGACCCCTATTGTATACTTGTACATATTAAAATAATCATTTTTATTATTTTTTTCATTATTTTTATGATTTTATATTTTTATAATTTTGTAAATATTATTTACAATATATGTGTACATTAAAATCAGAATAAAAACTTAAAGAAAATACAAAAATAAAACACATGTATGTAATACATAGGTATAAGACCTATAAATATACCTACATAATTACTACCTCTGTTTTATTAAGTGTATAAATACCTCAGAAAAATAAAATAAAAATATATTTAAGTGTATAAAAATATTCTATAAATTTATAATATAATAAACAAAAATAAATAAATTACATTCATAAAATAAAAATAAAAATATTAAAATATATAGAAATATATACCTATATAAGCTTAAAAGGGTAACTTGTATTTTTATACCTCTAAAAATAAATAAAAATCATAATAAAATACTTTATAAAATAACAAACATTTTTTATTTTATAACCAAAAATAATTAAATCATTTATTATTTTCAACTGAATTAATAAAACTTTTTACCAGGGATTTTTCTGGTTGGTCCACGTGAACCAACCAGAACCATCCGCTGGTTGACCTCGGTCAACTCTCTGACCAAGGTCTGTACAGTGTCAGATTTGCATTTTTTTGCCGATTTCACGATTTTTTCGAGGGAAAGCCTTTCGCTATCTCGTGTTGCATCCTTCATGACTTTTGCTCCTCGATAAACAAGCATACACGCCCTATGATTTTCTCGAGCTGTGGATCACTGCCTCGTCTACTTCACCTCGTTCTTCGTGCCACATCGGTCACTCTTTCAAAACCACCCCTGGCCTTTCACTTGATTTTGAACCCTTTTTGCTCCTGCCAAGCTTCTCTTTTCTGGAGGTCCTGGATCGAGGAGGTGACAAGTCCTCTCCGGCCTCCTTGCGGAGGCATTTGGCAGGGTAAATCGGCCGTTCCACCCCCCATCTCCGATCAACGGCCGTGAGGGTCCTATCTCCTCACCCCTGGCCGAGCCGAGGTTGTTTCTCTTGCTTTAATTGCGTTCTAACTCCTGCATTCTATCTCTAGCTCTATCTTTACATTTAGTTGCTCACCATTGCCTAGATCCGCGCATTTGAAGTTCATCGGAGCCCTGCTCCGATGAACCTTCTCCCGCACCATCCACGCTTCTCCCGCGCCTCGAGGGACCCGGGAACTTTTTACTGTTGGTCTTTGTGCTTCCTTGCAGGTCCCAAGACCCGAAGGACCTCATCTGGGGTTGTTTTTGTGATGCCCGACCTTCCTGGAGCCATCGTGGCGACGCTCCGGCAGTCCACCCGCCTTTTTGAAGCAGTTATCCATTCGGGGAGGCCCCCATGAATCTTGTACGCCCATCGTACGAGAAACTTCCGCTCTGAGCATCGAGATTTTGCCACTCCAAACTCGCCCCGACCGTGTTCTTCGGCCGTTCTTCCTCCATGCTCCAGAATCGCTCGATTGCCCCTCGTTCTTGATGTGCTACATCCACCGTCAGATTCAGCACTTGTCAGCCGTTGGATCCATATGAGATCTTCTAATCTCAGCCGTCGGCGGGCGTAGGGGTATCGCTGCGTAAGAGATCAACAAGTGGCAAGTGAGTTAACAACAGTTGTCGGATCACGCCCTGTGTGAGGGTATTTTGCGCTATCACCCTCGCACGTTTTTGTAATATTTTATTAGTATTCAAGCTTTCATCAGTTGTTCATTTATTTTGTAATATTTGCATAACTGCCCTCCTGCTTTTCTATTTTACGATTTACTCCCTGACAATCACGTGCCCCATGCACGTGACTTTGGGAATTTAGCGGGCATATCCCTGGCGTTTTGGCTATTTGTTTTGGGCCAGAGAGTTTTTAATTAAGTTATATAATTTCTGGAAAATTTGCATGCGAGCCCCTGGATGTTTTGTTAATTACGATAATACCCTTGCTCGGAATGATTTTTCTTGTTGTTTACTCTATTTATTTCATGCATCTATGAAACCCCAAAAATTACCAAAAAAATACCATAAGCTCCTGTTGCATCATTCTTTCATACCATATTTTTATTTTGCATTTTTATTACATTTTATTATTATAAAAATTAAAAAACAAGCATTTTCAGTACTGTTAGCATTAGAAAATACATAAATTTATAAATTCTTCTCGAAAAATTCCCCAAAAAAGATTTTGTATATTTAAGTGTTTTTTAACTTCAGTACAAAAATCATTAAAAAATACAAAAGAATACCCATAAAAATTATAAAACCCTAAAAATCTTCATAAAAATATTAAAAATTCTAGAAAAATTCCAAAAATATAATCTTTGTCTCTTAATTTTCCTTATTTTATTATCTTTTATTTAAAATTAATTTGGAGAATTTTTGTTAATGTTTGTTATTTTATTTCTCCATTTTAGTTTCAGCTTTTTATTTTATTCACTATTTTCAGTATTTTTGACTTTAAAAATACCTAAAAAATTAGGAAAATCTAGAAAAATCACAAAAACATTAGAAAAATTATAAAAAGACCAAAATCGTTTTATTTCCTGAATTTTCCTTATTTTTACCTATTTCCAAAAATATTTATTCCTCTCCTCTCTTATATTGTATATATCTTCTATTTAAAGAAAAAGAAAATAAAAAATATAAAATACAAAAAGAAAATAGAAAATTAGAAAATTAAAAATCAAAATACAAAAATATAAAATTAAAAATAAAAAATTATAAAATTAAAAACCCATAAAAAGTAGCATTTATAGGCAAATACATCACATTCACATTTTGTACATTATTGCCCCGTTCTACCTGTATGCTCCCTGTGTTCGACCTCTATACTGCTTGCACACTATACACATCTTTTGTAGAGTTATAATAAATTTTAACTCTACACCGTTTTTCATTGTTTGATTTCTGACGTGGGTTAATTGTTGTTTGAATTGAGATTTCTTGCGGGTCGCCTCAGCGACATTGTGATCCCACCTAGTGTGGATTACTCTAGACCCGTGAAAAATCTCGTTGAACACCAATCCTTTTGGTCAGGGCGGACTACCTTCTGCAGTATAGTCTTAATCTCCATGTTCAGCACTTTAGCAAGTCCATTGGTATGAGGATGATATGGAGTGGCTACTCGATGGTCAATGCTGAACTCGCTAGTAAGGGCCTTTACCTTGTCGTTGACAAAATGAGACCCCCCGTCAGATATCAACACTCTAGGTACCCCGAACTGTGAAATGATATTCTTCCTCAAAAATCTGCAAACAGTCCTAGCATCTGCGATTTGGGCGGACATGGCTTCAATCCAATGACTAACATAATCAACAGCTAACAGAATGTATTCGAATCCCTGACTTTTAGGGAATGGACCCATGAAATCGATGCCCCATGCATCATATCACACTGTCCATAAGTGCCCATCCTCTGACAGTCAGTACACCTCTTCACAAATTCATCAGAATACTTGAAGAGGGTATGCCGCCATAGGCCGAATTGGAGCACTTTCTGTGTCGTTCTCCTCCCAGAGTGATGTCCTCTTGCCTCAAGCTTGTGGAAGTATGTGAAGACGCTATGGTGCTCCTTCTGAGGAATGCACCGACGCTAGACTCTATCCCCTCCTTCATGATAAAGGATGGGATCCTCCCAATGGTAGAACTTGGTCTTCGCGAGGAAGGTCTCAAGTCAATACCTGGGCCAACCTTGTGGAACTTTCTTCGCAACAAGATAGTTCACAATGTTAGCGTATCACGGGAGCAAGGCGATCGCAAGGATTGCCTCATCTGGGAAGGTCTCAAAAATGGGATCAGTCTGCTCAGATTTCTCAAGATACTCTAATCAGGAGAGATAGTCACCTTCCATCCAATGATGTAAGATCTGAACTTATCTAGGGCGAAGACTACGGCTAGCATCTCCTTCTCAGTGACAGTGTAGTTCCGGTGTGTGGCATCCAATGTACGACTAGCGTAGTGAATGGCAAATGGCACTCCATCCGTCCTCTGTCCCATCACGGCCCCTACGGCAAAATCAGAGGCATCCGTCATGATCCCGAATGGGAGAGACCAATCAGGCGGCTAAAGGACAGGAGCCTCAACAACTAGACTCTTGAGAGTCTCAAATGACGTAAGACACTTATCATCCACAATGAACTCAATGTCTTTGGTCAGCAAATCAATCAACGGTCGTGCAATCCTTTTGAAATCATGAATGAAGCGTCGGTAGAAACCGACGTGCCCCAAAAAAGACCGTAATTGTCGCAAGTTGGACGGTGGACTGAATTTCCTAATGATATCCACCTTGGCTGGATCAACCTCCATGCCCCTGTTGGAGATGATATGACTAAGCATCGTCCCTTGAGTCACCATGAAGTGACTCTTGTCCCAGGATAATACAAGATGGACCTCGATGCATCACTGAAGGATTCGGTCTAGGCAGTCAAGACAAGCATCAAACCCATCATCATAGACTTAAAAGTCGTCCATGAAGACCTCCAAGCACTCACCCACCATGTCCGAGAAGATGGACAACATGCACCTTTGGAATGTCGTCGGAGTGTTACATAGACCAAAGGGCATCCGTCTGAAAGCATATGTCCCAAAGGGACAGGTGAATGTGGTCTTGTCCTGGTCTTCGGGCACAATGGCCACCTGGTTGTAATCGGAGTACCCGTCAAGAAAGCAATAGTGGCTCTTCCCAGCTAGCCTCTCTACAATATGATCAATAAAAGGCAGCGGGAAATGATCCTTCCTGGTGGCTGGTTCAATCTTCTGTAGTCAACACAGATCCTCCAAGAAGTGGGTACCCGGGTAGCGATCTCCTCTCCAGACTCACTCACAACTGTAGTGATGCATGTCTTATCGGGAACCACATGTAATGGACTAACCCACTTAGAGTCGGAGATGGGGTAGATAAAATCGGTGCTCCACCATTTCGAGATTTCCTTCATGACAACCTATCAAAGGTTCGGGTTCAGCCGCCGCTGGAACTCACATGACGGCTTGGCGTCCTCTTCGAGATAGATATGGTGGGAGCACAGGGTCGGACTTATCCCCTGGCAGCTACACTCCATCCTATCGCCTTGTGGTTCTTTTCAAGAACCTCCATCAAACAAGATTCTTGCTCTCCAGTCAAGTCTGCTGAGATAATGACTTGGTGCATCTCATGCTCGCCCGTAAAGAACCTATACTTCATCGACTGCGGCAAGGGCTTCAGCTCTGGGCAACTGGGAGCTGGCAGATTTGGCCTCTGAAAAGTCTGAGTGAAAGCAACCAAATCTGCATGGGAGGACTCTCGCTGATCATGACAATCTGGTGAAGACTGCTCTGCAAGTGTGTCTGTATTCTGAATAGGATCAATCTCCACCCTAGCTGCTGGCTCTGTAGGAATCAGAACTGGAATCAACTCATCGAACTCTGACCAATCAATATCCGACTCCAAGGGATCTGAATCTGAATCAAGAAAAATATCAACTGCCTCGTTATCCTGAACACGGTCTACAACCTCGAATGTGTCCTCTGCCAAGAGTGTGCTCTCCAAGCTTTCCTCTGCTGGAATCTGGGAATCAGTGGGATTTGAATGTGAGAGGATAGCTCGTGAAACAGGGTTTGACCAAGTGGCTTCATCATCTGTGATCACAAAATCGCACTCCTGGTGGACGTCTCGCTCTACCTTTGTCTTCTGCTCTGAATCGCTGAGCTACTCTGAGCAGGTTGAATCTCGCGCTCCGGTCTCATCGATCGTCTCTATTTGTATACTTTCGCCCACGACGTGGAAGTATACCTTCCCGCTATCATTATCGGACACTGCCTTGGCTGTGGCCAAGAACGGGCATCCTAAAAAGATGGGGGTATCGGTCACGAACTCAGGGATCTCCATGTCCAACACAACGAAGTCCACGGGGAATTTCAGGTCCTGAATTGTGACGACCACGTCCTTCAACAACCCTTTCGGCCTCTTGAAAAATCTATCAGCAAACTGAAGGACTGTCATGCTCTGTCGAAGAGGGCCAAACTCGAATCGGTCGAGTAAGGCTGCCAGAAGTAGGTTGATAAAAGAGCCGTTGTCTAATAGAGTTCGATCGAACCTCTGCTCATGTATATGACATTTGACATAGGGAGCTCCTGCATCTGGCCTCTTGGCTGGCAGATGGTTCTGGATGGCGAAGCAGGTGGCATGAGTGAGCACATGGATCTCTGAATGATGGTTCCTCATCTTCCTACGAATGGTGGTTCTCTCTCTAAGGTTCCTATGGAAGAAAGGGATGTGCTCCAAGGCCTCCTGTAGAGTCAGTTGAATCTGGAATCTGTCTATCATCTACTGGTTGAACTCTAGCTGTTGAGATTTTTTTGGATTTTCTTTTTTAGTCCCCTCGGTCAAGCAGAGTGCTTGAGGGAAGGGGATGGTTGGGCCCTCCTCAGATGGAGGGTTAGGATCGGGTCCCTGCTGCTGTGGTGAAACAGAATCCATACACATATCTCTAGGCATCGTAGATGGACTCACAAATTAAGAACCCTTTCCTTTATTAAATTTTTTAGAATAGTCTTGAGATACAATGACAGGAGGAAATGCAACAGGAATAGAATGGATGGCCTCAGTACCACCCGTGGCATCTGGACTTGCAGCATCAGCACCGCACTCTGGCTCAGCATCATCATCTCCGGTGGCATCATCACCACCTCCTGCATCTGGTGAAGTGACGGCCTCAGTACCACCAGCTGGATCTACATCCTTGGTGGCGTCAGCACTAGCATCATCAACATCATCATGAGCGGCATCAGCATCACTCTCCTCCTCATCTGGCGCTCCTGAGTCCTCATGTGGTCGTCGCTCAGATGAGGCGCTGTCGGCTGGCATCCTACCGCTCCTAAGTGTAAAAAAGTCAGCATCAAAAGTATATTCAAAAATTTCACCAAGTGAGTCACTAGGAGTGGTAACCTCTGTAAACTCTACCTGCTCAGACTTCCTCTTCATGTTGTTCGGATTTGGCTCGATCTAAGTGGGTATGGCGACCTTGCCCTTCACAATCTCCCTCATCTTCTGACGTAACTCGTCCATCTCCCACATGAAAGTGGCCTGCTGCTCGGAGATAAGGCGGGCTGAATCATCTAAATCTGGGTTTTCATAGGCTGACCCATGAGAACCAGACGGGTTGCCTCTCTGGAAGTGAGGTTGTTGCTGCTGAGAAGAATGAGAGGGATACTGGTGAGAGAACTGTTGAGGTTGTTGCTGCTGCCTCCACAGCTCTCCCTACTGATCGGGACAAGGACCTAGTTGGTAGTGTGGTTATGGTTGTGGCTGTGGGAACTGGGGCTACTGTTGTTGTTGGTTGTACTAGCCACCCTGAACTGGAGGCTGATGTTGGGATGAGGCACCTCTGGTCGACCAACGGAATCTGGGATGGTCTCGTCGGATCCCAGGCTGAGGTCGGTCATACCAAATCCCCGTTGACTTCCATCAACGGCTCCTGCTCGTAAGTGGGTGGGGGAAGAACTGCCAGGGGCTGATCCGGCTGGTAGACCACCATCTGACTGTCCAGAGATGGTGGTAGCTGGACATACTGCTGTTGCTGCTGGAACGGCTCTGCCTGTATGTGGCGCACCTGTCGATAGTGGGCGGAGGGCTGGGTCGAGCTGCTGCTGCTGCTGGGGTCAGCCCGTGACCTGAGACAGGACTGAGGAGCCGTTTGTGCCTCCTGGAGACACATGATATGGGTCTTCAGGTCACTCAGCGTTTGTGCCATCTGATCCATCTGATACATGCTCTGGCACTACTTCTTCTCTATGATCTTGATGCGGTCCAGCTTCTCGTTGATGATACCCATATCAACAGCCGACGACTCTGCCTGTGCTACGGCTGCTAAAGATGTGGAAGGACCTGCATCGACCCATGCTATCCTCTGATAGGACACGGCCTGTGGTGTGGCCTTCCCCTGTGTATAGAGGCGGGTCTGGGACAAAACTGTGTAATTATCTACCATCTCCTCATAGACGGCCCAAACCTGATCCTCAGCCTTGGCGAAATAGGAAACCCCACAGGATGCGTTCACTAGCCCCTACAACTCTAGTGTAAGCCCGTAGAAGAAACTCTGAACAAGGTTGGGCTTGGATATGTCATGATGAGGACACCGATCAATGAGCTCTCTGAATCTGTCCCATGCCTCATGGAATTGCTCATTGGGAAGTATGGAGAAGTTGTTGATAAGGGATCACGTTGCATTTGTCCGGCCGAGTGGGTAGTACTTATTCAAGTACTCATTCCGGTGCTGTTCTCATGATGTGACGTATTTCCCTAGGTGCTTTAGCCAATAGGCTACTCTGTCGATGAGGGAAAATGGGAACGCTATCACCTTGATGGTATCCTTATCCACGAGGCGATTGTGGACCGTGCTGCAGATCATCTCGAAGTCCTGGAGATGGAGGTGCAGCTCCTCGATGGCAAGCCCATGGAATCTGGACAGTAGCTGAATGGTCTGAGGCGGGAGCTTGAAATCTCCCAGAATAGCTGACAGCTGAATCCATCTGTGGGTCAGGGTTACACCAGGGTGATAAGCGATCCGAACGACTAAGGTAAAGGTACAAAAATGGTCGTTGCGACCTCGGTCGCTCAGATGCGCTAAATCAAGAAAAATGAACCACTAAATAAAGAGAAAATCAACGAAACACGGATAGCGGTCCTGCTATGTGATTAACCTGGTATAGCACCCAGGGTCGAACTCAAGGAGCACGGGTTGGCCGAGAGGCCTACGAAGTAGTAAAAATAAAGAAAATAAAAGAACGAAATATTTTTAGTGGTTTTTAATTATTTTTATATTTTTTTTTGGATTTTTAATATATAAAGAAAATAATGAAACAAAGGAGAAGCACACTTCAACAAATTATTCAAAGCACCAAAAATCAACCAAAAATTAAAACAAAAATGCTTTTATGTATTTTATATTTTTTAGTGTTTTTGGTGAATTTTTGATAATTTTCTGATGTTTATTTCATTTTCTAAAAATCAAACAGTAGCTAAAAATAGTGGTACTGTCCAGCCAAGCCAAAAGTCCCTAGAAAAAATATCTAAGGGCCTCAAAATGGCCTGGGGGTAATTTTCCTATGAAGTAGATGAAACAAGGAAAATTCAGATACCAATTTTATTATTTTTGGATTTTTAATTTATTTACTAGACTTTTTATGGGTTTTTTAGTATTTTTAAGTTTTTAGTGATTTTAAGCAATGAAAAATAGCCAAACTTGGCTAGAAAATCAAGCTAAGCTAAACAAACAGTAACTAATTTTTATAGAATTTTTAAGTGAGTTTTTTTATTTTTTTGTGAATTTTCAAACTAGACAGTAACAAAAATGAAGGTTTTTGAATTTTTAAAAAATAGCAAACAAAATAAAAAATGTCCTCAAAAATCTACAAAAATCCTACACCATGGCAGGAGCCATGTGTCAAATTTTCGTTGGATTTGGAGGTGATTTGATATTTTATTCAAAAATAAAGAGAGGGCACTGTGCATAGGGACTGAAATGCAAATACCCAAAGTTCTGGGGGTCCTGGTGCAAAATACCCAGCAAAACACGCGCCTCGCACGTGCCTGGGGCACTCAGGGACCTAAATGTAAGAAAAATAAGTCCCGAGGACTTATTGGTAACAGGTACCAAAAGTCCAGGGGGCTTAGTTGCAAATAACCAAGAAATATCACACATGTGTAAATAAATCACGCACAGGGGTATAAGTGCAAATATCTAAAAGGTTTCATTCATTCATTAACATCCAGAAATACAAGGGTATCTACTGCAAATACACCAGAATAACACGTGACGAAGCACGTGGCTCACAACAGGCAGGGGTATAAATGCAAACACACTAAAGCTCAGGGTCCAATGTGCAATTTAACCTAAAACTAAACAACTGATTTTAACATTTATAGGACTAAAATGAAATAAAAATAAAAACGGGGCCTAAGGGTAATTTACCCTTTATTAAGCGGGGGCGTTGGATGACTGCCACGTGGCTGATCGGATGGCGTGGAAGCGAAGTGGCTGGTGATCCAACGGCTGTGGTCGATCCTCCAAAGATCGAACGGTGGAAGCAGCTCCTCGAACGGATGGACAAGATGTGATCTGGAGCGGGAGGCGACGATCAACGGTAGCTGGAGGTCATGGACGAACAGGCGGCCGGCAAACTTCGCCGGCCTCGTGGAAGCGCCTCCGGCCTCCTCTGCTGCGCCTAAGTATCGGAGAAGCTCCGGCGTGGCTGTGCGCGGCTGCTGATGCTCTCCGATGCCCCAGCCGAGCTCGGGGGAGCTCCGACGAGGGTGGCGGAGGCGAGACTCCTGGTCTGAACGGGAAAGGCCTCAGATGGCCTTTGCTGGACCTGCAAAGTATCTCAGAAGACTCGCGGGTCGAGGGCAAAGTGCCTCGACCCAGTTAGGCGAAATGGGGATGGCTGGTGCGTCGAGACGGCGGGCTCCGGCGAAGGTGGTGGACGGAGGAGCCCGGTTCCCAGCTCCTGTGCGAGCTGGGTTGAGTGAGTGGGTGCAGAAGGTGCGTCGGACGAAGGCGAGCGTGAAGGTCGGGTCCGATGATCGGATGGTGGTCGGAACCGGGGTGAATCGGAAAAAGACGACGGCGGCGCGATTTGGGGGAAAACTGAAATCGAAGGAAATGGGTAGCCTAAGGGGTTACCTGGGTGAACGGTGAGACTGTGGCGGAGCTGGGGAAGCTCCCGGTCTTGGCCTCAAGGGACGTCTCGGCCCGAGGCTCGAAGCTCGCTCAGGTGGCGGAGCTGCGGCGGCTACGTCGCCGGATCAATGGATTCGCCGGCTCTCCTCGCTGCAACAGGTCGGGGATGCGAGCTGTCACCTCACACTCTCTCTGGAGCTCACTGGAGAACGAAGCAAATGGCCAAAGATGGAGAGAGAGGGTGGCGGAGCTGCAGCTAAATATGATTAGGGGTCCGAGAAGGATGGGTCTGGGCAAGCTCAGGAGCGCGCGGATCCCGAGGGAGCGGCTCCGGCGAGGATGTCGGATGCAAGGCGAAGGATTCGGACCCGGGGTTAGATGGAGTGATGATCGGGTTGAGCGGGTAAAAGTGGGAGAAATCGGGTCCGGAGCTCGAACCCGTGGGAAGTGGTCTTGGGGGGGTAGTTGACCGGGCGGTCAACATCCCCAGGACCCAATAGAATCAGGCCACGTGTCTGGACTTTGGAGCTCAAAATTAAGGTAGTAAATGGCCGATTTTGCAAAAACTTAAAACATGAAATATTTTTATTTTATTTTTTTCTATTTTTTAGTGATTTTTAATAATTTTTTCGAAGTAAAAATAAACTATATACATAGTATGTACTATATATAGGTATATATACAATATATAGGGTTTTGATTTTTGATTTTTAAATATTATTTTTATGCAGTTTTTATTCCTATTTTATATTTTATTTATTTAGAGTATAAAATAAGGAATAAAAAGGTATTTTCATTTTATTTTTATTATTTATTTACATAAGTAAAATAAATATATATGTACATCTATATACATGGTATATGTACAATGTATTTTTGTATTTTTAATTTTTCTATTTTTATTTTGTTTTGATTTTTAATTGTTTTTATTTTATTTACACTACATAACATAGAATATTTACAAAAAGTTTGAAAATTAATTTTATTTATTTACAAGGTTAAATAAATACATAGATGTGGTTTATGTACAAGATGAAGGTGATGTTTTTAATTCTTTTTTATTTTTAATTTTTTCCTTTGTTTTTATATTTTATAAATAGATACAACTATTTACAAGCATATTTTTGGTGAGGAAAAATATCTTTATTTTATTTACATATATATTTACACATGAGCCCCTATCTCCCTCTACTTTGGCTTTTATGCGGTCAGGCCCATGCTGAGCCCTCCCTTGGGTTAGGTTGCTCAATATTTATTCTAAATATTTCCCTCTTTTTCTTTTTAATCTTTATTCTTTTATTTTTGCACAAAAACATGCTAATTATAGGTTTTTACACAATGCATGCTTTTGGTAATTATTGGTATTTACATATATCTACATGCATTTGCAAAGGTTTTTGTAGCTAAAATATAAGAATAAAGAGTGATGAATGGGTATTCATCACCCCCCTATACTTAACTTTGCTAGTCCCTTAGCAAACACTTATTTGAAAAAGAAGTGAAAAAGAGAAAAAGAAAAAGAAAAAGAGGATGTACCTGGATCAAGGTTGATTATTAAACTTGCCTTTATTAAATTGGGGTATGGAGCTCGATCAGATCTTTGGATTATTAATGTGTCGGAACCTTATTTAGACTTAAGCTTAAAACTCAACAGCCTCCAAGTTCCACTAATCTATAACCAAGACTCCTCAATGCTCCAGATCAGAACAAGTCATCAATCACAAACCCTGAAGACCATGAATCTTTTCTTGTCCTGTGAATGTGAAATCTAAGCTCTCCACCTCAGAAATGGCAACTCGACAACCCTCCCCAACAAGGTAACTCTATGACCTCAATCTGGCCACTCTTTCCTCGAGGAGCGGGGTATTCCCTTCTAAGTTCAAGTTCAACCGGCTCAAGAAGAGGGGGGAGAAGAGAATGGGTCAAGGCCAGTGTAGCCAAGTACCCTTGGGAGCTTGACCAGTGTAGCCAAGTCTCCCTGCTGCAAGCTACAACAGGTGGATCATGAAACCAAGCTTTGCTTATTGCACTCTATATACATACTCCGGTGGGATTATCATTTTCTATCAGACCCACCACTTTTTTGGAGTTCTTTTCTTTTTGCACATTTTTTTTCAAGTGCATCTGTACAACATATACATGTGCAGCATATATACAAGGAGTTTTTCCTCTTGAGCCAGTAGACTATCCCTCTTTTGAAGCTTTATTGCAACCCACAACTCCCGTCGTTAGACCTCATGGCAACCAGACCAAGTTGAGACGCACTTCCTTCACTATAAGAAGAAGAGAGGTTCCGCCTAGAAGTACTACCCTCATATGCTACCCCAAGTCAAGGAAGACTGCCTCCTCACCACCTCATCCGTAGAGAGCTCGGTGCATAGTGCTGGTGTCCAAGTAAAGCCATAATCTATATGAGTCATGTGTTGTTGTTAAGTGCTCTACTTAGGCTCATTGAGATGACATGTGATCATAGCCTAGTGGACTCAAAGAATTAAGTCACCATGGACCTGAAAAGCCTTAAACCTAAGCCCTATAAGGTTCCTCTTAGAAATTAGGTGGATTAAGATCTTAATCAAGCTCCATTTCTCAATTTGATTCCAGGCTAGTTTAAATGTCAACTATCATCCAGAAAAACTATATACATATGTACAAAAGATGCTTATTTACACAAATTTTACAATCATGCAAAATTTTTGAAAAATGTTTTGAAACCATGAATGGATGATGCATGAAGTGCAAGTTTTGCAAAAAGATATTTACACACATTTACACAAGATTTTTGCAAACTTTTGATTTTCAAAACATTTTGGAAAAATTTTGTACTATATACATAATTTTGATACGAAAAATATTTACACAAGCTTTACACAAAAGATTTTTGAAATCATTTTTACAAAAATAATTTGTACACTAGCTATTTATGTGCAAATAAAAGAAGTTCATGTTCATGAAAAATTTTTAATTTTTGTGGTTTTTAGCCATTTTTATTTATTAACACACTCACACAAAGTACGAGTTATGGCTAAAGTATATATGAAATATATACACACCCCCCTATACTTAGCTCGAACGATGTCCTCAGAGTCACGAGCGATGAAGAAGACATAACTCGTGCTGGGTATAGGAAAGTGAAAAGAAAGGCTATAAACAAGAAGGAAAAAGAAAAGTCAAGAGGGTCTCGGGTCTCCCCCCTATACTTAGGATCAAATAATCCTAAGTATAGCAGGCTGTATACTAAGGGAAGACCTGAGTGGAAAATGTACAGGGTCTACCCCCCCCTATACTTAGGGTGAAATATCCCTAAGTATAGGCAGCAAAAACAGGGGTAAACAGAAGCAAAAGAAATACCCAAAAGGTCTCACATCCCCCCTATACTTAGGGTAAAGTGCACCCTAAGTATAGCATAATCACAAGATGAAGAAAGGGATGTGGGACTGAAGAATGTGGTGATATGGACATATGGATCTATACAAATCGGAAGATCAGTGAAAATCAGGCGTGAGATGCATTAGATGTGAGTCAAAGACCACATCTCACGTAAAATGAATAGGGGCAAGATCAGCGACCCGCGGCTCATGATCTAGAAATGGCTTGAGCCGCTGGCCGTTCACTCAAAAGGTACTCTCAGAAGACAACTCGGATATGTCAATGCTACCGTTGTCGTGTACCTTTCTGACCAAATAGGGTCCCTTCCATTTGCTCTGTAGCTTCCCTGGAAATAATCGTAGCCTCGCATCAAAAAGCCATACTCTCTGTCCGATCTCAAAATGCTTGTGGCTGATATGAGAATCATGCCACTCCTTCACTTTCTCCTTATAATGTAGGCTGCTTGAGAAAGCTGCATCTCTAAGCTCCTCCAGGGCAGCTAGCTCTGCCCTCCTCTGGTCTCCCATACCATCTGGATCCATAAGAATATCAGTAACTGCCCAAAGTGACTTGTGCCTCAGCTCAACAGGTAAATGGCAAGGCTTGCCATACACGAGGCGAAAGGGAGATGTGCCCAATGGTGTCTTGAAAGACGTCCTATATGCCCACAAGACCGAGTCCAAAAGCTGTGACCAATCTTTTCGGTCAGGGCGGACGACTTTCTGCAATATAGTCTTAATCTCCCTATTCGACACCTCGGCTAGACCATTCTTCTGTGGATGGTAAGGTGTAGCAACACGATGGTCTATGTCGAACTCGCTAGCAAGTGCCTTCACCTGGTCGTTGATGAAGTGAGATCCCCCATCAGAAATCAGAACTCGTGGAACCCCGAACCGCGTGATGATATGCTTCCTCAAAAATCTGCAAACTGTCCTCGCATCAGCGGCTCGGGCGGGGATAGCCTCCACCCAACGACTCACATAATCTACGGCCAACAGAATGTACTCAAATCCCTGACTCTTAGGGAATGGACCCATGAAATCGATGCCCCATGCGTCAAAAACCTCACAGAAGTGAATGGGCTGCATCGGCATCATATCACGCTGTCCACAAGTGCCCATCCTCTGACAGTCAGTACACCTCTTCACGAACTCATCTGAGTCCTTGAAGAGGGTAGGCCACCACAAGCCGGATTGGAGCACTTTCTGTGCCGTTCTCCTCCCAGAATGATGTCCTCCTGCCTCAAGCTTGTGGCAGTAAGTGAGGACGCTATGGTGTTCCTTCTGAGGAATACACCGACGCCAGACGCTATCCCCTCCTTCATGGTAAAGGATGGGATCCTCCCAATAGTAAGACTTGGCCTTCGCAAGGAAGGTCTCAAGCCTCTGCCTGGGCCAATCTTGTGGGACTTTCCCAGCAACGATAAAGTTCACAATATCGGCGTACCATGGGAGTGAGGCGATAGCAAGGATCGCCTCATCTGGGAAGGTATCTCTAATAGGATCGATCTGCTCAGACTCCTCAGGCTGCTCTAATCGGGAGAGATGATCCGCCACCACATTCTTGACTCCAGGCTTATCTTTGATTTCAATGTCGAACTCCTGGAGCAGAAGGATCCATCTAGTCAGTCTGGCCTTGGCATCCTTCTTTGCCATGAGGTACCTGATGGCGGTGTGATCTGTAAACAAAGTCACTCTAGATCCAATGATATACGATCTGAACTTATCTAGGGCAAACACTACGGCTAGCATCTCCTTCTCTGTGACCGTGTAATTCCGCTGGGCGGAATCCAATGTGCGGCTAGCGTAGTGTATGGCAAATGGAACTCCATCCCTCCTCTGTCCCAGCACTGCCCCTACGGCAAAATCGGAGGCATCCGTCATGATCTCGAATGGGAGAGACCAATCCGGCGGCTGGAGGACAGGAGCCTCAATGACACACTGCTGGAGAGTCGCGAAGGACGAAAGACACTTGTCATCGACAAGGAACTTGGTGTCTTTCGTCAAGAGGTCAGTCAACGGTCGGGCAATCCTGCTGAAATCCTGAATAAATCTCCTATAAAATCCAACGTGCCCCAGGAATGACTGTAGATGCCTCAAATTGGACGGCAGAGCGAGTTTCCTAATGACATCAACCTTGGCCGGATCAACCTCCATGCCCCTGTTGGAGATGATGTGGCCAAGCACCGTCCCTTGAGTCACCATGAACTGACTCTTCTCCCAAGATAAAACCAAATGATACTCAATACATCGCTGGAGCACTCGGTCTAGGCAGTCAAGGCAGGAGTCAAATCCGTCGCCGTAGACCGAGAAATCGTCCATGAAGACCTCCAAACACTCCCCTACCATGTCCGAGAAGATCGACAGCATGCACCTCTGAAAAGTCGCAGGGGCATTGCATAGCCCAAATGGCATGCGTCGAAAAGCATATGTGCCGAAGGGACAGGTAAAGGTGGTCTTCTCCTGATCCTCAGGAGCGATGGCCACTTGGTTGTAGCCCGAGTACCCATCCAGGAAGCACTAATGGCTCTTCCCTGCCAGTCTCTCAATGATCTGGTCAATAAAAGGCAGGGGAAAATGGTCCTTCTTGGTGGCCTGGTTGAGTCTCCTGTAGTCAACACAGACCCTCCAAGAGGTGGGTACTCGTGTAGCAATCTCCTCTCCCGACTCACTGATCACAGTCGTGATGCCCGTCTTCTTGGGCACCACATGCAAGGGGCTAACCCACTTGGAGTCGGAAATGGGATAAATAAAATCTGCACTCCACCATTTCGATATTTCCTTCATCACAACCTCTCTCAGGTTGGGGTTCAGTCGCCGCTGGAACTCACGCAACGGCTTTGCCCCCTCCTCGAGATAGATATGGTGGGAGCACACTGATGGACTAATCCCATGGAGATCTGCTACGCTCCATCCGATCGCCTTGCGGTTCTTTTCAAGAACCCCCATCAAACGAGATTCCTGCTCTCCAGTCAAATCGGCGGAGATAATGACTGGGTACATCTCAGGCTCGCCCGCAAGGAACCGATACTTCAGCGAAGTAGGGAGCGGCTTCAGCTCTGGAATGCTGGGTGCTGGCAAATCTGGCTGCGGAAGAAACTGAGTGAAAGCTGCTAAGTCTGCCAAATCTGCTTGGGAGAAGTGAAGCGAACTCTCGCAAACTGGATCGGGAGAAGGCTGCTCAACTGCACTGTCTCTGCTCTGCTCTGTATCAACCTCCTCCTCAACTGTAGGCTCGAATGGACTCAGGTCTGGCATCTGATCATAGCAATTGGCCCAATCAGACTCTGAATCCGAGGGATCTGTATAAACCGCGGTGGCATCAGTACCACCATAACTCAAGGTGGCCTCAGCACCACCATCAGTGAAATCCGTGTCGCGATCAAGGACCGGCTCTGCTGCCTCTATGGTATCCTGAACCAAGGCTGTGCTCTCCAGACTCTCCTCTGCTATCATCTCGGCATCAGCTGTATCTGAATATGAGAGGATGGTCTCTGCTGCAGGATCTGCCCAAGCTGCCTCATCGTCTGTGATCACAAAATCACAGTCCTGGTGGATGTCTGGCTCTGCGTCTGTCAGCTGCTCTGAATCTGTACTCGCATCTGAGCGGGCTCTCTCTCTAGCTCTGTAGTCCTCGACCGTCTCTATTTGTATACTCTCGCCCTCGACGCGAAAGTACACCTTCCCGCTATCATGATCAGTCACCGCCTTGGCTGTGGCCAAGAATGGACGACCAAGGATGATGGGGGTATCGGCCACTGACTCAAGGATCTCCATGTCCAACACTACGAAGTCCATGGGGAATTTCAGGCCCTGAATCGTGACGATAACATCTCGTAACAACCCCTTCGGCCTCTTGACAGATCGATCAGCGAACTGAAGGACTGTCCTACTCTGTCGAAGAGTGCCCAACTCGAAGCGATCGAGAAGGGCTGTCGGAAGAAGGTTGATAGACGATCCGCTATCTAGTAGAGTACGGTCGAACCTCTGCTCACTGATCTGGCATCTGACATACGGGGCCCCTGAATCTGGCCTCTTGGCTGGCAGATGGTTCTGGATCGCAAAACACGTGGCTTTCGTCAGCACATGGATCTCTGAAGTGTGGTTCCTCCTCCTCCTCCTGACTGTAGTCCTGTCTCTCAAAGAACGCTGGAGCAGGGGGATGTGCTGCAAAGCCTCCTGGAGGGTCAGCTGGATGTGGAATCGGTCTATCATGCTCTGGCTGAACTCCTCAAACCCTCTCTTTTTTGGATCTTTTTCTTTTTTCTTCCCCTTCCCCATCTGAAGGGCTCTAGGAAAGGGGATCACAGGGTCCTTCGCAGATGAAGGACTAGGAAAAGGCCTAGACGGCTCGACGGTCGGATCCACACATACATCATGCACCACAGTGGGACCAGAAGAAACTAAACCTTTTCCTTTATTCAAACCAAAGTTCTGAGATACATCAAGGCGAGGAAAGACAACATCTCTCTCAACACAAACACCGGTGGCCTCAGTACCACCACGGGCTGGCTCTGCTGCTGCTGCTGGACGTCTCACGGCATCAGTACCGCGGGCTGGCTCGGCTAAACGGGTGGCATCAGTGCCACCTCCTCGATCTGGTGAAACGGTGGCCTCAGTACCGCCGGTGGAATCAGCATCCTTGGTGGCCTCAGTGCCACCGTCATCATCTGGAGCGGCCTCAGTACCGCTCTCCTCCTCCTCAGGTGGCGCCCCGGAAGTGTCCTCGTGGTGAAACTCAGATGAGGCGCTGCCGCCTGCTGGGGTCCTACCGCTCCTAAGTGTAACAAAATCAGCATCAAATAGATCCGAAGATGTATCATCAAATGGGTCACTAGGAGTGGCATGCTCAGTAGAAACTACCTGCTCAGACTTCCTCTTGAGGTTGTTCGGGTTCGGCTCTATCTGTGCAGGGACGGCGGCCTTCCCTCTCACCAAGTCCCGCATCTCCTGGCGGAACTCGTCCATCTCCCATCTGAATGTGGCCTGCTGGTCCGTGAGGAGGCGGGCGATGTCATCCAAGGCGGGGCTCTCATGGGAGCCCGACGGGTAGCCTCTCTGGGGCTGAGGCTGCTGGAATTGCTGGTGTTGTTGCTGAGAGGGGTAGGAAGAGGGATGCTGCTGGTATCCTGGGTGAGCCTGGTGCTCACGTCTCCTCGACTGTCCTTGCTGCTGATAGGGACGAGGACCGAAGGATGACGGCTGGTGTGTCTGGTATGCTGGGGGCTGCTGCTGCGGCTGGTGATCTCTCTGCTGACCGTACTGCCCTCCCTGTCCTGACGGCTGCTGCTGGGGCTGGGCACCACCACTCCCCCACCTGAATCCGGGATGGTCTCGTCGGATCCCAGGCTGGGGACGGTCATACCAAATCCCGTTGACATCCATCAACGGCCCGGCATCGTAGGGGGCTGGCGGGAGTACTGCCAGAGGCTGGTCCGGCTGGTATACCATCATCTGCATGTCTGGAGATGGTGGGGACTGGTAGGTGGGCTGCGGTTGCTGGTACGGCTCCGCCTGTACAAGATGAACCTGTCTAGGCTGCTGTAGGGAGCTGGAGCGCTGGGACGAGCTGCTGCTGCTGCCGGAGTCGCCTCGCGACTGAAGACGGGGCTGTGGAGCCGTCTGTGCCTCCTGGAGACACATGAGCTGTGTCTTCATGTCGCTCAGAGTCTGTGCCATCTGCTCCATCTGAATGATGCCCTGGCACTGCTTCTTCTCTATCAGCTCCATGCGGTCCAACTTCTCGCTGATAATGCCCATGTCCGCAGCGGACGACTCTGCCTGTGCTGCTGCGACTGCGGACGAACTGGATGGACCTGCATCGACCCGTGCTATCCGCTGGTACTGCACGGGTCCTGGCTGCTGTGGCTGGGGTCTCTGTGAGTATAACCTGGTCTGGGACATCACCATGTAATTCTCGGCCATCTCCTCGTAGATGGCCCAGACCTGGTCGTGGTCCTTGGCGAAGTAGGACCCACCGCAAGAAGCGTTCACCAGACCCTGAAGCTCTGGCATCAACCCGCTGAAAAAGCTCTGAACTAGGTTCGGCTTGGAGATGTCGTGGTGCGGGCATCTGTCTAGGAGCTCTCGAAACCTCTCCCATGCCTCGTGAAACTGCTCGTTGGGGAACATGGAGAAGTTGCTGATCAGGGCCCTCGCTGCATTCGTCCGCCCGAGTGGATAGTACTTGTTCAAGTACTCGGTGCGGAGCTGCTCCCAGGTGTAGACAAACTTCCCTAGATGCTTCAACCAGGTGGCTGCTCTATCTGCCAGTGAAAAAGGGAAGGCTATCATCCGGATCGTGTCCTAGTCCACGTGGCGGTCGTAGACAGTGCTGCAGATCATCAGGAACTCCTGGAGGTGGAGGTGGGGCTCGTCAGTGGCAAGTCCGTGGAAACGGGGCAGTAACTGCAGGGTGTTCGGGGGGAACTTGAAGTCCCCCACGATCGCCGGCACCACTACCCAGTGATGCATCAGAGTAGATCTGGGGTTGTGCAACTCCCGCATCGGTCGTAGTGGTCCTCCTGCCGCGGCGGCTGCCGCTGCGGCGGCCGCAGCTCCTGCTGCTACTGCGGCTCGTGCATCTGCATCAGGTATCTCCTCGGGCTCGCTCTGCTGGTCTCGCTCTGCTCTGAGCCTCTCCAACTCTCGCCTCATCTCAATCATAAACGCTCCCTGATCGCGTAACTGCTGCTGAACTGTCTCCAATGATGCGATCAGGGTGGAGTTGATTGATGAATACCCATTCATCACTCTTTATTCTTATATTTTAGCTACAAAAACCTTTGCAAATGCATGTAGATATGTGTAAATAGGAATAATTACCAAAAGCATGCATTGTGTAAAAACCTATAACTAGCATGTTTTTGTGCAAAAATGAAAGAATAAAGATTAAAAAGAAAAAAGAGGGAAATATTTAGAATAAATATTGAGCAACCTAACCCAAGGGAGGGCTCAGCATGGGCCTGACCGCATAAAAGCCAAAGTAGAGGGAGATAGGGGCTCTTGTGTATATATTTATGTAAATAAATAAAAATATTTTTCCTCACCAAAAACATGCTTGTAAATACTTGTATATACTTATAAATATATAAAAACAAAATAAAAAGTTAAAAATCAAAAAGATCAAAAAAACCTCCTTTCATCATGTACATAAACCACACTTATATATTTATTTAGCTGTGTAAATATATAAAAGTAATTTTTATAATTTTTTGTAAATATTCTATATTGTAAATAAATAAAATAAAAACAATTAAAGATCAAAACAAAATAAAAATAGAAGAATCAAAAATACAAAAATACATTGTACATATACCATGTATATAGATGTATATAACTATTTATTTTACCTATGCACATAAATAATAAAAATAAAATAAAAATACCTTTTTATTCCTTATTTTATTCTATAAATAAATAAAATATAAAAGAAGGATAAAATTGTATAAAAATAATATATAAAAATCAAAACCCTATATATTGTATATACCTATATCTAGTACATATTTCCAAAAATTAATTAAAAATCACCAAAAAATAGAAAAAAATAAAATAAAAATATTTCATGTTTGGAGTTTTTGCAGATTCAGCCCCTAGCTACCCCTATTTGTCACCTCAAGATCCAGCCACGTGGCCGAACCCCATTGGGTCCTGGAGATGTTGACCGCCCGGTCAACTAGCCCCCCCAGGACCACTTCCCACGGGTCCGAGCTCCGGACCCGATTTCTCCATTTTTTATCCGCTCGACCCGATCACCACTCCGCCTAACCCCGGGTTCTAATCCGAGATTTTTCGATCATGATCCACGCCCGGGGAGGTTTTTGGGGATCCGCGCGCTACGCTGCTCGCCCCGACCTCTCTTAGTCGGACCCCTACTCGTATTTAGCTGCAGCTCCGCCACCTTCTCTTTCCATCTTTGGCCATTCGCCTCCTTCCCTGTGAGCTCCAGAGAGACTGCGAGAGTGACAGCGAGCGATTCCACCTGTTGCAGCGAGGAGAGGAGGAGGAATCCACTGATCCGGCGACGTTGCCGCCGTAGCTCCGCCACCTGAGCGAGCTTCGAGCCTCGGGCCGAGACGACCCTCGAGGCGACGACCAGGAGCACCCCCTGCTCTTCCCCAGTCTCACCAATCATCCAGGTAACCCCGTAGCTCCGCCATTTCATCTAATTTCAGTTTTCCCCCAAATCGCTTCGCCGTCGTACTTTTTCGATTCATCCCGGTTCCGACCACCATCCGACCATCGGACCCGACCTTCACGTTCGCCGTCCTCCGCCGCACGTTCTCCACCCGCTCACGCAACCCAGCTCGCACAGGAGCTGGGAACCGGGCTTCTCCGTCCACCACCTTCGCCGGAGCCCGCCGTCCCGATGCACCAGCCATCCCCACTTCGCCTAACTGGGTCGAGGCACTTTGCCCTCGACCCGCGAATCTCCTGAGTGGTTTTGCAGGTCCAGCGGAGGCCATCTGAGGCCTCTCGACATTCAGACCAGGAGCTTCACCTCTGCCACCCTCGTCGGAGCTCCCCCGAGCTCGGCTGGGGCAACGGAGGCCATTAGCAGCTGCGCACCTTCAAGCCGGAGCTTCTCCGATACTCAGGCGCAGCAGAGGAGGCCGGAGGCGCCTTCACGAGGCCGGCGAAGTTCGCCGGCCGCCTGTTCATCCAGGACCTCCAGTCACCGTCGATCTTCTCCGCCCGCTCCAGATTGCATCTTGACCGTCCATTAGTGGAGCTGCATCCACCGCCCGATCTTTGGAGGATCGACCTCAGCCGTTGGATCGCCATCCACCTCGCCTCAACGCCATCCAATCAGCCACGTGGCGTGCATCCAACGACCCAGCTTAATAAAGGGTAAATTACCCTTAGGCCCCGCTTTTATTTTTATTTAGCTTTAGTCCTGTAAATATTTAAGTACGTTGTTTAGTTTTAGGTTTATTTGCATAGAGGACCTTGAGCTTAGTTTATTTGCACTTATACCCCTGCCTGTTGTGAGCCACGTGCTTCGTCACGTGTTATTTTGGGTTATTTGCAGTATATGCCCTTGTAGTTCTGGTTGTTATGAAATGAATGAAACTTTTTAGATAATTGCAGTTATACCCCTGTGCGTGTTTTATTTCCCCATGTGCGATATTTCTTGGGTTATTTGCAGCTAAGTCCCTGGACTTTTGGTACCTGTTACCAATAAGTCCTCGGAACTTATTTTTGTTACATATAGGTCCCTGAGTGCCCTAGGCACGCGCTTGGCGCATGTTTTGCTGGGTTAATTGCACCGGGACCCCCAGAACTTCGGGTATTTGCATTTCAGTCCCTGTGCACAGTACCCTCTTTTTATTTTTGAATAAAATATCAAATCACCTCCAAATCCAATGAGAATTTGACACAAGGCTTCTGCCATGGTGTAGGATTTTCACGGATTTTTGAGGACATTTCTGATTTTGTTTGCTATTTTTAAAAATTCAAAAATCTTTATTTTTGTTACTGTTTAGCTTGAAAATTCACAAAAAAATCTAAAAACTCCCCTAAAAATTCCACAAAAATAGTCTATTGTTTAGTTTTGTTTGCTTGATTTTCCAGCCAATTTTGGCTATTTTTCATTGCTTAAAAACACTAAAAACTTAAAAACACCAAAAAGCCCATAAAAATTCTAATAAATAAATTAAAAATCCAAAAATAATAAAATTGGTACCTAAATTTTCCTTGTTTCATCTACTTTACAGGAAAATTACCTCCAGGCCATTTTGAGGCCTTTAGATATTTTATCTAGGGCTTTTTGACTCGGCTGGACAATACCCTTTATTTTTGCTACTGTTTGATTTTTAGAAAATAAAATAAACATCAGAAAATTATCAAAAATTCACCAAAAACATTAAAAAATATAAAACACATAAAAATATTTTCATTTTGATTTTTGGTTGATTTTTGGTGCTTGAAATAATTTGTTGAATTGTGTTCTTCCTTGATTTTCTTATTTTCTTTATATATTAAAAATCCAAAAAAATAATATAAAATAATTAAAAACCACTAAAAATATTTACCTCTTTTATTTTATTTGTTTTTACTACTTCGTAGGCCTTCGGCTAATCCGTGCTCCTTGAGTTCGACCCTGGGTGCTATACCAGGTTAAACACATAGCAGGACCGCTATTCGTGCTTGATTGCTTTTTGATTTATTTAGTGGTTCGATTTTTCTTGATACACATGGTCTGATCGCTTGGGTCGCAACGACCCTATTTCTGTACCTCATACCCGAGTGGCCGTACCGTGCTATCAGAATGGTGCCGTTGCCGGGGAGCACGGCTTAGTAGTTGATTTTCTTTTTGTTTTGATTTTCGCGACTTTTCGCGGCTCTTCCAGAGCTCGCGGCTTTTCGCGGTTTTTGTCCATATTTTCTTTTTGTTTTATTTTGTTTTATTTTCTTTTTCTTTTATTTTTGATTTTATTTTGATTTTGTGTGTTTATTTTATTTTACATTTTTGCATATATACCCTTTTATTTTTATGTTCATTTCTTTTTCTTTTATTATTATTTGATTATTGGTTCTGACCACTCTGTTTTCTCTTGCGAGGGCCCGAGGACCGAGGCGGCTGATTTCGAGAAGCCGACGCAACCGCGGGATTCGGAGGCGGCTCCCTTCTGTACGGAGCCGCAGGAGAGAGTGAGAGAGAGTTGAGTGGGTGAGGATTAGGATAGACTTTTTATTTTTATTAATTATTATTGTAATAATACAGGACATTGGACTTGGACATTTGTGGATTGCTTAGCGGGTCTGTTTCGCCGAGCACCGGTGTGCTCGGGGGACCCTTTGGACTTTCGCGGTTTTTCGCGGTTTTATTTTATTTTCTTTCTGCCTTTTCCGGTGTTTACGTGGTTTTTGCTCGAGCCCCTAGACTTAGGAATTTCTGGTGATTGTGCCGTAATTAGTAGGATCCACACACCTAACTGATTATCTGTTCCTATAGAACGTTAATTGGATCTACTAAAAATAATTAATAAAAATAACCGACTCATTTGCCTTCGTAGCCTACGTACCGCAGCCCGTCCTGTAAAGCGCTTTCTCCTACCCCCGATTTGTCGGACAGAGGAGGGACGGGCCAAGACCGGACTCTTTGGCTTGGAGGTCGGTGACCGGTTAGACGGTTCTTCGCTAGAATTGCTCATCTAGGACTCGGCTTTCCCGTTGCATCATATAGGTAGTTTCCTTTCTGTCTTTACATTTATGTGCGGATCATATTGCATGTAGAGTGCTGGAGACAGGTACGCATTTCTTACTCAGCATGCATCATTGATTTATCGCGCATCAGCTTTTTCGTCTTCTCCCCCCTGTTTTGGACTTAATAATCAGGAGAATCGAAAAATTCGTTAGGACGTTTGTTTTTATTTGAAAAAGACTAAAAAGAGAAACCATAAAATTGGGACTGGTTAATTCTATTGATCTTAAAACACGCTCACCCTAAAAACTTTGTCTTGGGGAGAGCAACCCCCTCATTGTATGGTTTGGATGCGCGAGAGAGTGACCCGCACCCTAGGTAGAGCCCCCCGGTGCTAGTCCCGACTGATTATCGACTTTTCCGTGTGGGCCAGTCGGTTGGGTTAGCATCGGATATCCTAACAGGTCACGTAAGCGCTCTGATATTTTGTGTGTTCACCAAATAAAATTGACAAGATAAATTGACCGAACTTTCACGGTCTTCAGCTCGCGTTGCGTTGGTGAACCAGGGGTTTGTTTGTGATCATAGTTTCTCCAGATCTCATCCGCACTACTCGCCAGATCGAGATGATGGGTAGACGGTCTCTTAGGCAGCCTCTGGTTGCACTGCTTTCGGGCACGTCTACCTCATCATCTAGGTTGGCCCGCGAGAGCCGAGACCAGCTCTCCGAGCCCGAGTACGATTCCGCCTTGTTCCCCCTCGACCCCCTTTCTTTCCTGCCTGAGAGACACGAGCCCGAGGAGAGACTGATTGATTTGACAGCACCTGAGTTGGGCTTGTTTGATTTTGCAGACGTCGCCATGGCCGGCAGTTCCGATGATCACTCTCGTCAGCCCGAGCATTTTGTACTAGACCAGGGAGCGATCAACTCCACCCTGATCGCATCACTTGAGACAGTTCAGCAGCAGCTACGCGATCAGGGGGCATTCATGATAGAGATGAGGCGAGAGTTGGAGAGGCTCAGAGCAGAGCGAGACCAGCAGAGCGAGCCTGAGGAGATACCTGATGCAGAGGCACGAGCCGCAGCAGCCGCAGCAGCAGCAGCCGCCGCCGCCGCAGCGGGAGGCGCCGCGGCAGGAGGACCACCACGACCGATGCGGGAGTTGCACAACCCCGGATCGACACTCATGCATCATTGGGTAGTAGTGCCAGCGATCGTGGGGGACTTCAAGTTCCCCCCGAACACTTTGCAGTTACTGCCCCGTTTCCACGGACTTGCCACTGAGGAGCCCCACCTCCACCTCCAGGAGTTTCTTATGATCTGCAGCACTGTCCACGATCGCCACGTGGACCAGGACACGATCCGGATGATAGCCTTCCCGTTTTCACTGGCAGATAGAGCAGCCACCTGGCTGAAGCATCTCGGTAGGTTTGTCTACACTTGGGAGCACCTCCACACCGAGTACTTGAACAAGTATTATCCACTCGGGCGGACGAATGCAGCGAGGGCCCTGATCAGCAACTTCTCCATGTTCCCCAACGAGCAGTTTCATGAGGCATGGGAGAGGTTTCGAGAGCTCCTAGACAGATGCCCGCACCACGACATCTCCAAGCCGAACCTAGTTCAGAGCTTTTTCAGCGGGTTGACTGATGAATCCACGATTCATCATCTTAATATCTTGATCTTAGCAAAATCCCCAAGTAAAATCCCAAATAAATATCCATAAAATTCATAAATTAACAAAATATCTCTTGTAAATGAAACTCACTAATTACTGTATATAAGACTGCACAAAATGAATTAACAATAAAAAGCCGCAAAATCAAAGGAGTTTTATACTTGTAAATAGCCCAAAACTTCATGGATTTTTAATAATTTCATTTCAACTCCTTTTTGCCTAATTCTTTGTCTAACTTGTTTATAAAAATGTATATAAAAATACAAAAATACAAAACAAATTTTACCTTAAATAAATGCTCTTAGATCCCAATGGGAAAAAGCCGTAAAGACCAACCTCCAAGCTAAATTCCCGCTCCGTATGAACTCCAAATTCACCAAACTCACTTTTAAAGTTCAAGTTAGAAAATTATCTATCCAACGGAAGTGGTTTCATTAAAATCGGAGCTCATTTGCAAAAGTTGGGTTTTGGGACCTAGATGTACATTGTACAGTATGTATATATTCATACTTTCTTCATTTTTTATTGTATCTCTCTTAATTATTAAAAATACAAAAAAATCATACTTGTGTTGTATTTTAGTTGTACTATTTTATTGTATTTTTCTGTTGTAAATATCTCTTATTAAAAAGACAAAAAATTACATATTAGAAAAGTAAAAAAAATGTGTACATGTTGTTTGTCTTCCCTTGTAAATTATCCACTATCTATTTTATTCTTTTTTATTCTATTGTAATTAAAGTAGATAACTTTATTTTATTTATTTATTTATTTTATTTTACATTCTCTACAATAACCACCAATTCAACTCCATTACTCCACCATATTTTCTAACTTCTAATTCAACTCCACCATTTTATTAACCTCCATCCCACTCCATCTTAATTCTAACTTCTATTTTTCTTCTTCTTTATATACATGCCATTCTCCTCATTTTTGCCTTTGATCCATCTTTATGTGAGGAGAGCCTAGTTCCCTGAGTTGAATCGGTGACAGCGACGTAACCGCGGTCGAGCGACGACGGCCCTCTCTCCGGTGTGATTCGTTGGCTTTTTGGCCAACATCGCAGCCGCAACCGCGCGCTGCTCGAGCTCATCGCACGCCGGCGATTTGAGCGAAGACCGTGCTCACGTGAGCACTCCATAGGCACCCGCGTTCATCTTAGGTAATTTTATTTTCAACTTGTTGTCATGATTTTATCTTTGCAATTTTTTTTAGTCCATCATATCACCACATATAATCTTTCATTTGTTCTACTTCATTACATTACCACTATGTTTTTTTTCCACATTTGATTCACTCCCTGTTTAAAGAAAATTAAAAAAAAAAGTAAAACAAAAATTAAAACAAAAAAAAAGCTTCTTTTGTTACAGCAAAAAAAAATCTAAAAAAAACCGCATTGGAAATCTAGACCTTTATTTTTGAATTAAAACCCAAGTTGTTCCTTTGCCTCCCTGAGTTCGACCCCGGACTTGCCCGGGATATAAATTAAGCCGAGACACTCTTCACGGAGATCTTCTCTCGGTTCTGACCGAATCGCTGAGTACACGTGCTACAACGTGAACGAATTAATCAACGTATCTAGCGACCCGTCAGATGGCGCCGTTGCCGGGGCGGCTCCCCTGCGGCCTCCGCCACCAGCCGCGCCCTCCTCTCCGCCTCCACCGCGCGCGGAGGCGCCGCCAGCGCGGCCCGACGTGCCTCCTCTCCATACAGCCACCCCCCTCCCCTCCACAACCGCCGACGGCTCCGCTCCCCCGAGCCACCTTGTATTTATTCCATTTTTTTGCAATTATTTCTCTTCACATTTTTGTATATCTTGTTGTTTATCTCTCTAATATAAATCTTTGTTTCTTTGCGAGGGCCCGGTGGACTTGGAGTGCATCGGAGGTCGACAGACGCGAGGAGCGCCGACTGCTGAAGTGCGAGGATAAAGCAATTTATTTTTGAGAGAATTTTGTAAATTATTGTAATTATTTAGGTAGTTGCTCATTTCTAGCGGCTCTTGTTTGAGAGCTCGCGCATGTAAAAAGACTTGGACATTATTTGTGGTGTGTCGAGCCTGTTTCACTCTCCGGCGAGGGTGGGGCTTGACTTGAGTGGCGAAAATTAAGGATTAGGCACATGGTAGTTTAGAATCAAATTAGTTTGTGACCATCGTAATTTAGGCCACACTTATCTTAGAAGATTCACATATCTTATAAGATTCATAATGAGACGCACATAGACACGTACTACTTAGCTCAAATCCAATCAATTCTTTCCCGCTAATAGTATATTGTTTAGGTGCGGTTTCCTCGATCTGCATGCATTTAGTGTAATATTTACAAATTCAGTTTTACATAACGCATGAAGAGTGCTGGGATTCACTGTAAGTATACCTTCTTCTGAGCATGCATCATAGTTTCTCGTTTGCATTCTGATTTCCGATTCCCATCTTGTTTTACAACTTAAGGTTAAAAGGAAATTGGGACTGAACGGTAGACGTGCTTGTGTGTTCACATAAATTTCAAGTGATAACCTAACTCTAAAATTGGGACTGAATTGAGCAGGTCGATCTAATTAATTGGAATAAAAAGAACCCTTGTTCTCGGGTGCAGAAAGCCCTCATTGTTTGTTTAAATTGCAAGTGAGAGAGAGACGACCCTAGGATAGAGCCAAGTCTGGATTTCTTACTTACTACTGGTTCTTTCTTTTTAGGCGATTAGCTACTTTTCAGTGAGGATTTACGGGTAGCCGATAAACGGTCCGGACTTCCTTAGCAGAGTGGGAGGTTTAGAGGACGCCTTAGTCCTCAAGGAACGGGTAGCCGTATTTATATGGTCCGTACTTACTCCTATACTGGCTGAAAGTAGGTCAAACTAGTCGTAAGAACCGGGCCAGTCTGTAGGAAAATACGGGCACCTAACAGCTCGTTAATCTTTCCAAGATTGTATTCTCACCAATTAAAATTGACCAGATAAATCGGCCAAACTCTTACGGCCATCATGTGTTGAGTTGGTGAAATTGGGGGTTTGAATTGCGTTTGTATTGTGTGAGTTCACTCCGCACATTTACGTGCACCGTAGAACTAGTGCCTCGTTGATTATCGTGATCTAATCGGTTCTTTTGACATCGAAGATGACTGATTGGGGGGATATTTATTCGGACTTTGCGAATCTCTCGTTGAACCCTTCAAAAAGTACGTCTTCAAAGGTCCAAGCGCAACTTGGACCAACCTGGACTCATGACCCTCTTGAGCCCAGGATCACTCACTCTCGGGATGGTTACCCTCAAACCATTCCATTTCTCTCTTCCCACCTCACCGAGGAAGACCATCGCCTTGGTGAGAATATCGTGATTCATAAATCCTCTTCTAATAAAGAACACATTGCTGATTCAGGCCATATAGAAGACACGAGTAAAATGCCTCCAAAGAAGAAAGAAGAGGAAGAAGAGAACCATGAAGACCCGATGAGAAGTATACTAGCCCGATTGGCTGCATCTGAGCAGCAACAAGCATTACTGAGAGCTCAGTTAGGACAGTTAAATGTTGGGGTCCAACTACCAATGGATGCGGCTTATAACCCCGGACAATATCAAATTCATAACTACTTGAGTCCGGCCGAACCCGAGGTTGATTTTGAGCTGAAGCCGCATTTCCTGAACCTGCTGCCACATTTTGATGGGAATGCTTCTGAGGAGCCATATGCATTACTAAGGGACTTTGAGCTCATCTGCGCTAACCTCAAACATCAAAATGTTAGCCAGGATTATATTAGGCTCAAAGCCCTTCCATTTGCCTTGGGTGGAAAAGCCGATTACTGGGTGAAGAATCTTGGAATCATCGTCACCATATATGCCCAGTTCAAGGACCTGTTTTTGAAGAAGTTCTACCCTTTGAGTAGAACTAACATGATGAGGACGCGCATTACGAGTTTTTCCCAATTACCCCATGAAGCTTTTTGTGATGCTTGGGAAAGATTCAAGGACATCCTGCAGAAGTGTCCCTGTCATGGACTAAATGACAATATCTTGGTCCAATCCTTCTTCACTGGTCTCAACCCTGAGATGCAGGGTTTAGTGAGCGCTGCCTGTGGAGGCAGCTATACATCACGAGGAGCGGATACCGTCTGGAGGGTATTCGAGCAGATGGCTGAAACTAGCCGCTCACAGATGGCCAGCAGGGCCTATACACCATCCCCCAGTTCACTCTCATCTGGAGGGGGAAAATCAGTTGTAGTCGATCTCTCTCAGGACGTGATCCCTAGCATGGGACTCCTGGCTGACAAGCTTACTGTAGTAGAGAGGATCGACAGGAGGATTGATGAGTTAGACCGGAGCGTCTCCAAACTTCCAAAACAGATGGAGGAGTTGACTGAGAAGGTGTCTAAGATAAAGATACCTGCCGTGACTGCACCCGCTGCTCCCATTTACCGAGTTCACCATGTTCAGGAGCAGTTGGTGTCAAGGCAACCCCAGCCGTGGGAGTAGGACCAATCCTACACCCACTCTTTCCAGCAGCCACCTCCAGTAGCAGAGACAGTCCAGGAGGAGCCTCCACCAGTTTGGGAGGTGAATGGGATATGGTATACTCAGGACCCTGCCAGGCAGGGAAGTACGGGAGACCGAAAGACCTATCAGCGTCCCCCGACCTTTCACAACACCGCATTCACCTCCGCACCACCTCCTTCACAGCAGAGCCCTGGATTCCATCCACCCCAGCAGCAGAGGCAGCAGTACCAGCAGTATGGCCGACAGGGCCATTACCAGACGGGCCAGCAGGGCCCGCAACCCCAGCAGCAGCAGCAGAGGCAGTACACTGGCCAACAGGGCCAGTCTTCCCATTCTTCTTCCCAGTCTTATCCACTTCCTTCATCGTCTAGTCCCGTGGATATTCAGCAGCAGATACTCGACGATCTACGTTCCTACAGGAACGAGGTTCAGGACTTACGGATGGATGTCAACCGCCTGTCCAGATGGCGAGACGAGCAGACTGCACCCTCTACCTCGATCCCAGCCCAAGTTCAGGCTAACCCCAATAGCCTGAACCGTTCTAGTTCTCAGCAGCACTTTGGTCAGGTATACTATTCAGCATCTCCTAAATCTGAACATGAGATTCTTTCGTGTGACGAGGCTAACCACATGTCACTCAGGAGCGGAAGGACCGTGGTCGTACCTGACCGGGCGAGGGACACGAGGAGGGGCATCTCTGGAGCTCTACCTGAGGAGTCTTCAGAGGACGAGGAGGAGAGGCATCATATCTCAGAGCCCCATCAGCATCATTGGAGGATTTCTACTCAGGGAGCCGAGAGGAGGAGGAGAGCACGTACGCAACATCGTCAGCATGGATATTCTTCTGAGTCTACGGAGGACCTTGCATCTCCGGTTGTGGCGGATACCACTCCAGATTCTATTCCACAACCTTTAGTAGATAGTTTAGATTTTGAGTCCATGTTGCATCAAAAAGATTCTTGTATGAAGAACTCTGTTTCCGTTAAGTCAAAGAATGATCTTTCAGTTCATGATTCAGACTCTTCATCCTCTGTTTCCCTAGCTTCAATCCCTTTCCCCCGTGCTCTTACGGCAGGAAAGCGCATCAAAAAGATTCAGAAAGATGACCCCGATATGGCACGGTTTTGTAAAGAAAACATCACTGTGAAGGTGCCATTTGATGAATATGTGGCTAACCATCCTGCCTTCCAAAAATACCTTAAGGTGAGATGCACACCTACAAGGGTTAGCAGGAAGAAAGATAACCGAAATATAAAGACACATGTCTTATCAGTAGCCACAACCTATTGTCTCAAGAATCAGACTTTGCCAAAGAAAAAGAGAGACATGGGTGCTCACTATGTGGAGAGTCGTATTGACGACATTGCGTTTGCACGCACACTCTTAGATAACGGTTCTTCGATAAACTTACTTCCCTTAGCATTATATCAGAAATTGGATTTGGGACCACTTCGCAAATCTAGAGCTTTACTCCAATTCGCAGATCGTTCAGTGAAGAGACCTAAGGGAGAAGTGAAGAACGTCGTTATCTCGATTGAGGGGCAGAACTATCAGGTGGACTTCACAGTCTTGGACATGGAGACCCCCAATCATTGGAGAGAATCTCAGATCATTCTCGGGCGACCCTTCCTTAGGACCGCAGGCGCAGCTTTTGATTATGGTACGGGAATGATGAAGTTCCGTTCTCCAGGCGGAGAAGTGAACCTTGAGATGAAGCAAACCAAGTGTCAGCGACCCGATTCAGAGAGTAGCACAGAGTACTCATCTTCAGAGGCAGACTGCAGTTTGATTAGCACAGTTGGGATTTGGGGACAGATTCCTTCAGGACAGAGCGAGACCCTTTCATCTGGAGAGGATATAGTGCATGATGCAGTTTGCCAGGTGTTGTCTGATCTTGTTAGAGATGTATCAACCTATTCTCATGATGACTTAGAGATCCATCCGGATCTGTCAGTTCCATCCTCTTCGGAACAATCATGGGACATAGATGACGAGTCGGACGTGGCTTTTGCCGATTGTTTGGATACTTTTGACGATCCGACTCCCGATACTTCTGATTTGGTGGCGAGTACTACTCAGCTTAGCCCACCTTCATGCAGCACAGAACCAGATTCAGATTCAGTTCAGCCAGATCTGCTTGATGATACCATATTGCCAGAACTAAAATCACTACCTCCTACACTTAAGTATGCCTTTCTTGCGGGACCCAAAGAGAGATATCCTGTCATCATTAGCTCAGACTTGTCTTTAGAGCAGGAGTCTAGGTTGTTAGAAGTCTTAGAGAGGAACCGCAAAGCAATAGGCTGGACAGTGTCGGATCTCGTGGGCATCAACCCCGCTCTCTGCTCGCACCATATTTTTACTGAGGATAACGTGAGACCTTCCCGTGAGTTTCAGAGGAGACTTAACCCCAATCTACGGGAAGTGGTGAAGAATGAAATTGAGAAATGGTGCAAGGCAGGGTTCATATACCCTATTTCTGACTCCAAGTGGGTGGCCCCACTTCATGTTTTCCCGAAGAAGTCGGGAATTCAGATGGTCACCAACGAGGAGGGGGTAGAGATCGCGACACGAGTACCTACGTCGTGGCGCGTCTGTGTCGACTACAGGCGCATGAATGCTGCGACCAAGAAAGATCACTTTCCCTTGCCTTTTATTGATCAGATCTTGGAGAGACTCGCAGGGAAAGAGTTCTTCTGTTTTCTTGACGGGTACTCGGGCTACAACCAGGTGGCCATAGCCCCTGAGGACCAGGAAAAGACCACATTCACATGTCCATTCGACACTTATGCTTTCAGGCGCATGCCATTCGGGCTCTGCAATGCCCCAGGCACATTTCAGCGGTGCATGATAGCCATATTTGCCGAGATGGTGGGAGATTTCCTGGAAGTGTTCATGGATGACTTCTCGTCCATGGTGATTCTTTTGATACATGTTTAGCGCACTTGGACCGAGTCCTCACGAGGTGTAGAGAGGTGAATCTGGTACTCTCCTGGGAGAAGAGTCACTTTATGGTGACGGAGGGTATCGTGTTGGGGCATGTCATCTCCAAAAGGGGAATGGAGGTTGACCCTGCCAAGGTGGAGGTGATCAAGAAACTCGATCCACCTACCAACGTGAAGTCAGTGCGGTCATTCTTAGGGCATGTTGGATTCTATAGGAGATTCATTCAAGATTTTTCAAAGATCGCCCGCCCACTGACTGAGCTCTTAGGGAAAGACATAGAGTTCGTTGTAGATCACAGGTGTCTGGAGGCCTTTGAGCTCTTGAAGAGGAAGATTTGTTCCTCGCCTATCCTACAAGCTCCTGACTGGTCTCTTCCCTTTGAGATCATGACTGACGCTTCAGATTTCGCTATAGGAGCTGTGTTAGGATAACGGCGAGAGGGGATTCCGTTTGCGATTCACTATGCGAGCAAAGTTTTAGATCCTACACAGAAAAATTATACAGTGAATGAAAAGGAAATGCTCGCGGTAGTATGGGCCCTCGAGAAGTTCAGATCATATATTTTGGGCTCTAAGGTGACAATTTATACTGATCACACAGCCATTCGATACTTAATGGAAAAGAAGGACGCGAAGGCGCGTCTTCTTAGGTGGATTTTACTCCTCCAGGAATTTGATTTGGAGATAAAAGATAAACCTGGAGTGAAGAATGTTGTGGCTGATCACCTTTCTCGGATTGAACTTAAAGATTCTCCTGATCATGAGCGGATTAGAGAGACCTTCCCAGATGAGTCAATTTGTGCTATTGACTCACTCCCGTGGTATGCCAACATGGTGAACTATCTTGTCTCCAAGCAGGTTCCCCATGGTTGGACTAGGAGCAGCATTGATCGACTGAAGTCGGATTCGAGGAGATACCACTGGGACGATCCTTTCCTTTTCTTCGAAGGACCGGATTGTGTTTGGAGAAGGTGTATTCCTCAGGAGGAATACCATAGTGTCCTCACATATTGTCATTCACTTGAGGCTGGAGGACACCATTCGGGAAAGCGAACCGCTCACAAAGTACTTCAATGTGGATTGTATTGTCCGACCTTGTTTAGAGATGCTATTAATTTTGTACGGTCGTGCCCGATTTGTCAAAGGATGGGAGGGACAGTTGGACAGAGAGATGAGATGCCCATGCAACCGATGATTATTTGTGATGTTTTTGATGCATGGGGCATAGATTTTATGGGTCCCTTTCCCAACAGCCAAGGACATGAGTACATTTTGTTGGCGGTTGATTACTTATCCAGGTGGGTGGAGGCTATCCCAACCCGAACCGCAGACAGAAAGACTGTCTGTAAGTTTGTGAGAGATCATATTATTGCTAGGTTCGGGGTGCCAAAAGTTTTGATATCTGATGGGGGTTGCCATTTTGTGAACCGAGAAATGAGATCTTTAGCTAAGGACTATGGATTTGATCATAGAGTTACTAGTCCTTACCACCCACAGTCCAACGGCATGGCAGAGGTTTCGAACAGAGAGGTGAAGAGTATTTTGCAGAAATTGGTTCGTCCCGATAGGAAGAACTGGTCTCAGCTCTAGGACCAAGTTCTGTGGGCCTATAGGACAACCTACAAGACACCATTGGGTACTTCACCATTTAGAATGATCTATGGTAAGCCATGCCATTTGCCCGCAGAATTGATTCATAAATCCGAATGGGCAATTAAGAAGATTAATTGGAGTTGTCACCTAGGGAAACTTTGTCGAGACTTGAACTTGAACGAGCTCGTGGAAATCCGAAACAGGGCATATGACAACAGTTTGATTTATAAGGACAAAGTAAAGAGATGGCATGATCAGCACATTAGGTGTAAAGACTTTGTCCCTGGACAAAAGGTATGGTTGTTCAATGCCAGGTTGAAGATGTTCCATGGGAAGCTCAAATCTAAATGGACGGGTCCCTTTGTGGTTAAGAAAGTGCACGAGAATGGAAGTGTAGAGATAGCTGATCTCACAGATGGTGCACAATCTCATGTGGTGAATGGACAAATGTTAAAGCATTTTGTTGATTCCAAAGAGCAGTTAGTCCAAGTCGAGGTCATCAACTTCATACAGAGTGAGCACAGAGCAGATACATCTTATTACTCTTCATGAAGATGCAGCATCAAGATTCAACATCTTAGAAGATTCAATCACTCTTGTACATATTCTCCCTTCTTTGTATATTCTCAAGATCTCATCGGTCTTCCAATCTTGTGTTCTTTCCAATACTTAGGCTGACCAAAGCCTAAGTATAGGGGGGACCGATGCCCACCATGTGTATTTACTCATCATTTCTCCTCTTGACCTCGTCCGCCCCATTTTTGCTCTTCTTCTACACTTAGGTTGTCCAGAGCCTAAGTATAGGGGGGCGGGTCGACTTCTATACTTTCTATTATTTTAGCTTTCCTACGCTTAGTACGAGCTATGTCTTTTTGTCACCTAGTGCCATGAGGACATAGCACAGGCTAAGTATAGGGGGGCGTGTATATATTACATATATACTTTACCCATACCTCGTACTTTCACGTATTTTTGTATATACTATACAATAATTATGGGGTGGGTAAAAAAAGTAAAAAAAATTCCTAAAAAAACAAACAAAAAAAACTTTTCAAAAAAAATCCTCTTTTGCTAAAAAAAAACTTTTTCAAAAAAAAAGTATTTTCTTATTACCTATCTTTTTCAAAAAAAACTCTTGAAAAAAAAAGCAAAACTTTTCTAACAAAAAAAAGAGAGAAAAAATCAAAAAAAAACTAACTAATAAGTTGGTTTAATCCCTGACACAATTCACTTTCACACAAGACTAGTGATGTTCAAGAACACTTGGTTCATGAGGTCTTGAGATTTTGAGTTAACCAGCCTTAGTCATTAGGGTCCTTGACTTAATTATTCACATTTCCCTAATTTGAAAGATGTGTGTGCTATATTGCATGCTTAGTCTCTACCTTAAGAATATGATCAGCACCTCACATACACGACTGCAGTTATGATGAGATGAGTTGTAATTTCACTTGAGGAACTGGGAAGAGGGATTTGAGTTTGGACTTGATTTAATGATGCTCGAGGATGGGATAAAATCAATGAAGGCTTCATGAAACCTGAGTGTCAGCACATTTAGCCAGTATGAGAACATGGTTCTTGTACTATCTCTTGATATTTACCTATGTGCCAGGGTGTGATAAAATAAAAAAAAATGTTGATCAGTGTGCGCCAACTCTTGGTAAAAGCAGTGGAGCTAGCCACAAATACTACAAAGCAATGAAATGTCAAAGAAAAGCTCTCATTCCACAAAGTCAATTATCAAAAGAGCTTCCACCAAAGGCGAGCGCTCCCAACCATTTCAAAGTGTCCACTTGGACCACCGCTATTAGGACCAGGAGTCGGGCTTGCACCAAAAAAGGGCTCTGCATCGTAAATGCTACAAGTCTGGGTGTAGAAGGTACGATAGGTACTCAAAAAAGGCACACCCCGGTGTACTCCCAGGAAAACAAGTGCAGACGGCTCCAACTTCTCTTGACGGACGCACTGATCAACACCAAAAAAATGTGTTGCGTAATAAGGCACTTGAGAGGATCCTTGTTCCAATGAGAGGGAGAGAAGAAATGACACAATCCTATGCCCTCCATCAACTGGCCTTCCATCTACACTTTCAAGTCTGACAACTAAAGAGACGGTGGATTGGATGCAAGAAATGATTTATTCCCTAGTGTTGAGGATTGGGTCCATAGGAGAGTCTCTTGGACTGGAACCTTGGGTGACGTTGTGACTCTACTCTTGTAACTGCAGTCAACACTTAAAGTCATATCCCTTATATATACGTATACAAAGAGAGTCTGATGATTAGGGAAATTGGGTACCTTTTAACTAGAGCTTGGTTCAGGTTAGAATTTTAGGATCTCTAAAACCAAGAGTTCTCGAACGGATCAAGTCTTGTATTCACATGCACAGTCAGGGGTTAACCCAACTTATTCATTCTTTATTTGCTCGAGGACTAGCAAAGTTTAAGTATAGGGGGGTGATGAATCCACGATTCATCATCTTAATATCTTGATCTTAGCAAAATCCCCAAGTAAAATCCCAAATAAATATCCATAAAATTCATAAATTAACAAAATATCTCTTGTAAATAAAACTCACTAATTACTGTATATAAGACTGCACAAAATGAATTAACAATAAAAAGCCGCAAAATCAAAGGAGTTTTATAATTGTAAATAGCCCAAAACTTCATGGATTTTTAATAATTTCATTTCAACTCCTTTTTGCCTAATTCTTTCTCTAACTTGTTTATAAAAATGTATATAAAAATACAAAAATACAAAACAAATTTTACCTTAAATAAATGCTCTTAGATCCCAATGGGAAAAAGCCATAAAGACCAACTTCCAAGCTAAATTCCCGCTCCGTATGAACTCCAAATTCACCAAACTCACTTTTAAAGTTCAAGTTAGAAAATTATCTATCCAACGGAAGTGGTTTCATTAAAATCGGAGCTCATTTGCAAAAGTTGGGTTTTGGGACCTAGATGTACATTGTACAGTATGTATATATTCATACTTTCTTCATTTTTTATTGTATCTCTCTTAATTATTAAAAATACAAAAAAATCATACTTGTGTTGTATTTTAGTTGTACTATTTTATTGTATTTTTCTGTTGTAAATATCTCTTATTAAAAAGACAAAAAATTACATATTAGAAAAGTAAAAAAAATGTGTACATGTTGTTTGTCTTCCCTTGTAAATTGTCCACTATCTATTTTATTCTTTTTTATTCTATTGTAATTAAAGTAGATAACTTTATTTTATTTATTTATTTATTTTATTTTACATTCTCTACAATAACCACCAATTCAACTCCATTACTCCACCATATTTTCTAACTTCTAATTCAACTCCACCATTTTATTAACCTCCATCCCACTCCATCTTAATTCTAACTTCCATTTTTCTTCTTCTTTATATACATGCCATTCTCCTCATTTTTGCCTTTGATCCATCTTTATGTGAGGAGAGCCTAGTTCCCTGAGTTGAATCGGTGACAGCGACGCAACCGCGGTCGAGCGACGACGGCCCTCTCTCCGGTGTGATTCGTTGGCTTTTTGGCCAACATCGCAGCCGCAACCACGCGCTGCTCGAGCTCATCGCACGCCGGCGATTTGAGCGAAGACCGTGCTCACGTGAGCACTCCATAGGCACCCGCGTTCATCTTAGGTAATTTTATTTTCATCTTGTTGTCATGATTTTATCTTTGCAATTTTTTTTAGTCCATCATATCACCACACATAATCTTTCATTTGTTCTACTTCATTACATTACCACTACGTTTTTTTTCCACATTTGATTCACTCCCTGTTTAAAGAAAATTAAAAAAAAAGTAAAACAAAAATTAAAACAAAAAAAAAGCTTCTTTTGTTACAGCAAAAAAAAATCTAAAAAAACCGCATTGGAAATCTAGACCTTTATTTTTGAATTAAAACCCAAGTTGTTCCTTTGCCTCCCTGAGTTCGACCCCGGACTTGCCCGGGATATAAATTAAGCCGAGACACTCTTCACGGAGATCTTCTCTCGGTTCTGACCGAATCGCTGAGTACACGTGCTACAATGTGAACGAATTAATCAACGTATCTAGCGACCCGTCATTGACGCCAGAGCTTCAGGGTCTGGTGAACGCTTCTTGCGGCGGGTCCTACTTCACTAAGGACAACGACCAGGTCTGGGCCATCTACGAGGAGATGGCCGAAAATTACATGGTGATGTCCCAGACCCGACTGTACACACAGAGACCCCAGCCGCAGCAGCCAGGACCCGTGCAGTACCAGCGGATGGCACGGGTAGATGCAGGTCCATCCAGTTCGTCCGCAGTCGCAGCAGCACAGGTAGAGTCAACAGCTGCGGACATGGGTATCATCAGCGAGAAGTTGGACCGCATGGAGCTGATTGAGAAGAAGCAGTGCCAGAGCATCACTCAGATGGAACAGATGGCACAGGTTCTGAGCGACATGAAGACCCAGCTCATGTGTCTTCAGGAGGCACAGACGGCTCCTCAGCCCCGTCTTCAGTCGCGAGGCGACTCCGGCAGCAGCAGCAGCTCATCCCAGCGCTCCAGCACTCTTGTGCAGCCTAGATAGGTTCACCTTGTACAGGCGGAGCCGTACCAGCAGCCGCAGCCCACCTACCAGTCCCCACCATCTCCAGAGATGCAGATGGTGGTCTACCAGTCGGACCAGCCTCTGGCAGTACTCTCGCCAGCCCCCTACGATGCCAAGTCGTTGATGGATGTCAACAGGATTTGGTATGACCGCCCCCAGCCTGGGATCCGACGAGACCATCCCGGATTCAGGTGGGGGAGTGGTGGTGCCCAGCCCCAGCAGCAGCCGTCAGGACAGGGAGGGTAGTACTCCCAGCAGAGAGATCACCAGCAGTCGCAGCAGCAGCCCCCAGCATACCATCAGCACCATCCATCATCCTTCGGTCCTCGTCCCTATCAGCAACAGGGACAGTCGTGGAGACGTGAGCAGCAGGCTCACCCAGTTCAGCAGCAGCACCCTTCCTCATACCCCTCGTACCACCAGCAGCAGTTCCAGCAGCCTCACCCCCAGAGAGGCTACCCGTCGGGTTCCCACGAGAGCCCCGCTTTGGATGACATCGCCTGCCTCCTCACGGACCAGCAGGCCACATTCAGACGGGAGATGGACGAGTTCCGCCAGGAGATGCGGGACTTGGTGAGAGGGAAGGCCGCCATTCCAGCCCAGATTGAGCCGAATCCGAATAACCTCAAGAGGAAATCTGAGCAGGTAGTACACACTGAGTTTGCCACTCCTAGTGACCCATTTGTTGATACATCTTCGGATCTATTTGATGCTGATTTTGTCACACTTAGGAGCGGTAGGACCCCAGCAGGCGGCGGTGCCTCATCTGAGCTTCACCACGAGGATACTTCAGAGGCGCCACATGAGGAGGAGGAGAGTGGTACTGAGGCCGCTCCAGATGATGATGGTGGCACTGATGCCACCAAGGATGCTGATTCCACCGGCGGTACTGAGGCCGCCGCTTCACCAGTTCGAGGAGGTGGTACTGATGCCACCCGTTTAGCCGAGCCAGCCCGCGGTACTGATGTCGCGAGACGTCTACCAGCAGCAGCAGCAGCAGCAGAGCCAGCCCGTGGTGGTACTGAGGCCACCGGTGTTTGTGTTGAGAGAGATGTTGTCTTTCCTCGCCTTGATGTATCTCAGAACTTTGGTTTGAATAAAGGAAAAGGTTTAGTTTCTTCCGGTCCCACTGTGGTGCATGATGTATGTGTGGATCCGGTCATCGAACCGTCTAGGCCTTTTCCTAGTCCTTCATCTGCGAAGGACCCTGTGATCCCCTTCCCTAGAGCCCTTCAGATAGGGAAGGGGAAGAAAAAAGAAAATCCAAAAAAGAGAGAGCTTGAGGAGTTCAGCTAGAGCATGATCGATCGAGTCCACATCCAGCTGACCCTCCAGGAGGCTTTGCAGCACATCCCCCTTCTCCAGCGATCTTTGAGAGACAGGACTACAGTCAGGAGGAGGAGGAGGAACCACACTTCAGAGATCCATGTGCTGACGAAAGCCACGTGTTTTGTGATCCAGAACCGACTGCCAGCCAAGAGGCCAGATTCAGGGGCCCCGTATGTCAGATGCCAGATTAGTGAGCAGAGGTTCGACCGTACACTACTAGATAGCGGATCGTCGATCAACCTTCTTCCGGCAGCCCTTCTCGACCGCTTCGAGTTGGGCACTCTTCGACAGAGCAGGACAGTCCTTCAGTTCGCTGATCGATCTGTCAAGAGGCCGAAGGGGTTGTTACGAGACGTTATCGTCACGATTCAGGGCCTGAAATTCCCCGTGGACTTCGTAGTGTTGGACATGGAGATCCCTGAGTCAGTGGCCGATACCCCCATCATCCTTGGTCGTCCGTTTTTGGCCACAGCCAAGGCGGTGACTGATCATGATAGCGGGAAGGTGTACTTTCGCGTCGAGGGTGAGAGTATACAAATAGAGACGTTCGAGGACTACAGAGCTAGAGAGAGAGCCCGCTCAGTTGCGAGTACAGATTCAGAGCAGCTGACAGACGCAGAGCCAGACATCCACCAAGACTATGATTTTGTGATCACAGACGATGAGGCAGCTTGGGCAGATCCTGCAACACAGACCATCCTCTCATATTCAGATACAGCTGATGCCGAGACGATAGCAGAGGAGAGTCTGGAGAGCACAGTCTTGGTTCAGGATACCATAGAGGCAGCAGAGTCGGTCCTTGATCATGACACGGATTTCAGTGATGGTGGTGCTGAGGCCACCTTGAGTCACGGTGGTGCTGATGCCACCGCGGTTGATACAGATCCCTCGGATTCAGAGTCTGATTGGGCCGATTGTGATGATCAGATGCCAGACCTGATTCCACCTGAGTCTACAGTTGAGGAGGAGGCAGATACAGAGCAGAGCAGAGACAGTACAGTTGAGCAGCCTTCTCCCGATCCAGTTTGCGAGAGTTCGCTTCACTTCTCCCAGGCAGATTTGGCAGACTTAGCAGCATTCACTCACTCTCTTCCGCAGCCAGATTTGCCAGCACCCAGCATTCCAGAGCTGAAGCCGCTCCCTACTTCGCTGAAGTATCGATTCCTTGCGGGCGATCCAGAGATGTACCCAGTCATCATCTCCGCCGAGTTGACTGGAGAGCAGGAATCCCGTTTGATGGGGGTTCTTGAAAAGAACCGCAAGGCGATCGGATGGAGCGTAGCAGATCTCCATGGGATTATTCCATCAGTGTGCTCCCACCATATCTATCTCAAGGAAGGGGTAAAGCCGTCGCGTGAGTTCCAGCGGCGACTGAACCCCAACCTGAGAGAGGTTGTGATGAAGGAAATATCGAAATGGTGGAGTGCAGATTTTATTTATCCCATTTCCGACTCCAAGTGGGTCAGCCCCTTGCATGTGGTGCCCAAGAAGACGGGCATCACGACTGTGATCAGTGAGTCGGGAGAGGAGATTGCTACACGAGTACCCACCTCTTGGAGGGTTTGTGTTGACTACAGGAGACTCAACCAGGCCACCAAGAAGGACCATTCCCCCTGCCTTTTATTGACCAGATCATTGAGAGACTGGCAGGGAAGAGCCATTACTGCTTCCTGGATGGGTACTCGGGCTACAACCAAGTGGCCATCGCTCCTGAGGATCAGGAGAAGACCACCTTTACCTGTCCCTTCGGCACATATGCTTTTCGACGCATGCCATTTGGGATATGCAATGCCCCTGCGACTTTTCAGAGGTGCATGCTGTCGATCTTTTCGGACATGGTAGGGGAGTGTTTAGAGGTCTTCATGGACGACTTCTCGGTCTACAGCGACGGATTCGACTCCTTTCTTGACTGCCTAGACCGGGTACTCCAGCGATGTATTGAGTATCATTTGGTTTTATCTTGGGAGAAGAGTCACTTCATGGTGACTCAAGGGACGGTGCTTGGCCACATCATCTCCAACAGGGGCATGGAGTTTGATCCGTCCAAGGTTGATGTCATTAGGAAACTCGCACCGCCGTCCAATCTGAGGCAGCTACGGTCATTCCTGGGGCACGTTGGATTTTATAGGAGATTTATTCGGGATTTCAGCAGGATTGCCCGACCGTTGACTGACCTCTTGACGAAAGACACCGAGTTCCTTGTCGATGACAAGTGTCTTTCGTCGTTCGCAACTTTCCAGCAGTGTGTTATTGAGGCTCCTGTCCTCCAGCCGCCCGATTGGTCTCTCCCATTCGAGATCATGACGGATGCCTCCGATTTTGCCGTAGGGGCAGTGCTGGGACAGAGGAGGGATGGAGTTCCATTTGCCATACACTACGCTAGCCGCACATTGGATTCCGCCCAGCGGAATTACACGGTCACAGAGAAGGAGATGCTAGCCGTAGTGTTTGCCCTGGATAAGTTCAGATCGTATATCATCGGATCTAGAGTGACTTTGTTTACAGATCACACCGCCATCAGGTACCTCATGGCAAAGAAGGATGCCAAGGCCATACTGACTAGATGGATCCTTCTACTCCAGGAGTTCGACATCGAGATCAAGGATAAGCCTGGAGTCAAGAACGTGGTGGCGGATCATCTCTCCCGACTAGAGCAGCCTGAGGATTCTGAGCAGATTGATCCTATTAGAGATACCTTCCCAGATGAGGCGATCCTTGCTATCGCCTCACTCCCATGGTACACCGATATTGTGAACTTTCTCGTTGTTGGGAAAGTCCCACAAGATTGGCCCAGGCAGAGGCTTGAGACCTTCCTTGCGAAGGCCAAGTCCTACCACTGGGAGGATCCCATCCTTTACCACGAAGGAGGGGATAGCGTCTGGCGTCGGTGTATTCCTCAGGAGGAACACCATAGCGTCCTCACTTACTGCCACAAGCTTGAGGCAGGGGGACATCATTCTGGGAGGAGAACGGCACAGAAAGTGCTCCAATCCGGCTTGTGGTGGCCTACCCTCTTCAAGGACTCAGATGAGTTCGTGAAGAGGTGTACTGACTGTCAGAGGATGGGCACTTGTGGACAGCGTGATATGATGTCGATGCAGCCCATTCACTTCTGTGAGGTTTTTGACGCATGGGGCATCGATTTCATGGGTCCATTCCCTAAGAGTCAGGGATTTGAGTACATTCTGTTGGCCGTGGATTATGTTAGTCGTTGGGTGGAGGCTATCCCCGCCCGAGCCACTGATGCGAGGACAGTTTGCAGATTTTTGAGGAAGCACATCATCACGCGGTTCGGGGTTCCACGAGTTCTGATTTCTGATGGGGGATCTCACTTCATCAACGACCAGGTGAAGGCACTTGCTAGCGAGTTCGGCATAGATCATCGTGTTGCTACACCTTACCATCCACAGACGAATGGTCTAGCCGAAGTGTCGAATAGGGAGATCAAGACTATTCTGCAGAAAGTCGTCCGCCCTGACCGAAAGGATTGGTCACAGCTTTTGGACTCGGTCTTGTGGGCATATAGGACGTCTTTCAAGACACCTTTGGGCACATCTCCCTTTCGCCTCGTATATGGCAAGCCATGCCATTTACCTGTTGAGCTGAGGAACAAGTCACTTTGGGCAGTTACTGATATTTTGATGGATCCAGATGGTATGGGAGACCAGAGGAGGGCAAAGCTAGCTGCCCTGGAGGAGCTTAGAGATGCAGCTTTCTCAAGCAGCCTACATTATAAGGAGAAAGTCAAGGAGTGGCATGATTCTCATATCAGCCACAAGCATTTTGAGATTGGACAGAGAGTATGGCTGTTTGATGCGAGGCTACGATTATTTCCAGGGAAGCTACAGAGCAAATGGAAGGGACCTTATCTGGTTAGAAAGGTACACGAAAATGGTAGCATTGACATATCTGAGTTGTCTTCTGAGAGTACCTTTCGAGTGAAGGGCCAGCGGCTCAAGCCATTTCTAGATCATGAGCTGTGGGTCGTTGATCTTGCCCCTATTCATTTTGCGTGAGATGTGGTCTTTGACTCACATCTAAGGCATCTCACGCCTGAGTTTCACTGATCTTCCGCCTTGTATAGATCCAGATGTCCATATCACCACATTCTTTAGTCCCACATCCCTTCCTTCATCTTGTGATTATGCTATACTTAGGGTGCACTTTACCCTAAGTATAGGGGGATGTGAGACCTTTTGAGTATTTCTTTTGTTTCTGTTTACCCCTGCTTTTGTTGCCTATACTTAGGGATATTTCACCCTAAGTATGGGGGGGTAGACCCGGTACATTCTGTACTCAGGTTTTCCCTCAGTATACAGCCTGCTATACTTAGGATTATTTAATCCTAAGTATAGGGGGAAGACCTGAGAACCTCTTGACTTCTATCTTTTCTCTTTGTATAGCCTTTCTTTTCACTTCCTTATACCTAGCACGAGTTATGTCTTCTTCATCGCTCTTGACTCTGAGGACATCGTTCGAGCTAAGTATAGGGGGTGTGTATATATTTCATATATACTTTAGCCATAACTCGTACTTTGTGTGAGTGTGTTAATAAATAAAATGGCTAAAAACCACAAAAATTAAAAATTTTGCATGAACATAATCTTCTTTTATTTGCACATACATAGCTAGTGTACAAATTATTTTTGTAAAAATGATTTCAAAAATCTTTTTTGTAAAGCTTGTGTAAATATTTTTGTATCAAAATTATGTATATAGTACAAAATTTTTCCAAAATGTTTTGAAAATCAAAAGTTTGCAAAAATCTTGTGTAAATGTGTGTAAATATCTTTTTGCAAAACTTGCACTTCATGCATCATCATTTCATGATTTCAAAACATTTTTCAAAAATTTTGCATGATTGTAAAATGTGTGCAAATAAGCATCTTTTTGTACATATGTATATAGTTTTTCTTGGATGATAGTTGACATTTAAACTAGCCTGGAATCAAATTGAGAAATGGAGCTTGAGTACGATCTTAATCCACCTAACTTCTAAGAGGAACCTTATAGGGCTTAGGTTTAAGGCTTTTCAGGTCCATGGTGACTTAATTCTTTGAGTCCACTAGGCTATGATCACATGTCATCTCAATGAGCCTAAGTAGAGAACTTAACAACAACACATGACTCATATAGATTATGGCTTTACTTGGACACCAGCACTATGCACCGAGCTCTCTGCGGATGAGGTGGTGAGGAGGCAGTCTTCCTTGACTTGGGGTAGCATATGAGGGTAGTACTTCTAGGCGGAACCTCTCTTCTTCTTTTAGTGAAGGAAGTGCGTCTCAACTTGGTCTGGTTGCCATGAGGTCTAAAGACGGGAGTTGTGGGTTGCAACAAAGCTTCAAAAGAGGGATAGTCTACTGGCTCAAGAGGAAAAACTCCTTGTATATATGCTGCACATGTATATGTTGTACAGATGCACTTGAAAAAAAATGTGCAAAAAGAAAAGAACTCCAAAAAAGTGGTGGGTCTGATAGAAAATGATAATCCCACCGGAGTATGTATATAGAGTGCAATAAGCAAAGCTTGGTTTCATGATCCACCTGTTGTAGCTTGCAGCAGGGAGACTTGGCTACACTGGTCAAGCTCCCAAGGGTACTTGGCTAAACTGGCCTTGACCCATTCTCTTCTTCCCCCTCTTCTTGAGCCGGTTGAACTAGAACTTAGAAGGGAATACCCCGCTCCTCGAGGAAAGAGTGGCCAGATTGAGGTCATAGAGTTACCTTGTTGGGGAGGGTTGTCAAGTTGCCATTTCTGAGGTGGAGAGCTTAGACTTCACATTCACAGGACAAGAAAAGATTCATGGTCTTCAGGGTTTGTGATTGATGACTTGTTCTGATCTGGAGCATTGAGGAGTCTTGGTTATAGATTAGTGGAACTTAGAGGCTGTTAGGTTTTAAGCTTAAGTCTAAATAAGGTTCCGACACATTAATAATCCAAAGATCTGATAGAGCTCCATACCCCAATTTAATGAAGGCAAGTTTAATAATCAACCTTGATCCATGTACATCCTCTTTTTCTTTTTCTTTCTTTCTTTTTCACTTCTTTTTCAAATAAGTGTTTGCTAAGAGACTAGCAAAGTTAAGTATAGGGGGGTGATGAATACCCATTCATCACTCTTTATTCTTATATTTTAGCTACAAAAACCTTTGCAAATGCATGTAGATATGTGTAAATAGGAATAATTACCAAAAGCATGCATTGTGTAAAAACCTATAACTAGCATGTTTTTGTGCAAAAATAAAAGAATAAAGATTAAAAAGAAAAAGAGGGAAATATTTAGAATAAATATTGAGCAACCTAACCCAAGGGAGGGCTCAGCATGGGCCTGACCGCATAAAAGCCAAAGTAGAGGGAGATAGGGGCTCTTGTGTATATATTTATGTAAATAAATAAAAATATTTTTCCTCACCAAAAACATGCTTGTAAATACTTGTATATACTTATAAATATATAAAAACAAAATAAAAAGTTAAAAATCAAAAAGATCAAAAATACCTCCTTTCATCATGTACATAAACCACACTTATATATTTATTTAGCTGTGTAAATATATAAAAGTAATTTTTATAATTTTTGTAAATATTCTATATTGTAAATAAATAAAATAAAAACAATTAAAGATCAAAACAAAATAAAAATAGAAGAATCAAAAATACAAAAATACATTGTACATATACCATGTATATAGATGTATATAGCTATTTATTTTACCTATGCACATAAATAATAAAAATAAAATAAAAATACCTTTTTATTCCTTATTTTATTCTATAAATAAATAAAATATAAAAGAAGGATAAAATTGTATAAAATAATATATAAAAATCAAAAATCAAAACCCTATATATTGTATATACCTATATCTAGTACATATTATGTATATAGCCTATTTTTATTTCCAAAAATTAATTAAAAATCACCAAAAAATAGAAAAAAATAAAATAAAAATATTTCATGTTTGGAGTTTTTGCAGATTCGGCCCCTAGCTACCCCTATTTGTCACCTCAAGATCCAGCCACGTGGCCGAACCCCATTGGGTCCTGGGGATGTTGACCGCCCGGTCAACTAGCCCCCCAGGACCACTTCCCACGGGTCCGAGCTCCGGACCCGATTTCTCCATTTTTTATCCGCTCGACCCGATCACCACTCCGCCTAACCCCGGGTTCTAATCCGAGATTTTTCGATCATGATCCACGCCCGGGGAGGTTTTTGGGGATCCGCGCGCTACGCTGCTCGCCCCGACCTCTCTTAGTCGGACCCCTACTCGTATTTAGCTGCAGCTCCGCCACCTTCTCTTTCCATCTTTGGCCATTCGCCTCCTTCCCTGTGAGCTCCAGAGAGACCGCGAGAGTGACAGCGAGCGATTCCACCTGTTGCAGCGAGGAGAGGAGGAGGAATCCACTGATCCGGCGACGTTGCCGCCGTAGCTCCGCCACCTGAGCGAGCTTCGAGCCTCGGGCCGAGACGACCCTCGAGGCGAGGACCAGGAGCACCCCCTGCTCTTCCCCAGTCTCACCAATCATCCAGGTAACCCCGTAGCGCCGACATTTCATCTAATTTTAGTTTTCCCCCAAATCGCTTCGCCGTCGTACTTTTTCGATTCATCCAGGTTCCGACCACCATCCGACCATCGGACCCGACCTTCACGTTTGCCGTCCTCCGCCGCACGTTCTCCACCCGCTCACGCAACCCAGCTCGCACAGGAGCTGGGAACCGGGCTTCTCCGTCCTCCACCTTCGCCGGAGCCTGCCGTCCCGACGCTCCAGCCATCCCCACTTCGCCTAACTGGGTCGAGGCACTTTGCCCTCGACCCGCGAATCTCCTGAGTGGTTTTGCAGGTCCAGCGGAGGCCATCTGAGGCCTCTCGACATTCAGACCAGGAGCTTCACCTCCGCCACCCTTGTCGGAGCTCCCCCGAGCTCGGCTGGGGCATCGGAGGCCATCAGCAGCTGCGCACCTTCAAGCCGGAGCTTCTCTGATACTCAGGCGCAGCAGAAGAGGCCGGAGGCGCCTTCACGAGGCCGGCGAAGTTCGCCGGCCGCCTGTTCATCCAGGACCTCCAGTCACCGTCGATCTTCTCCGCCCGCTCCAGATTGCATCTTGACCGTCCATTAGTGGAGCTGCATCCACTGCCCGATCTTTGGAGGATCGACCTCAGCCGTTGGATCGCCAGCCACCTCGCCTCAACGCCATCCGATCAGCCACGTGGCGTGCATCCAACGACCCAGCTTAATAAAGGGTAAATTACCCTTAGGCCCCGCTTTTATTTTTATTTAGCTTTAGTCCTGTAAATATTTAAGTACGTTGTTTAGTTTTAGGTTTATTTGCATAGAGGACCTTAAGCTTAGTTTATTTGCACTTATACCCTTGCCTGTTGTGAGCCACGTGCTTCGTCACGTGTTATTTTGGGTTATTTGCAGTATATGCCCTTGTAGTTCTGGTTGTTATGAAATGAATGAAACTTTTTAGATAATTGCAGTTATACCCTTGTGCGTGTTTTATTTCCCCATGTGCGATATTTCTTGGGTTATTTGCAGCTAAGTCCCTGGACTTTTGGTACCTGTTACCAATAAGTCCTCGGAACTTATTTTTATTACATATAGGTCCCTGAGTGCCCCAGGTACGCGCTTGGCGCGTGTTTTGCTGGGTCAATTGCACCGGGACCCCCAGAACTTCGGGTATTTGCATTTCAGTCCCTGTGCACAGTACCCTCTTTTTATTTTTGAATAAAATATCAAATCACCTCCAAATCCTGCCATGGTGTAGGATTTTCACGGATTTTTGAGGACATTTCTGATTTTGTTTGCTATTTTTAAAAATTCAAAAACCTTTATTTTTGTTACTGTTTAGCTTGAAAATTCACAAAAAAATCTAAAAACTCCCCTAAAAATTCCACAAAAATAGTCTACTGTTTAGTTTTGTTTGCTTGATTTTCTAGCCAATTTTGGCTGTTTTTCATTGCTTAAAAACACTAAAAACTTAAAAACACCAAAAAGCCCATAAAAATTCTAATAAATAAATTAAAAATCCAAAAATAATAAAATTGGTACCTAAATTTTCCTTGTTTCATCTACTTTACAGGAAAATTACCTCCAGGCCATTTTGAGGCCTTAGACATTTTATCTAGGGCTTGTTGGCTCGGCTGGACAGTACCCTTTATTTTTGCTACTGTTTGATTTTTAGAAAATAAAATAAACATCAGAAAATTATCAAAAATTCACCAAAAACATTAAAAAATATAAAACACATAAAACTATTTTTGTTTTGATTTTTGGTTGATTTTTGGTGCTTGAAATAATTTGTTGAATTGTGTTCTTCCTTGATTTTCTTATTTTCTTTATATATTAAAAATCCAAAAAAAATAGTATAAAATAATTAAAAACCACTAAAAATATTTTCCTCTTTTATTTTATTTGTTTTTACTACTTCGTAGGCCTTCGGCCAATCCGTGCTCCTTGAGTTCGACCCTGGGTGCTATACCAGGTTAAACACATAGCAGGACCGCTATTCGTGCTTGATTGCTTTTTGATTTATTTAGTGGTTCGATTTTTCTTGATACACATGGTCTGATCACTTGGGTCGCAACGACCCTATTTCTGTACCTCATACCCGAGTGGCTGGACCGTGTTATCATTGATCGCTCCCTGGTCTAGTACAAAATGCTCGGGCTGACGGGAGTGATCATCTGAACTGCCGGCTCCGGCCATGACGTCTGCAAAATCAAACGAGCCCAACTCAGGTGCTGTCAAATGTATCAATCTCTCCTCGGGCTCGTGTCTCTCAGGCAGGAAAGAAAGGGGATCGAGGGGGAATAGGGCGGAATCGTACTCGGGCTCGGAGAGCTGGTCTCGGCTCTCGCGGGCCAACCTAGATGATGAGGTAGACGTGCCCGAAAGCGGTGCAGCCAGAGGCTGCCTAAGAGATCGTCTGCCCATCATCTTGATCTGGCGAGTAAGGCGGATGAGATCTGGAGAAAATATGATCACAAAACAAACCCCCGGTTCACCAACGCAACGCGAGCTGAAGACCGTGAAAGTTCGGTCAGATTATCTTGTCAATTTTATTTGGTGAACACACAAAATATCAGAGCGCTTACGTGACCTGTTAGGATGCCCGATGCTATCCCAACCGACTGGCCCGCACGGAAGAGTCGGTAATCAGTCGGGACTAGCACCGGAGGGCTCTACCTAGAGTACGGGTCACTCTCTCGCGCATCCAAACCATACAATGAGGGGGTTGCTCTCCCCAAGACAAAATTATTAGGGTGAGCGGTTTTTAAGATCAATAGTATTAACCAGTCCCAATTTTATGGTTTCTCTTTTTAGTATTTTTCAAATCAAAACAAATGGCCTAACGAATTTTTCGGTTCTCTTGGTTATTTAATCCAAAACAGGAGGAGAAGGCGAAAAAGCCGATGCGCGATGAAATCAATGATGCATGCTGAGTAAGAAATGCGTACCTTGTCTCCAGCACTCTACATGCAATATGATCCGCGCATAAATGTAAAGACAGAAAGGAAACTACCTAAATGATGCAACGGGAAAGCCGAGTCCTAGATGAGCAATTTCTATCGAAGAACCGTCTAACCGGTCACCGACCTCCAAGCCAAAGAGTCCGGTCTTGGCCCGTCCCTCCTCTGTCCGACAAATCAGGGGTAGGAGAAAGCGCTTTACAGGACGGGCTGCGGCACGTAGGCTACGAAGGTAAATGAGTCGGTTATTTTTATTAATGATTTTTAGTAGGTCCAATTAACGTTCTATAGGAACAGATAAGCAGTTAGGTGTGGGGATCCTACTAATTACGGCACAATCACCAGAAATTCCTAAGTCTAGGGGCTCGAGCAAAAACCGCGTAAACACCGGAAAGGCAGTAAGAAAATAAAAAGAAAACCAAAATCGCGAAAAACCGCGAAAGTCCTAAGGGTCCCCCGAGCACACCGGTACTCGGCGAAACAGACCCGCTAAGCAAGTAATGTCCAAGTGTCTCTGAGAGTGTCCCTGTATTATTACAATAATAATAGAAATGAAAATAAAAAGCCTCGCCCACTCAACTCTCTCTCACTCTCTCCTGCGGCTCCGCAATGAAAGGAGCTGCCTCCGAATCCCGCGGTTGCGTCGGCTTCTCGAGATCAGCCGCCTCGGTCCTCGGGCCCTCGCAAGAAAAAGCAAAGTGGTCAGAACCAATAATCAAATAATAATAAAAGAAAAATAAAGGGAAATGAAAAATAAGGGTATATGTGCAAAAAATGCAAAATAAAATAAACACACAAAATAAAACAAAAACAAAATAAAAGACAAAGTAAATAAAACAAAATAAAACAAAAAATAAAATATGGACAAAAAGCCGCGAAAAGCCGCGAAAATAAAAAACGAAAATAAAACTAAAACTACTAAGTCGTGCTCCCCGGCAACGGCGCCATTCTGGTAAGCGATCCGAACGACTAAAGTAAAGGTACAAAAATGGTCGTTGCGACCTCGGTCGCTCAGATGCGCTAAATCAAGAAAAATGAACCACTAAATAAAGAGAAAATCAACGAAACACGGATAGCGGTCCTGCTATGTGATTAACCTGGTATAGCACCCAGGGTCGAACTCAAGGAGCACGGGTTGGCCGAGAGGCCTACGAAGTAGTAAAAATAAAGAAAATAAAAGAACGAAATATTTTTAGTGGTTTTTAATTATTTTTATATTTTTTTGGATTTTTAATATATAAAGAAAATAAGAAAACAAAGGAGAAGCACACTTCAACAAATTATTCAAAGCACCAAAAATCAACCAAAAATTAAAACAAAAATGCTTTTATGTATTTTATATTTTTTTAGTGTTTTTGGTCAATTTTTGATAATTTTATGATGTTTATTTTATTTTCTAAAAATCAAACAGTAGCTAAAAACAGTGGTACTGTCCAGCCAAGCCAAAAGTCCCTAGAGAAAATATCTAAGGGCCTCAAAATGGCCTGGGGGTAATTTTCCTATGAAGTAGATGAAACAAGGAAAATTCAGATACCAATTTTATTATTTTTGGATTTTTAATTTATTTACTAGACTTTTTATGTGGTTTTTAGTGTTTTTAAGTTTTTAGTGATTTTAAGCAATGAAAAATAGCCAAACTTGGCTAGAAAATCAAGCTAAGCTAAACAAACAGAAACTAATTTTTATAGAATTTTTAAGTGAGTTTTTTTATTTTTTTGTGAATTTTCAAACTAGACAGTGACAAAAATGAAGGTTTTTGAATTTTTAAAAAATAGCAAACAAAATCAAAAATATCCTCAAAAATCTACAAAAATCCTACACCATGGCAGGAGCCATGTGTCAAATTTTCGTTGGATTTGAAGGTGATTTGATATTTTATTCAAAAATAAAGAGAGGGCACTGTGCACAGGGACTGAAATGCAAATACCCAAAGTTCTGGGGGTCCTGATGCAAAATACCCAGCAAAACACGCGCCACGCGCGTGCCTGGGGCACTCAGGGACCTAAATGTAAGAAAATAAGTCCCGAGGACTTATTGGTAACAGGTACCAAAAGTCCAGGGGGCTTAGTTGCAAATAACCCAAGAAATATCGCACATGTGTAAATAAATCACGCACAGGGGTATAAGTGCAAATATCTAAAAGGTTTCATTCATTCATTAACATCCAGAAATACAAGGGTATCTACTGCAAATACACCAGAATAACACGTGACGAAGCACGTGGCTCACAACAGGCAGGGGTATAAATGCAAACACACTAAAGCTCAGGGTCCAATGTGCAATTTAACCTAAAACTAAACAACTGATTTTAACATTTACAGGACTAAAACGAAATAAAAATAAAAGCGGGGCCTAAGGGTAATTTACCCTTTATTAAGCGGGGGCGTTGGATGACTGCCACGTGGCTGATCGGATGGCGTGGAAGCGAAGTGGCTGGTGATCCAACGGCTGCGGTCGATCCTCCAAAGATCGGGCGGTGGAAGCAGCTCCTCGAACGGATGGACAAGATGTGATTTGGAGCGGGAGGCGACGATCAACGGTAGCTGGAGGTCATGGACGAACAGGCGGCCGGCGAACTTCGCCGGCCTCGTGGAAGCGCCTCCGGCCTCCTCTGCTGCGCCTAAGTATCGGAGAAGCTCCGGCGTGGCTGTGCGCGGCTGCTGATGCTCTCCGATGCCCCAGCCGAGCTCGGGGGAGCTCCGACGAGGGTGGCGGAGGCGAGACTCCTGGTCTGAACGGGAAAGGCCTCAGATGGCCTTTGCTGGACCTGCAAAGTATCTCAGAAGACTCGCGGGTCGAGGGCAAAGTGCCTCGACCCAGTTAGGTGAAATGGGGATGGCTGGTGCGTCGAGACGGCGGGCTCCGGCGAAGGTGGTGGACGGAGGAGCCCGGTTCCCAGCTCCTGTGCGAGCTGGGTTGAGTGAGTGGGTGCAGAAGGTGCGTCGGACGAAGGCGAGCGTGAAGGTCGGGTCCGATGATCGGATGGTGGTCGGAACCGGGGTGAATCGGAAAAAGACGATGGCAGCGCGATTTGGGGGAAAACTGAAATCGAAGGAAATGGGTAGCCTAAGGGGTTACCTGGGTGAACGGTGAGACTGTGGCGGAGCTGGGGAAGCTCCCGGTCTTGGCCTCAAGGGACGTCTCGGCCCGAGGCTCGAAGCTCGCTCAGGTGGCGGAGCTGCGGCGACTACGTCGCCGGATCAATGGATTCGCCGGCTCTCCTCGCTGCAACAGGTCGGGGATGCGAGCTGTCACCTCACACTCTCTCTGGAGCTCACTGGAGAACGAAGCAAATGGCCAAAGATGGAGAGAGAGGGTGGCGGAGCTGCAGCTAAATATGATTAGGGGTCCGAGAAGGATGGGTCCGGGCAAGCTCAGGAGCGCGCGGATCCCGAGGGAGCGGCTCCGGCGAGGATGTCGGATGCAAGGCGAAGGATTCGGACCCGGGGTTAGGTGGAGTGATGATCGGGTTGAGCGGGTAAAAGTGGGAGAAATCGGGTCCGGAGCTCGAACCCGTGGGAAGTGGTCCTGGGGGGGTAGTTGACCGGGCGGTCAACATCCCCAGGACCCAATAGAATCAGGCCACGTGTCTGGACTTTGGAGCTCAAAATTAAGGTAGTAAATGGCCGATTTTGCAAAAACTTAAAACATGAAATATTTTTATTTTATTTTTTTCTATTTTTTAGTGATTTTTAATAATTTTTTCGAAATAAAAATAAGCTATATACATAGTATGTACTATATATAGGTATATATACAATATATAGGGTTTTGATTTTTGATTTTTAAATATTATTTTTATGCAATTTTTATTCCTATTTTATATTTTATTTATTTAGAGTATAAAATAAGGAATAAAAAGATATTTTCATTTTATTTTTATTATTTGTTTACATAAGTAAAATAAATATATATGTACATCTATATACATGGTATATGTACAATGTATTTTTGTATTTTTAATTTTTCTATTTTTATTTTGTTTTGATTTTTAATCGTTTTTATTTTATTTGTTTACACTACATAACATAGAATATTTACAAAAAGTTTGAAAATTAATTTTATTTATTTACAAGGTTAAATAAATACATAGATGTGGTTTATGTACAAGATGAAGGTGATGTTTTTAATTCTTTTTTATTTTTAATTTTTTCCTTTGTTTTTATATTTTATAAATAGATACAACTATTTACAAGCATATTTTTGGTGAAGAAAAATATCTTTATTTTATTTACATATATATTTACACATGAGCCCCTATCTCCCTCTACTTTGGCTTTTATGCGGTCAGGCCCATGCTGAGCCCTCCCTTGGGTTAGGTTGCTCAATATTTATTCTAAATATTTCCCTCTTTTTCTTTTTAATCTTTATTCTTTTATTTTTGCACAAAAACATGCTAATTATAGGTTTTTACACAATGCATGCTTTTGGTAATTATTGGTATTTACATATATCTACATGCATTTGCAAAGGTTTTTGTAGCTAAAATATAAGAATAAAGAGTGATGAATGGGTATTCATCACAGGGTTGTGCAACTCTCTCATCGGACGTGCAAGTGCTGCTAGCTGTGCTGGCTCATCTGGCTCTCCTCCGTCAGGAATATCTCCTCCACCGGCTCTGCGTTGATCTCTGTCTACTCGCATCTGCTCCATCTCTCGGCGCGTGTCAGCCATGAAAGTCCCCTGGTCTCTAATCTGACGCTGCATGGTCTCCAGGGAGGCTAACAGGGCGTTGTTGATGGCATCCTGATCAAGTACATAGGTCTGGCTGGGTCCATCGGTGCGCTCCTTACTGCTGACATGGTCTCTACAAAGGCAAAAGACCCAAACTCAGGTGCCGTCAAATGATCAAATTTCTGTTGTGGTCTCTGCTCGGGCACCTCAGGACTGGTAGAAGGGTGGTCGAGGGGGAACAGGGCGGAGTCAAACTCAGGTTTGGAGAGCGGGTCTGGTCTCTCGCGAACCAACCTAGATGAGTAGATCGGAGTGCTCGAAAGAGGTGCAACCAGAGGCTGTTTAAGGGACCTCCGGCCCTTCATCTTGATGTAGCGAGTGAAGGCAGATGAGATATGGAAAACACACAAGATCGGGCAAATAAAAGCCCCAATTCACCTACTCACGCAGAGCTGATGACCGTAAAGGTTCAGTATTTTATCTTGTTGATTTTATTTAGGTGATCAAACAGTCTATCAGAGCGATTAAGCGAGCTGTTGGGAATCCAACGCTCTCAGAAGACTGTCCCGATCCTAAGGCTAGATCTTTCCCAGCCAGTACAAGTTGCGGACTGTTTACCGGCTACCCGATCGACTCGCTCTGCAAAGGATATCACGACCCGCTTTACCAGAAACCGGAGCGATCCTCACTGGAGAATGACTAACCCGAAACCAGTAGTCTGAGGAGAGGTCGGATATGGCTTTAGCCTAGTATGCAGGTCACTCTCTCGCTCATCCAAACCAGACAATGAGAGGATTGCTCTCTCAAGACAAGTTTTTTCAGTGAGGTGTCTTTTAGGGTCAAATGTGTTTAGCAGTACCAATTTTATAGTTTTTCCATTTTAGATATTTTTAAAGCAAACAACGCCTAACAAATTTTCCGATTCTCCTGATTATTTAAGTCCAAAAATGAGGGGAGAAGTCAAAAATGCCAATGCGTGGTCAAATACTATGATGCATGCATAGTAAGAAATGCGTACCTGACTCCAGCTCTCTACATGCAGGGTGATCCGCGCATAAAATAAAGACTGGATTAAAACTACCTATATGATGTAAGATGAAATCGGCCTTAGACAAAAAAATTCTACTCAAGAAGCATAGTAGCTAACGGGTCAACAAGAGGGGTCGGGGTCCGGTCTCTGATGCCGATCGGTGTCCGCCACAACGGATCCTAACAGCGTTGTATATGGCCTCTAGCGGCACATGACCCCTCAGGTGACCAAGTTAGTTTTTTCTTTTGTGATTTAATTAATCATGTCCACTTCTAGATCTATAGGTATAGGCATGCAATTAGGGCTGGGGCCTTAATTAATTACGTCACAGTCAAGCCAAAATCCTAAGTCTAAGGGCCAAAAACTTCGAGAATTAAAAATAAAAGAAAATGCGATAAAAATAAAATGGATGTAAAATCTGCGGTGAGGTCCCTTGAGCACACCGGTGCTCGGCGAAACAGACCCCGAGATCAAGCCAAGTCCAAGTCCTAAGTCATGTCCTGTATTATTACAATAATAATAGCAATAAAAATAAAACTAAGGCTAAAGCTAAATCTACAACTCCTCCCAGAGTCCTGCTCCTCCTCTTCTATGCTCTTCTGCGGCTCGATGCAGAAACGAGCTGCCTCCGCTTCGCTCGGGTGCCTCGGCGCTCCGAAGATAGCCGCCCTCACTCGTCGGGCCCTCGTAAGAAAGGGAAACAGAAACTATGGTCAGATCACAATTATATAAAAATAATATGAAATGAAATGAAATAAATGGAAAATAAAAACAAAGAAAAATAAATAAAAAGAAATAAAAATTAAAAAGAAAAAGAAAAAGAAAAAGAAAACCGATAAAGAAAAATAAAAAGAAGAAATAAAAATCAAAACAAAACCTAAAACAGAAAACTGACTACTAAGTTGTGCTTCCCAGCAACAGCGCCATTCTGTTGACGTGCGGACGCAACTCGGGTTAAGGAATATCTAGGGTCGTTGCGACCCGAATCACAAGGTATAATCAATCAAGAAAAATAGACCACCAACTAAAGAAATCAATCAATCAAAATGAAGCAAGCGGTCTTGCTAGTTTATTTTACCTGGTATAGCTACCAAGGTCGATCATAAGGAGAACGGAATGACAAGTCTACGAAGTAGTCAGGTAATCAGAAAAGCAAAGGAATTTGGTGGTTTTTTATATATTTATTTTATTTTTTATTAATAAAAGGAATGAAAGAACAAGCTAAAAATCAACTTCAAGCAATTAATCAAAGCAATGAAAGAACAAAAATCTTTTTATGTTTTTTAAAATATTAAAATGTTTTTTGTGAATTTTCTGGGGTTTTTCTGATTATTAATTAATTTCTAAAAATCAAAGAAGGTCAAAAATAGTAAGTAATGTACAACTGGTATCTAATGGCAAATTAAAATTATTTAAAATTCTATAATATCCTAGCAGTAAATTTATGTGAAACTACAAAATAAAATTTACCTATAGAAAAAGAAAACATATTTTATTGATTTTTTATAAATTTTTAAAGATTTTTATAATATTTTTACTCTTTTTCAATTTTAAGGAGTTTTATGAATTGGAATGAAATGAAAATTACATAGGAGCTAAAACAACACAAAAAACACAATCAGATATTTTTTTTGGAATTTTTCAAAGTATTTTATTTTTTTAGTTGATTTTTCAAACCAAACTAGGACACTTTTTAGGGTTTTTGAATTTTAGAAAATATTGAACGAAAACAAACAAGCCACAAAAATTCCCAAAATTCCTACAATAGCAGGAGCTACGTATCAAAATTTCAGAATTTTTGGAGCAAAATTGCTATTTATGTAACTAAAAATAAAACTCACAGCTCACGGGGACTAAAATGCAATTAAATTAAGTTTTAGGACCAAAAAGTAACAAGCAATAGAATCCTAGGGTCCAATCTGCAATTTCTCCATCAAAATCCGCACATGCCGTAAATCAACATTCACAGGGGTATATTTGCAAATATGAAAAGTAAATATTCAATCAATAATAGAAGAGAAGTTCGAATAAACAATGCAAACAACCCAACTAAACACATGGCGAAGCACGTGGTTCCACACAGGCAGGACTAAAGTGCAAATATGAGAAACTACAGGGACTGGAATGCAAAATGGTTCTACTGTGATTTTATTTTACATACTAAAATAAAAACTAAAAGAAATGCGGGGGAAATGGAGCAATATACCCAAAGCTGCACGTGAGAGGCGCGTGAGGTGACAGGTGTCGTCCGCTGATAGGGCAAGATCAGGCGGCTCTGGATAAGTCAGGTGTCAGATCTGACGGCTGTCAGATGGTCGGGGACGTGGCTGGTACGGGGCCGTTAGATTTGACATATAACGGTCTGACACCTCCAGTGGATGGACGGCGGGGATGACGTCTGGACGATGGGGGCGATCCGACGGTGGAGAAGATGCCTGGAAGAACTGCACCTAGGCGAACTTCGCCGGAGCACAGAAGGTGATCTGTAGCTCCGATGAAGGACCTGAGGGTGCCAATAGAATCATGGGCCTCTTCCGCGTCAGATGGTCAGCTTTGATGGAAGCTTTATCGGTCAGATCGACGAGGCAGCGTGGATGACTAGAAGCTGCTCCGACGAGGATGGGCAAGGGTGAAAGAGGGACTCTCCACATGCGTCAAGGCCTGCAAGGGAAAGCTCTGAAAAACTCGGAGCTACTCTCCGGTCGGGGTTATTAGTTCTGAAAAATAGAGAAGCGACAGTGGATGGGGGGTGGGTCTGTGGCGAAGATGGTAGAGGAGACCTATCTCCTAATCTCGATGCGATGATCGAAAGTTAGGATGAGCAGGCTGCGGAAGAGGATGGGGGGCAAGTGTGGGTATCGATCTGAGCGGATGAGTAAGTGTAACGGGGCTTCGACCGGCTGGTCGGAGCGGGCGGAGGAACGACGATGATAAGTGGAAAGATTAAACACACGACGGAGCTAGGAACGATCTAAGGGATACCCGAAGGTCCGAGTATGATCCTGAGCTCCAGGGGAGGTGAACGGCAGGGTTGTGGCCTCGACCACGCTACGGCTGGTGAAGGAGGCTCCTCGCGGTGGTTCTCTGGCCACGAATGGTGAGCTGCTGCTACATGACACCAATCCGAGCACCAAAGGTGTCCTCCGATGGTTGTCACCACGAAGAAGGTCTCTAGAGTATCAGAAAGGGGTGCAGCATGATCTAGTGAGCTGGGGAGGCGAGTGAAGCTTTTATAGGACATCCCAGATAGATGGAAGAATCGGATCGAGGTGCATGATCCGAGGGTCGGATCCCTAAGGGTATCGACGAGCGAGGATCACGGATCTCCCCTCAGTAATCGGAGCCTTGAAATGAAGTAGATGGTTGTCGGATCGGGTCTGGAAAATTTGGCAAAAAGTGCGCAATAGCCGGATCCGAGCGAGGGGGAGTCCAGGGGATAGTTGATCGAAGTCAACAATCCTCCCTGGACCAATCAGAAAATAGGATGTAAAAAGTAATTACAAATTCATTTAAAAATAGTAAATGATTTTAAATTAAAAAGTATATAAAATGAAAATTATTTGTTATTTTTCGAACTATTTTTATGTGATTTTTATTTATTTTTATAAAAATTAAATTATGGTATATACAATATAATGTATTGTATACATGTACAAAATACCTATGTATTTTATACAATTATTTTATTTTGTTATTTTTACACAAATACCCCGATTTTATATTTTATTTATTTACAACATAATATTTGGAGTACAAAATTTTTTTTATTTTTTTATTTTTTTACAAGTATAAAATAAATAGGGAAGGATACACATATACATGTATTGTATACCAGTGAGAGAGAGAATTTTATTCTATTTTATTTTTATTTTATTTTTCTAATTTTTGTTTTATTTTTAGAAATATATACAAGGAAGTAAAAATAGTGTTTTCTTTTTATTTTTGTAAAAATAAATTATATACACATATGATACATATATAAAATGTAAGGTGGCCTTATCTCTCTCTACTTATTTTATTTGGCGATCAGGCCAATGCTTGGCTCTCTCTTGGTTTTGGGTCACTCAATATTTATTCTAAATATTTCCTTCCTTTTCTTTTATTCTTTACTTTTATTTTTGCACAAATACATTCTAATTATGATATATTAACACATGCATGATTATTGCTAAGTTATTGTATTTACAACTATTTACAGGATGCTTTGCTAATATAATTAGCTAAAATAAAAGAATAAAGAGTGATGAATGAGGATTCATCAAGCAGCCCCGTCGCCCTGTCCTGCGCATTTCCCTTGTCAACCATGGCTCCACCGCCAACAGCCTGTGAGGCTGGATCCGTCCTGCACCCTTCACTGTGCAGCCACCTCTGATCGCCTGGAGCCCGTGCATCCACAACGCCACTGTCGACTTGAAGTAACTCCCTCCATCGAATTCCTCCGCACGAACGCATCGCCCAGATCAGAATCACCGCAGCCCCTTGTCGATCATCGTTGCCTATAATTTGGGGCTTTTTATGTCCCCTGTCTGATCGAGTTATGATCGCACATACAGGAATACGCCACATGGGCCACCTGGGCCTGCCCCTACTACCGTGCAGGATGCCCAGCCTTCAGCCGTGCAGGATGCCCAGCCTTCAGCCGTTAACACCAGCTCGTCGCCCACTGGTGTTCTCCACGCCCGTGGCCACATCGCCTCTCCCTCACTTCCGCTTCTGGGAGGGGCTTCGGATGGACTTCTTAGCATTCTTCTTGGCGCGGAGGCACCGGCGGGGCTGCATTCTCATGGGCCTGACACATCCCTCCCTCGCCATCAGGAGCCCCCCCCTGCTAAGGACTCTGGTGAGCTCTCCTCCGATCGGGTCTTGGAACATCATTTCCTCTTTTTCAGCTCATCAGTCCTCTTTGTCCCGTGGACATAAGAGAACTGCGAGGAAGCCATTCTCAGCTTTCCCAATCGGCCCAAGGGCGCTCATGCAACGCCACCCTGTTCAGGCCCGGAGGCCTAACACCCGCCATGGCACGTCTATTGATCTTAATAATCCAGGCTTTGATGTTAACTCTGTCACCAATGCGCCTAATGAGGCCCCTGCCCCCACTCCCCTGATGGCTGACACTAATCCATCCTGGTCAGTGGCTTCTCATAGAAAGAAGAAGGCCACGAATGGCCCCTCAAAGCTTGCTGGCCGTGGTGGCCACCCCCCTCCCCTTAATGTCGATCACCGTCCTCAATGTTCGTGGGTTGAATAAACCCCGAAAACAAAGAACTCTGTTAAATATGCTCACGTCCAAGAGTAGCAATTTTCAAGCTGATCTCATTGGATTACTTGAAACCAAGATTCGGCCAGCCAACCGTGCTAAGTTCGCCGCTGCGATCCCTAAGGGATGGAACTTTATCCATAACGACACGGAGCTCGGCCGTATCTATGTCTTATAGAAGGATGCAGTTTGGTCTTGCTCACCTCTTCTAATCTCCTCGCAGGCTATCTCCGTTGAATGTTCCAACAAAGGGGGGCTAAACATGATAGTAGAAGATCCCTCTGGGAGGTTCTGACGCATTTAATCGTGCTCGCTAACACCCCATGGCTGACCCTTGGGGACTTTAATGTCGTTAGATTCGGCCATGAAAAAAAGGGTGGGTTGGCCCCCAGCCGTGGTGCATTGGCTGATTTCAATTCTTGGATTGATCGCTGCAATTTGGTGGAGCTACATTCGGCTTGCAACTGCTGGTCTTGGACGAATTCTTCTGTGGGGCCCAACAGAATTGTTGCTCGGCTCGATAGGGCTTTGGTCAACGAATCTTGGCTTTCCCTCCTCCCGCAGGCGAAGCTGGTTTACACACCTGCCCCGCGCTCTGACCACCTGTTGCTGTTCATCTGAATCGTTAACTCACATCGTCCGCGCCCGCCTTTCCGCTGCTTTGATTACTGGGCCTCTCGGCCGGGGTACCTGGAAACGGTCACCAACACCTGGTATGTGCTTGTTCATGGAAACCCCCTTTTCTGCTTAATCCGGAAGCCTAAAGCGGTGAAGATTGCCCTTCGTGACTGGGCCCGCAGGGAGGCTAATGTTTTTGTTGAGGTCAGGGCGGTTGAGGATGCCCTTAAGAGCATTAATGAGGTTCTTAGCATCGATCCTTTAGATTCTCATTTCGCCCAGCTGGAGGCCGATGCTAAGGCCTCTTTGGAGAAGCTTGATGCCGATCTTGAGTCGGCATGGCGGCAGAAGAGCCGGGTTGATTGGCTCCTGTTGGGGGATAGAAGCACTATATTCTTCCACTTGTCCACCAAGGCTCGCTACGGAAGGAACTACATTTCTACTCTCATAGACTAGAATGGTTGCCTTGTCGACAAGCACATGGAAATTACTGCTGCGGCAAACTCTTTTTTTGAGGGCCTCCTCGCTCCAGATCTCCCCAGGCCATCAAGGTCGGATCCTCCCCCCATCGCAAGATTCTGACCCCTGAGGCTCTCCGGTGGCTTGTGAGGCCGGTCGGCGATGATGAAATTTACTCCGCGCTTCACGATATCGGTTCCAGAAAAGCTCTTGGGCCCGATGGCTTTAATGCAGGATTCCTTAAGAGGCATTGGGCGCTTGTGAAGAATGAGGTCTTGGCTGCAATGGCCTTCCTCTTTAATGGTGGCTCTATGGTAAGGGAAGCCAACCACTCTTTCCTTACTCTTGTTCCTAAGGGGGACACCGCCACAGGCTTGGGTGACTTCAGGCCCATTGCCTGCTGCAATGTCATATATAAGCTCTTTGCCAAGGTTCTTGCCTCAAGGCTTGCCTTGGTCCTCCCACAACTCATCTCGCACAATCAATCCGCTTTCATTAAAGGTCGTGCTATTGGAGATTGCTCTCGCTTGGCCCAAGAGCTGTTAAATCGTTTGAGAGCAAAGCTTGCTACAACCGGGCGTGTCTAAAGGTTGACCTCACTAAGGCCTTTGATACTATTGAGCACTCATTCATTCTCAGGTCCCTTGAGCGTTTGGGCTTTGACAACATTTGGATTGGGTGAATTGCAAAGTGTATAACTACGGTTTCCTACTCCTTACTCATCAATGGCTCCTCAGTTGGTTTCTTCAAGGGAACACGGGGACTCGGGCAGGGGGACCCCCTCAGCCCTTTATTGTTCGTGATTGGCATGGAATCGCTTTCCTCCCTAATGGAGCAAGAGGTTGTCAGTGGAAGGATTAAGCCGTTGGGTCGGGGCAGGGGTCTAGCTCCTACCCACTTAATTTACGCGGATGACCTCCTATTTTTTTCCAAAGTTTCCTCTTCCTCTATTCTTGAGCTGAATAGGGTGTTGGAGGCCTTCCGGGAAATCTTCGGCTTGGGTTTGAACCCACAGAAGTGTAAGCTCATTCGGCCTAAAGGGGCCCCCTCCTACTTTGCATCAATGCTTCGACTTGGGATTTTGCGCTGCTCGCTGCCCACTACTTATCTGGGCCTCCCGCTTGTCTCCTCCATGGGGAGAGGTTCTCATGCGCAGGCTTTGGAAGACCGTATTCGTGCTGCTCTTAGCGGGTGGAAGGCTTCCTCCCTATCCTTGGCGGGTAGGCTCCAATTGCTTAAGTCAGTTATTGCTGGTATCATTCTATACTGGGCGGGTGGGAGTTTCATTCCTTGTGCTTCGGTGGATAATGTCGACAAGATGTGTGCCAACTTTCTATGGGGTTTTGGTCAGCATCATGTTAGTTGGCATACGGTTTGTCTTCCTAAGGAGGAAGGTGGTATGGGTCTCCGTTCTTTGGCTATGGTACGTGATGCAATGAGAGTGGCTTGGGGGTGGTCTATTCTTACCTCCAAACACTCACTGTGGGCTTGCTTTCTAAGGAAAAGATATCTTCACTCCCACTCCTTCTGGGAGGTCTCCCCCAAGAGTGGGGACTCTATCATTTGGAAGTCGATTCTTCGCTGCAGGAGCTCTTATCATGCTTTCATCACTTGCTCCGGAGGGCAGCACACATGGTCTCGCTCTCCAAAAGGCTTCTCTTTCGCCCAGGCTGTTGACGTTACGCGGCCTCGGGGCCAGCTGGTGCCCTGGGCTGCTGTGGTGTGGTGTAAGGGACTTGTCTCTAAGCATGCATGTACACTTTATCGTGCGACCATTAACAGGCTCCCTACCATGGCTAGGCTGGAGCGTCATGGGCTTTCCTCCTCCGACCTCTGTTATTTCTGTTGCTCGTCTTCTGAGTCTACGGAACACATCTTCTTCAATTGCTGCTTTTCAGAGGACATCTGGTCAAGGGTGCTCCTGGAGTTGGGCCTTCCTCGTCCCCTTTCGATGTCTCTTCCCTATCTTGTGAATTGGATTGCTACGATTCCTGTTGGAAATCAATTGCGGTTGTGGAGCACTGTTCTTTCTTCTTGTGTATGGCATATCTGGAAGGAGAGGAATCTCCGGTGGACCGCCTCGCGCTCAACTCAAGCTTCCGTGCTTACCTCATCCATCGTGGCTGATATCAATACTGCTTATTTTTGGAATGTGAATTGAACCCCCTCTTTGGTCGGGGATCTAAATTTTATTTGCTCTTTTTGCATGCGCTGTTAGCATGTCTTTTTTGGTAGCTCCTTTGTAGCTTTTTGTGCACCCAATTTGTAAATCCAATTTCTGTGAATGAAATATAGATGACACCTTTACATATCAAAAAAAAGGAATACGCCACATGTCATGCTTACATCGCTTCGACCGACCCACCACTTAAGTTAAGCGATCGTCACGCACGCCTCACATGAGTCGAGAGGGGATAACCTTTGGTGACTTTACATAATGCCCCTCCAGTATTTCTCGATAGTCTAAACAGGTCCCTATCTCAGGATGGACTCGTGAGCATCATGTGTTATTGGTGTAAATTGCAGGGGCACTCTCCGTACTTTAAAAAAATACAATCAGGTCCAAGCAGCTGGACGTTTACGTGATACAACACGTGCAACCTGAGACTTTTTGCGCTCAATACCCCTGTGGTTTCTGTAATTACAGCCAACCCCAGAATTTTTACCTTATGAAATTTATGCCCCTGTATAGTAAATAAATACTATACATTATCTTCTACATATTTAAAAAATACAAAAATATAAAATATAATAAAAATACCTATAAATTCCTTATACTATATTATATACAGTATTAAATAAGTTTTTTTCTAAAATATTTTCTATTTGTAATAAATCATTTAAAAATACAAAAAATATAATAAACTTTAAAAATTTATAAAATATAAAAACACTCTTAAAAGTCTAACAAAAATTACCTAGAGTAGATTTTGTTATATTTCACACATAAACCCAAAAATAAAATAAAAATTGAATATTAAATCAAAAAAATACAAAATACCTTAAAACTTCAAAAATTCCTAACTAAATAAATAAAAGTCAGACAAAAATGTACAACCTATCATTTTAAAGATGATTTCACCTACTTTGCAATAAAAATAAAATAAAATATTTTTGCAATATTATTTTCAATCTTAAAAATCCAAAATAAAAATCTATTTTCAATAAAAACTCAGTTTTCACTTTAAAAATAATGCAAAAATTTATAAAGATTCTAAAACCTTTTAAAAATTCATAAAATAAAAAACAAAATAAAAATATTAAATTAATAAAATAAAAATCAAATAAAAATTACAAAACATTGTCTAAAATAATAAACATTTACAAAATACTTAAAAATAAAAAAACAATATAAAATTCATAAAAAAAATAAATAAAAAATCTAGAAAATCCCTAAAAATAAAATAGAAAATCCATAAAACCTTAATTTTCTTTAAATTTCCCCTACTTTTCAACAGTTTGCCTCCCTGAGTTCGGCACTCCCTTACTTAACACTATACACATCTCGTTTAGGAGTATAAATAAAATAACAAATAAAAAAATATATTTTCTGGTAAAATCCACCTGGTCGATACAATGATCGAGTTATCATTCAGATCAGGTGTGTTTTTCACTATTTTGTGGACACTACAACGAAAGTAGCATAAGGCAACGAATAACTCTAATATTCAATGTTGTTTCTTCTGATACTAAATATATAACAACGAACATTATTCAGTGTCAAAATCTTTTATTTTTGTAATCAGCAATAAACGTCATATTCGTTATTAAAGTTTCGTAATAATGACTTTTTTCGCCGAATCATTCATCAAAAGGTATCGTAATCGTTGTTAAATTTGACAATGACTAGAAGAAAAAAAAACCACCATTATTATATGATCTGTTGCGAGGAACGCCACAGTGAATACGATATTCATTGCGATTTTAAGGAATCACGTAACAAATAATATTGTATATTATGTATTTAACTACGGAAGATATACCGACAACATGTATTGAATTACTCGTTATCTTAGGTCCTTAGGTCGATTTTGTTGCAGTGAGAGGTCATCACAAGTTTCGACGACTGCACCAGTCATCCGCAGTAACGGAGAAAGGAATTCCTCGCTTCATCTTCCGAAACCCTAATTCCATCACAATTCCAAACCAGCACACAACGTGGGGCGGGAGGGAGGACTTTAGGAAGCATCAAACTACAGCTAATACAGCGCAAGATCTCTCCTAAACTAAGATTAGTTGAAGTCCAAGCTACGCGAATCCCCAGAATCCATCCGTCCAAGGACACGGAACATAGCGTTCGAGTGGAAGAAAAGGCAAGGAATATTTGGCGGAGCAAGCTTCCCCAGGCACAGATCTTGGAGCGTGGCGTGGGATTTCCACGTCCCCCTCCTCCACTTGCACCCGTCCTACTCGTCGCAAGATCCGATGCGCCTCGGCCAAATCCATGCATGGGATCCACCAATCCACCAACCAAACCCATCATGTAATCTTCTACAGATACATGATTTCAAAACCTAGAAGACAAAGCAGCAGTGGACCCTTCGCTCTCTTCTAACGACACGCACCACCAGTAGCACTGCCTGTTTATTTTAGCAGCATGTTGTTGCTGCAGCAGAAGAGAGATCTCGTCCTCTGAGGAGGCTTCACGGCGAGAACAAAGCAAGGTGTGGCTCCAAGCTCATGTGGGCTGTGGGGGCTTCGACCTATGTAAGTTAATGTTTTTTCTTATGATTCCATTATTGTCTGTATGTGATTAGAGGAGTGCAACAAAAGCAGGAGGAGCAGATGTGCTGTGCTGGCAGCCCCATCGAACTTGGACTCTTTCCTTAATCTCTGCATGCTCTCGGTCAGGTGGGATCTTGAAGTGATCTGGGTGATTGTTAATCCCACTCAGAGCATTAATTGGAATAGTGGGGATAATCTCTGTTACTTATAATGAACTCAATTTACACATGATTGATTTAATCCAAATAACTGATTGATGGAAAAAGATAACCTCCTGTCGAAGTTACCTGTTTCCTGCAAAGTCTAGTACTACAAATTTGGAAGGATTCCTCAGGTGAGAGTGACAGGTAGAGAGGGGAATTCATCTTCTTTCCCTATATCCTCCTGTGACTGTGCATTTTCCAACCCACCTTGCAATACTTCACTGGTTAAAATCACTGTAAATTTTTCAAATACCGAGTCCAGGTAATAAACAGCTGAGTAAAAAAAGTAGTTTCGCTTTAATGATATCGGGTCCTGTTAAAGTAGCACGGATCCTCTGTACTAGGTGTGGTGTGAACCATTTGATCAAGATCGAGCGTTTCACATGCTAAGGACTGAAAAAACCTTGATTTCATGTGAACCGCTCGATCTTGATCGAGCGGCTCACGCCGCTCCCTCTTTTATAACCGGCCTCTGCAGTATTGTAGAGGAACCGTGCCCCCTGTTAAAGATGGGAACATCCTCTGTAATAGCCTCTGCTGTAACGTAGGGGATCCATTGGATGAGAATCAAACAACCCTCATAGGGAGGATGGGGATGGTCGGCACGCATCTCAGGATCGTCCGATCCTCATCCAACGGATCTCCTGCGTAATTCTGTTACAGCATATGCTGTAACAGCAGAGGATCCTCTCTGCTAAAGATGACGTAGTTTTTTCATGATAATTCCCTATGAGACTATGTTCAATGCGGTAATCCATCACATGATTTTGTCTTGTTTTACAAACTTCGTTTCATTATCCTGCTCTCATTAGTGGCATAAAACATAGTTCACTACAACAAAATTGAGCTATAGTGACATTTTTTTCAGCATCTGTCACTAAATTAGCTGTCGTTAAATATATATATAATGACGATATTATTCGTTGTGAAATGATTTTTCGTATTTGAAATTAGTGGTGAATATCATATCAATCGTTATATCATTAGCACCAGTCCACATAGAGATGCTTATTCGTTGCTATTTTTCAAACTTCTAAATAATCATCGCTAAATTTTGAACCAAAAAATAGCAATGATTAGTTGATATTTTAAAAAATAGCAAGGGATAAACATTGCTATATGGACCGTTGGTAATGATATAGCGACATATATACTATTCATCGCTAATTTCTGTACGAAAACTCATTTCGCAACGAATAATATCGTCGTTATATATTTAACAACGGCTAATTCATTGACAGAATTTGAAAAAAGCATCACTATATGTTCAATTTTGTTGTATTGGTTAAGTTCAAGAACAATGAATTATATTAAATTATTCATTTTCTTATATCAATTTTGTTGTGGTGAGAACATGACTCCAATATTGTATGCTGAAAA
>JAZKJV010002345.1:0-93650 GCA_037367405.1 Ottelia alismoides | reverse complement strand
TCGTGGTGAAACCGTCTGCATTGCCCCACTTAGAGATCGAGCTCATAATAAGTTGCTGTTGCAAGGACTTTCTATTGCCAGATCTTCTATCTCGTCTGTTCAAAGGCCTAAAAACCTGCAGGGTGCAACATGGAAGAAGAAGCAATCTCACCCAAGTATGAATGGAACCTGGCCCAGCAATAACTTGATATAATGTTGTTTTAAGAGCTTGAGAGAAAGCAAGACGACAACTGTGGGGAATGCTCTTAACTGTGGTGATGGGAACTTTGAAAACACAATCAAGAAGCATAGCATCAATAACCAATCCATCTGTGACATCAGCTACAACATGTAGAAGTGGTTTCAAGATGCTGACAATGTGCCCAGAAACCACCCCTGCGCCATCTGTGACCCGAGTAAGACCATCGTCATGATGACAAGCACGACTCACGGCTTGTATCTTCATGCACCTCCCGCACAACCACAGACCAAGGGTCTTCAAAGTCTGTTCTAAGGCAAGCTAAAGATCAATATCATTCTTAATGGCATCCCGCAAAACAGTAGCACGCTCGTCATTGCAAAGATGTATCCTTTTGATATGAGAGATTAAGCGTGAATTCCCTTTACTCCCTTCTCTACCATCCGTGCAGCAATGAAAGTTCCAAAATGGAAAAAACAACCCATCGGTACGATGTGACTCTTCTTCCCCACCGTCAGCCATCACCGCTAAGCGGGGAAGGAGCGTTGGGCGAGAGGCATTGGACTAGACGCTGAAGGGACAGCCAGGGGAAGAAGGGGCGAGGTTGGGAGGAGCTCTGGGGAGGGAGGCTGGGGAGGGCGGGGGCGGGGAGGGGTCGGGGTCGGTCGGGGGCTCTAGGGATGGCGGCTGGGGAGGGCGGCTGGAGAGGGTGGGGTCGGGGAGAGTCGGGGAGGGGTTAGGGGCTCTGGAGAGGGTGGGGGCGGGGGCTCTGGAGAGGGCGGCTGGGGAGGGCGGCTGGAGAGGGTGGGGGCGGGGAGGGGTCGGGGAGGGGTCGGGGGCTCTGGAGAGGGCGGGGACGGGGGCTTTGGACAGGGCGGCTGGGGAGGGCGGCTGGAGAGGGTGGGGGCGGGGAGGGGTCGGGGATGGAAAGATCTCCTTAGAAGATCTCCAGTGGATGTTGAAGGTGATTGGGACGGCAGACATCTATGCCCAGGAGAAGAGCATGATGTGGGCGGCGGATGCCGATGAAGATGGCTTTATCAGTTTCAGTGAGTTCATGGAGGTGCATAAGAGAGGCGTGAGAGTGTCTGAAATCCAAAAGGCATTACGAGTGTTTGACCGCAATGGGGATGGAAGGGTGGGGGCGGACGAGCTGATGTTTGTGTTGAGGAGTGATTAATCTCGTATTCATCATGCTAAAAACTTACTATTAAAACCCATGTCTTAAATAATCCAATAAAATCACCTGTAATTCTTTGTTTTTATCATGTATTATATTGTGCATAATTTACCATTTAATTATTGTATTTAATTTCCTCTATTTATCTTGTAATTATTTTACTCTTAAAAACCCCTAAAAATTAGGTAGATAAGTTGTCTATAAATCACTGACCTTTAAAACCACTGAAAAATACAAAAACAAATCAAAACCACAAAATCAGTGTTTTTATCCCCTTGAAAATACCCCCAAAAATAGCTTTTATACAACTGACCTCTTTTGGCTTTTTGACCTACATGAAAGTTGTAGATCTCGTCGAGACGAACAACTTTCATGTTTTAACTGTTTCCAAATTCCGCCTCTAACTAATTCTTTTCTAACTTTCTTTATAATTTATTCTAAATTTTCTCATTGGGCCACGTGGCGCCCTCTGGGCCGCCCACATGGCCCGCTTCATCTCTCGCCACCCGGCACCTTGCTGGGCCATTCGATCTCCTCTATTCTGCCCTCATCTAGACCGTTCAACCTTCGTCCATTTCTAGCCCTTGGATCTGATCTCAGATCAGATATCCACCGTCACCTCACGTCCCATCCACACCCTTCATCTCAACCCTCCGATCTTACTCTCATCCAACGCCCCTCAACACTCCACGCCTCCCTTTAATCTCGACCACCCGATCACCTCTTCATCCAATGATCCTCAACGCGCCACGTCCCCCTTCAAACCCACACCGTTGGATCTCACCAGCTCTCCATCTGGGCCGCTCTTGAGCGCCCATCCCTCTGCCACACGATCAGATCCTAAGATCTGATCGTGGCCCTCCGTGCACGCTCTACTCCCAGCCGTTGGATCTCACGATCCAAAGGCTGTGGCTCATCGTCCTCCTCCAGCCGCTTCCTCCCCAGACGTTACGACTCGCGGTGACTTCACCCCCTTCCATTTCTAGCCAACGCTCCAGCCACCACCTCCTCGACGTAACGTCACCAACCATCTTCCCCGATCTACGGCCATTCTCGCGCATCACCCACCATGCACAGCCATCACCTCCATCGCCATTAAACCCCCACTCAAAAGCGTCTTCCTACCCACGTAACCGCCGTCCTCCCCCGCCTATATAACCCCCCTCCCCCGCCACCATAGCGGCGTCCACCATTTTGGTCTCTAGCCCAGTCTCCCCCGCCCCTCCGGTGACAGCGGAGAGGGCGGGGCGTTGAGGCGAAGAAGGCTTTGGTCCGGTGTCGACCCGCGGCAGATCCGTCGTGTATCGGTGACCTCCGGGCACCGCCGAGCACCGGGGATGATCGCCCCCGTCGTGCGAAGACCCCCCCCCCCCCCCCCCCCCCCCGAGGTCCGATGAAGGCCTCAGCCTAGATCACAGCCTCCACCAACACCTCGCTCCGGCAAGGTGCTTTTTCTTTGTTTTCTTCTAGTTTTTCCTCCATCTACCCTTCACTCACCCTCCATCTGACCCGCCCACCAGCTTCGCAACAATGCTGTCACCCTCACCAACCTCCTCCGACTCCACCTTCCCTTCTCCACAACCATGTCCACCTTCCGCCACCTCCCCCTCTGCTCCGCCAGGGAAGGAGACCCTGGTCCTCCACTCCGATCACCTCACAAGGACCCCATTCCACTCACTACACGCACACGAGCTTTGGATATCTTCTAACACATGCAGGAGCCCTCAATGACCGGAGCTCGCGCCACCCCGCCGATCGCGACTTTCTCCTCCGACGACCGTGCTCCTTCTCGCTACTCAAGATGTCGCCGGAGCTCCACATGGTCTCCACGATCCTCGCCAGGAGATTACACACCTTCCTCGACCTTCAGAAGACCTCGCGAGGCTAGGCGGAGCTATCAGCAGCTCGTCGGAGCCCCGCCTTCTCTGGTGGGCTGCGGAGGAAGATGGTGATACAGGTGCCGTCCGATCACCCGGATCGGGCGGCTTGGATGCTTCCACGTGGCGACTCAAGACTCCACCCGAGCCTCCACTCCGAATCTATAGGCTTGGGTGGACCGAACCTAGAGCCGAACCTCCAGCAGCAGCCACGTGTACCGAAGCAGCGGTGTTCTCCGAGCCTAGCATTGCACGTGCATAGCACGTGTGGTGCTAGGTAAATTACAGAAAAGACCCAGACGTTTTATGGAATTACATTTTGGTCCCCAGGCACGTGCCTCACGTGCGTGCCTGGGTATTTTACAGAGAAACCCCGCAACTTTTTCAAAATTACAATAAGGTCCATACGCGCATTGGGAAAATTGCATAGGGCCTCAGGCGGTTTTCTTTATTTGCATTTAGGTCCCATCTTCGTTACCATCTCTATATTATATAGTACTATGACAATGAATTGGATATGTGTATACATTTTCGCATGGGAACGGATCTACAAATCTGTTTCAGCCAAATTGATATGGATCGATTTCTCAGTGATCCCAACTTGACTGATCCATATCTGAGGTCTTTTCCAACTTCGACGTTCAGCACATCAACACAAGATTGTGTGCAGAGGACACCAACGTGGATCTTTGTGCATCACTAGGCTGATATTACTGAGTATCTACGCATGGAGGACAATCTTCAAGAGATCGTATGACAATATATATATATATGTGTGTGTGTGTGTGTGTCTAGTATTCCATTCCGATATTGATTTCTAATCGTCTAGGTAAAATTGTGACACTTGTACATATATTAATTGATTTTATTATTTTAAAATATCATGTATCGAGATGATAAATTTCTTTCTCAATACTTTTTTATACACCTTAACATAAGATTTCTATATAAATTAATGTATTTTTTTATAATATTAAGATTGTTGGTATAAAAAATGTAGTTGTTATTGTACTTTTGATTATTGATCATACTTTTATGTTTTTGGAAATTGCAGACATCTATATAAATTAATGTATTTTTTGTTAAGATTGTTAAAATACAAAGAAATATAGTTATGATTTAATTTTGATTAATAACCATATTTTTATATTTTGAAATTTGAAAAAATATATGGATACGGATGACACAATATGTATAAAATAAATACGAGTGCTTTTGTCAGATATCTCTATTAGATCACTACCATGTCCTCGTGCTCCTTCGCCAACATTTCCCTCGCACGCAAGCCCTCTTCGATGGTTCAATTAGGTTGAAAGCCATGTGTGTATTAATGGATTTTTTTGCTCCATTTCCATTCGGTTGTGGATTGGAATGGCTTCTCCAATTTCTACACACCATGACGAGGTCTTTATTTTTCCCTTGATCGATTCTTTTTCATGTTGTTGTTGGTTGCCATTGGTTAGTTTTTATGTCGGGAATTGAGATCCGGAGAATATTGAATATTAAATCATACATGATCGGATACCTTGGTGATATACACACTATATTGATTATAATGCACTCGAATGTATCTTAAAAAATATTCAGCTGAGGTGCGACGGATGACGTCAGTTTTCATTATGTTGTAGTGAAGGAAAAGTCAATAAATTTATTGATAAAATTAGACTAAATTTTTTACCTACAGAACTCCGATATTTTTGTAGTAATTGTACCTATTCGAATCGTTTCTGGGTAAACATTGTTTTGGTATTTCGAGTAAGATATGAGGATCTGTCATACCATTTCATTTGTGGGCTTCGGGGCTCTTCTCACACATTGCTCCAATTATTTGAGAGAGACCCCAACGACAAAGGAGACCCTTGGGAGTGCGATGGGATGAAACACTATTGATTTTTTTAATGTAAACTTTATTTTAGGTAATTTTTTTCCCAAAAAATATATAAAATTTCCAATGTTCAATGTATGGCATAATATTAATTCGTGCGATCTATAATTGTAATAAACTACATTAGTATAATGCATCTAAATAATTCTAAATTGCTATCAAAGTCTGATTTAGTAATGCTAGGATATACATATCATTTTTTAAATAAAGTTATAGTTGCATGTTATTATAAATGTAAATTGTTTAGTTTTATAACCAACGACTAATAATTGTTTTATTTGAATTGATGTTACATGTTATTATTAGCATTGTTACAAAGATGTTTTATTCACTTATTCATTTTATAAAAAACTGTAGTATGATACGTTGCTTAACTTATATGTTTTTTTTTAAATACAAACAGATGTATTTTATCCACCCGCTGCGAAGCATAGGCAAATACGCTAGTTTAGGGTTACTCATGAGGTATGGTCAAGACAACTGTCCACATGGGAAAAATAAACAGAACACATGCGGACATAGGAAGAATCGAGAGGACAAAACCATGATTATATGGGTTTTTTTAAATGTCGGTATCCAATATAAGGAAGCTCAAATGGAGAGACCAAAACCATATTCGTATGGAGGTTTTTCTTTGCCGTTGTCAAATGCAGAGGAGGCCAAAGCATAGGAAGCCACGTGTCAGTGGAAGGAAAGTGAACCCAACTTTAGTTAGGTATATAGATAGATATAGATATAGATATATGTAAGGGTCGTTTCTAATAGTTTGTTTGCTCTTCATATGGACCACTATCGAAATCACCCTCAATGTCAATCGATTATACTTCTTGTCCGTTGACATGATCACTATCCGAAATGTAGGAGAATTGTTGTATCGCGCCTAATGGGTTAGCGAGGAAACCGTTCACTACTCACTTGGTCTACGCCGATGATATTTTATTCTTTAAAAAGTGCAACTCTGGAACTCTTACAATTGGTACTGTCGTGGAAACCCTCGGGATAATATTGTGCCATAGAATGAATGTTGCAAAGAGTCGACTATTTTGCTCTAGGAAAGCAAGAGAGGACTTTGTTCGGAACCATGCTTCTGGCATTTTAGGGGGAATCCCTCTCTATGACTTACCCGGGCATTCTGCTTGCCCAGAAGTTTAGTTGCTCTTCGACTGGGAAAAGTGTTTGTGGACAAAGTTCATACCCAACTTTGTCGTTGGAAGGTGAAAATACTCTTTGGTGGAACGAATCCATCTCATTATTCTAGGGTTGCATCTTTATGTACATTGTTTACCGCTGAAAGTTCTATTTGGACTGATTTTTTGTAACGGAATGGGTCGTGACGACCGGCGGAAGCATGCAATATCATGTTGTACGATCAAACCGTTACCGAAAAATTGCATGGTAATCAATGAGCATAGAGATATAATATTTAACTAAAGTCCAATCAACATGAAAGTTCTCTTACTACAATTCCAACATGGGTAGTATTGCAAAAGGACCAACAATAAAACTAGCAATTCAAAGTTCCAGTGAGCATAAAACATCCTTTCATAAACGATCCATCAATGGTCCTCACTGGTTTAATTTCACGAAGATGGATAGTTGTCTTGAACTGGAAAATAAGTCACAGCTTGTGTTCTCCTGAAAAAAACAACACATGTTATGAGCTAACGCTCAGTATGTGCCGAGTTGGGTTCATGCCGGCTAGCGTGGCAAACAAGTCTCCCTATGGTAAGTTTAAACCGTTAAAACATAACATCTTCTATACAATCAGTTATCAACACAACTAAACAATTTGCATAATTATTTTATTACATGTGATAGTAACTTGTTCTCATGTACTATCATTATGCGACTCATAATTTCACATAAACATGCATACGAAAGGTGTTCCTTCCGAAATCGTTCGTTGAAGCCATAATTTCATATATATATATATATATGAGGAAAGGGAGCATACTTTGTGAAGTAGGTAACCTTACCTATTTCACATCTATTTTTCGCAATTTTTTTATTTTTTTAAAAATACCACCGTGGATTTTCATAACTATATCCCTCTAATCTGTCATTCAATTTTCGTCAGAAACAGCTACTCCTACGGCTTCCATCCCAACAATCATTTTTTAACGATCACAAATTTGTTGTATTTTACATGTTCTGGACGGAGGCCTTAGGAGTCTCTGTTTCTGACGAAATTTGAATGACATATTAGGGGGATATAATTATGAAAATCCACAGTGGCATTTTTCAAAAAAAAATAAAAAAATTTACAAAAAATAGATGTCAAGTAGGTAAGGTTACCTACTTCACAAAGTAGGCTCCCTTTCCTATATATATATATATATATATGATATCTTTCAAATGAGACATGATCCTTCCATCCATATAGAAGGACAACAATCTCAGCCATCCGTCTTTAATCGTGTGATGGTCATTAATGACTTGTTAATTTTTTTATAAATTAAGCAAAAACTCATTTTGGTCTTTGTGCATTATCTAAATATAGAATGTAATTAACGTCACATTAATTGAGGGCTAAGGTTGATCCCTCCAAAATAGGAATTATTCGTTGAAATTAAAGGGGACGCCGCCCCTTCCTCTCCAATGGGGAGGCGGCGACGATGTGCGGACGGGTAAGCATCGGATGCGCGGGCGGCCGGTGGTCGTCAAGCGGGTGAATGTGCTCCTTCACGCAAGGATCAGAGGACGTGAATTACAATGTTCACTAAGTCGTAAAATTTTCAAATCGTGGGTGATCTATTGTTGAATCTTTGATCTGAATTTCTATAATTTATTTTTATTGATATGTTGTTGTCTTTCAGGAGAAGTGTCGATGGACAGATCTTCCTAATCTATTTCTGTATTTTCATCTTCTGTTGCTCGCATTTTTATTTCAGGAGAAGTATGGACGTCGACGGTGAAGCTTCTTCGACGATGCAGCTCGTGCAAGGGCTGGATGACACAGATGATTGCAACGAGGAGGACGTCGTCGACGATGACACAGACGATGATAGAGCAGAGACGAGGATGGGTATTGCGTTGGATCGTGCGATGGACATCTTATTAGCGGGATCGAGCGAGATCGTGCGTTGGATCGTACGATGCACGCGGCAACATTGGACAGGAGCACGGGGGAACGCAAGTGGAGGAATGGACACAGCGTGACGAGGTCTCGTCGACACGAAAATACAATATTGATGTGCATTATACACTTTTTATGTGTATTATACAATTTTGAAGTGTATTATAGATATTTGATATGTATTTTTACGTATCAATTGAGTGCAAATGACAGTTGTAGTTTTTTATGCATATTGTATATTTTATGTGTATTACACATTTTGGATATGCATTATACATTTTGAATGTGTATTATACATATTTCGGTGATATTTTACTCATCCATTGAGCGTGAATGACTACTGCATTTTTACAAATAACCATAAAAATTCTATTATACAAAGAACCATACATGATTTACAAATGGCTGATTAATTTTGAAAGAAACACAGTAAATAAAAAAAACATATACTCGTTACAAAAGAAACAACGGATTCTACAAAAAAAGACATTAAAAATACAAACATTGCCCTACGTAATGTCGCCCAGAATAAAACTGGATATATTTTAAACATGGTAATGCAAAAAATACCAAAAATAAAAATAGCTAAATTTAGAATTTCGGAATATTTATTGGCATGCATAATTAATACGAAAGTTGATGACTAAAATGCCCTTTTGGTCAACAAAATTGAAGGTGCTGTAGGATTTGAATCCGATGGCCTAGATCGTTGGCCTTCCTTAGGGATAGAAGGACCACGTCTCATTTGAAAGGCCCCCTATATATATACGCTTAAAGTTTGCCATATTTGCATATACGCCTTAACATTTTCATAATTTTCACTTATACCCTCAGAATTTTTCATAATTGCATATATGCCCCATGACAATCATAACACTTGCGTAATGCCATTATCTTGCCATAGTTGCACACATATGCCTTAGCAATTTCAGAAACTGTACACATACACTTGATTTGTTTAGTGGTTAAAGTTGTCTTGATTGTTAAATCCTTAAACGGCTTTGATGGCTTTGCTGGCTTTGGTGGCTTTTCCGCTGGCACAAGCGGTCCATGACATACATGACAGTATAGCTACAACTGTGGAGGACTTATCTTTTGCCTCAGACGGTTCCTTGAACGGAACGCCCCATGCGGTGTTGCCCCTTGGGCCTACGATAATTGGATTCTAGAGGTGGCTCCCACCATTAGATGTAGCACTTAGCTCCGCCTATCGTTATCATACCATTATTTATTTTAATGAACAGTTAGCATTTCCTTTTCCATGCAATCAATATATACTTACTTTCTTATCATTCATCCAATCCATCTTAACTATTCTTGATTTGAGTCGGTATCTATATTTATGTTTATGATTTTATGAATGTTTATTTGCATCGCAAGCAAATATTATCAACCAATTCTTTATCTCTCTTCTAAACCATATAATTCCATACTGACGTTATTTTTTTACTAACTTAGAAAGTCTATTTTTTTCAATAACAAGACACCATTGCGGTGTTTAAGGCAGAACCGTGTATGTTAGACTAAATATTTCATTCTTTCCTAATTCCAGCCATACATCCCTATTTTGTTTTGAGGATTTGCATTTGGAATCTACAATTACTATTAGAAGAACCGATCCATAATAATAACTGACATATATTCTGGTTCCGTAAATTAATAGGTGAAATAATAATGTACAACATGCACAAGGAAACAGTAAGTAACGTATAGAAAATTTATTTACAAAGCACATTGTTGTGAACTAAGTTATTATACGAAATCATGATAAATTAATAAGATCTATGAATAATATAAGTCTATCGTACATTAGTCTCTGAATTAGTATCTCCATTATCAATGATATTATTAGAAGTCTATAGAAGTGTGTAGAATAATAAATTTATATCAATATGTGAAACACGTGATGACAAAGAATTATCATCAATTTTTACCATTTGTGATACTCAACAAAGTCGTAGGCTTTTATCTTCGTAAACAAGGTTCTTATGTTAATTCAACCTCATGATTATGCAAAAAGATCTTCTATACTCAAATAAATATACATGCAAAATGTGACTCGTATCAACCAAAAAAAACTATAAAAGTGTTGACGATTCGAATATGAAACTTATGTCTCTGCTAAGAAAATTCACCACATGATACGAGTCTAAGAGTTCGGGCATTCGTTTAGGGATTGTGATCCGAAATCGATATATACAATTTGAGATTGTATTTTGTGCAAGTAAGTAAATACTTATCACAATTATTGATGGAAAACACATGTCGATTCATCATATAATATTCCTAAGGGATCGACGCATACCTCAAGACCGATGGATTCGTATCTGCTAGTTACCGCTACATCTTCTCCTTACTTGCGAACCGTCAATCCATTGAATCGATGCCAACATACTCTGCGACGAGAACGATTCTCTCGATCGTGTATCGATGCTCTTCTCTTCCAATTCGATGTCGCATCTCATCAACAAAGATGATTCTATGATTCACCCATGGGACCCCTCTCCCCCCCCCCCTCCCCCTCTCTCTCTCTCTAAGGCACAATATATGGGGGCAACGTGATGTTGGGAGGTGGAGGCTCAAAGGCCTTATGGGTCTTTTTAATGGTTGTCAATATAACAAGAATTAATGGGGATAATTAAATCCATTCAATGGTCAATAAATATTACAATAATAGTATGTGAGAGTATAAGAAAATTTAGTTGGAGGGGAGTAAGGGATTTGATTCTATTTTTTTTTTTTGAGAAAATCTTGTCCGTTACATTTTCTTCGCTCCAAATATCCGAGGTTTGAATCTTTTGAGATGTGACTATCTCGCATAATACGTCCGCTTTGTGGAAATCGTGTCACCGTAATTGGATCGGCTCTTCCCCCTCTACAACTGGATCTTTTCCCTGCGGCCACTCCACTATGAGCTGATTCGGGCACTCCTCCCTCGTGGACTGGCAGAGGGAAACATGGTGCTTTTTGGCGGCTCCTAAGCATGTGTTGCTTATTCATAGTGATTAGGAACGAAATTCCCACTGTATAAAAGTTTGATGGGTAAATTATAATTTGGGTCTCCATCTATGGGTCCGATCTCTGAATGGATCCCGATCTTTAAATTGTAATGATTTGGGTCTCAGGATCATTAATGTAAGGAACTTTTTGAGATAATGACGAGTATATCCTTGTTTAAAAGTTGGAACCCAACCCCCATTCCCTTCCCAACAAGGGCATATTCATTATGAATCCCAAAATTTCCATTTCCGAAATGGTCCTGGGACCCGAATCGTTATAATTAAATATCAGGACCCATTCTGTGATCGGACTCATAAATGGGAATCCAAATTGTAATTTACTCAAGTTTGATTCAGTTTGGAATTTGCTCCGAGTGCACTTTCTTGCTCTGCGATCACCCATTGAATCAAGAGATTACCGGTTCAGGGAATGTTCCTACTCTTCACAAGATTGAGGACGTGTGTTGCGCTTAATTTGCCCATGTTGCTTCCATCGTGGATGCTATTGATTAAGCCAAGAACATGAGGAATGTTGTTGTTGTGGCATCGTGGTGGATTTGGAGAGAACATAACCTACATTGAGATTGAACTAACGCATAGGGTGCTCTTACTGGGTAAACAACAAATCACGTTTTGAAGGGCCCTTAACATCCTTTGGGCTTTGATGCAAGGTTCCGTCTAGAATCTGATTTTGATGTAACTTTTCGTAATTTCCCCCATCTTGTATAGGTTTTTTAAAGGGAAAACTCTTCATCGTTTGCTATGAATCTAAGTACGGTTAAATTGAAGGGATATTTACATCCATAACCCTGAGTAATTTCGTATGTACCTCAGGAACTCTCGATAATAACGAATTACACTCAAGACTCTGAATAATGCTTAACCTTTACATGGCATAACCCTGTGTCAAGTTCCGTCTTAATACTCCATTAACTCTAATGGAAAAGGTAATATGTTGACCATTTTACCCTTCGAAACACATCATATTTATAACATGATGTCATTTTGTAAATCCAGCAAAATGATGCCCTCCTCCCCCCGGCAAGCCCCAGGCTCCCCGTCCCGCGCCTCCGTCCCCCACTCCCGCAAGCTCCAGCTGCTCCGGTTCCCCTGCATGCCTCCCTCCCCCGTGCCCCTTGCTCGCATGCGAGCCAGCACCCCCCTTCCCCCCCACCTCCGTCGCCCTACGCCTCCCCTCCCCCCGCGTCGGCATGCGAGCTCCAGTGCCACCTCCCCCCTGCACCCTACGCCTACACCCCCCTCCCCCGTCGCCCCCCACACCGGCGTACGAGCTCCAGCACCCCGCTCCCCTTGCGCCTCCGTCGCCATGCGCCTCCCCCTCCCCCACGGCTCCCCCTCACCCCCACACCCGCATGCAAGTCAGAACCCCCTTCCCCTGCGCCTCCGTCGCCCTGCCCCCCCCCCCCCCTCGCGCGTTGGCATGCGAGCTCCAACGCCCCCTCCCCGCTGCACCTACGTCGCCCCGCGCCTCCCATCCGGGGCTCCAGCACACCCTCCCCTGCACCTCCGTCGCCCGTATGCGAGCTCCAGAGTCTGCGCCTCCATCCCCTGCTCGCCCTCATGCGTGCTCCAGCCCCGCAACTCCTCACGCCTCCCCCTACGAGCTCCAGCCTGCAACCCTTTTCTTCCTTCCTATTTTTTTATTAATCTCAACCGTTAGATCACAGAGTGATTAGATTAACTCAGCTATTTGATTGAGTTAATGAGCTAAACTAACGGAGGGTTATGGGTGTAAATCGGAATGGTTATTCAGGATCTTGGGTGTAATTCGTTATTATCGAGGGTTCCTGAGTAATTTCGAAATTACTCAGAGTTATGTGTGTAAATATCCCTAAATTGAGTGCCTACCTTGTTTATCTTAAAAAAAAGACTTGTTGCATCTGACGTGTCAATGCGGAAGTATCCAATGATTGTGAGATTATATGACAAAAGTTCAAATAAACAACACTATGATGGTCAACTTTTGAATCATGTACCTTCTTTGAAGATATTGGACATTCATCAGCATTCATTAATTCTAATTGTCAGTGATTTAGGAACTTTGAGAGATTATCAAGTGTCGTGATGAACAGGTCCAACCTTTTTTTTTCAGCAGCGAATCGATTTAATCCAATTAGAAGAATGATGATGTCATCATGCGGTTTCACCAGTTTGAATGTATGATCCGATCGGATCCGACCTGCTTTGAAATTAATCTCCCGTTTAATTTTAACGAAAATTGCTACCTACCGCATCTCATTTTTTGTTCGCATGCTGCCCGTTTTCTTTTCCAAGAATACGAGGAGATTACCACCTACCATTCGAAGCACAGTCTGTTCTTTTTGTATGATAATATCACAACTTTCATACGCGGAGGATTTGGATTTTAAACAAAACAGAAACATAAAAAAGGGCAGTTAATACTTATTAAGCTCAAAAAGTTCGTCTTTTTTCTCTTTAAGCGTCCTACATATAACACCTTGCTAGCTGTAATCCACGTCCATGAGTCAGAACTGGTAAACATGAGAGTGATTGATAGCAATGGTCACTACTGGGTTTATCTTCATCCAAGAAATTATCCAGGTAATCTGTAAAGCTTGTTCAGTTGGATCTTAACCTCTACTCTGATCTAGCAAATCTTCATTTGGATGTACAGCATTCAATGCTGCTTTCCCTTCCAACAAACACTGTTAAATTTTTATTACTAATGTCATGCGATGCAACTGCATTAATATTAATGCTGTAAACCACAAAATAAACTAGATTGGAAGGTTTGAGTTCCCTCGTATGGAAACACAACCAGAAGAAGCAACGCACACACTTTCCATGAACGTCATAAGAATGGTCCCCAGAGATGCACAGTCTTGGTCAGGTCACTGCTTAGATCTGTCCATCATCTTCGTTACATATAGATATATATGATCCATTGGAAATTTTAGAGATTTTGATCTCGCAGGAAATGGGAAGCGATTCGGAGAGGTGGGATGGATATGTGGATTGGAGGAACAGGCCTGCTCTCAGAGGGAAGCATGGAGGGATGCTTGCTGCCTCCTTTGTTTCTGGTATTTTTTTATGTATTTTTACTCATCAATTATTATTTTTCCCAGCAAATAATAAATAAAAAGCTCTTGATCGAGTTATAGCTCGATCTCCTGACTTTAAATGGATACAGTGACAGATCGGATATCATAATCATTCTGCTCTTGAGTTTGATTTACATGTGCAAATGTTTGCACAGTTGTGGAGGTGATCGAGAGCATGGCTTTCCTCTCCATAGCCAGCAACTTCGCCTCCTACCTCGTCAAACACATGCACTTCGAGCTTACGGAGGCCGCCAACACTGTGAGTAACTTCTGCGGGACATCGTTCTTCCTCGCGCTCGTTAGCGGCTTCCTCTGCGACACCTACTTCACTGCTTACCGTGTGTGCTTGGTCAGTGTCTTCATCATGCTAACGGTAATTCCAATTTCCTTCACCCCTTCTCTTAATTTGAGATTAAGTTTACAGTGATGTAATAGGAATGGTACATTCTTAATTAAGTTTCTAATAATTTGGATCGAAATTAAGATCATAATATAATTTCTTGTTGATAAATTACTGAGTAACCAACATCTCGAAGGGATTCGTGATACTCGACATACAAGCTGGCTCACCGGCACTCATGCCAGAGCCCTGCGTCATAGCAGCCGATGGTAGCAAGAAGTGTGCTCGAATTACCGGTGCCGAGGCCGTGATGCTCTTCGTGGGCCTTTATCTGGTTGCCGTCGGCGAGGGAGGAATCAAGGGGTCCTTGCCTGTACAAGGCGCCGAGCAGTTCGACGAGGAGACGGCCGAAGGGCGTAGGAAGAGATCCACATTCTTCAACTGCTTCGTGTTTTCTCTCTCGTTTGGTGTGCTCCTTGCGACCACCGTCATTGCCTGGATCGAGGACCACAAAGGCTGGTACATGGGGCTGATGGTGGTCGCCTTCGCCGTCTTCTCGGCCATTCCGGTCTTCCTAGCAGGGTCTGTGTTCTACCGCAACAGGATAGCAATTGGCAGCCCTCTCACCACCATTGCTAAGGTATCTTAACAGTAACCTTATTCTTGCTCCTACAATTACTAAATTCTTGACATAAAAAAGTGGCATTTTTTATAGAAATGTGAACGTGCTACTTAGGACCGTTAATTGTTACAGTAATATCTAATCATCAAATCTTGCATAGAGTTGGGATTTTTGTAGATTCAAATCCTAAGTAGTATACGGCTTGCTGTCAATCAGGTGATTCTAGCTTCAATTCTAAACACCAATTCCAGATCGACCTCGCGGACGACCGGCAATTCCGACTCCACGAGCAATGATGACGATGGCGAGATGAAACCGGTGTCGAAGTCGCCGATGGACCAAGAACAGCAAGAACAAGAGTCCTCTAAGCAGAAGAGTTCCTACTATCTAACAGAGGACCTAAAGTTCCTCAACAGAGCCTGCAACAAGAATCCCACCTTCCGCTCCTCCCTCGCGTGCACGGCAGAGGAGGTCTCTGCGGTGAAGGCCGTCGTCCACCTCCTCCCGATCTTCTTCTCCAGCGTCCCGATCAGCTTCTCCATCACTGAGCTCGCCGGGTTCGGTCTCCAGCAAGCCATGACAATGGACACCACCCTTTTCTCCTTCAGACTCTCTCCCGCCGTCTTCACCGCATTCCCAGTCATCTTCATCATGCTAGTGGCGCCGCTCTACGACCGTCTCTTCGTCCCAATTGCACGCCGCATAACCTCTATAGAGACGGGCATCACGTACCTCCAGCGCATGGGTGTAGGTCTCGTCCTCTCCGTGATCGCCCCCATCGTCGCCGCGACGACTGAGATCAGGAGGAAGAGGGTGGCTTGGGAGCCCGGACCGGCGAATAAAATGAGCTTCCTGTGGGTGGCTTTGCAGATGCTGATACTGGGCTCAGCTGACCTCTTTACGCTGGCCGGGATGCTGGACATGTTCTTCACGGAGATGCCGGGGAAGATGCGGTCGCTCGCGATGTCGATGTCGTGGGCGTCGATGGCGTTGGGGAATTATGCGGGGGTGGTGACGGTGACGGCGGTGAACGCGGCGACGAGGAGGGCGGGGGGAGGGGGAGGGTGGCTGGAGGGGAAGGATCTGGATCACTTCAAGCTGGAGAGGTTCTACTTGCTGATAGGTGGGATCAACGTGATGAACTTTGGGCACTACTTGTATAGGGCGAGGAGGTACGAGTACCGGAGCTCGGGACAGCACAGGAGGCGGGAAGGTTCTCCTCTTTGAATTACCGTTTACTGCCGTAATAATTCCAAGTAATTAGGAAATAATTAGGTTAATATGACAATGGTAAAGCTATTAAATCCTTTAAACATTGGCAGTGAAAACGATAACGATGAGCATTGAACTGTGAAAACCCGTCCGAGCTGGTAAAAGATTCCGATGCATGGGTCGGGTTAAAATCCAAGTTCGATTCTAATATGTCATGCTTGTGTTGTAGAGATGCAAACGGATAAGGATCGTTTGCTTTAGCAAGGCTTGCAGCCTCGATCTTGATCAAGCGATTCTCACGAATTCGTACTTTGGGTGGGTTCGGATCATGCGAATTCATGGGAACCGCTCGATCAAGATCGAACGGCTCCTGGCCCTGCAGCAGAGTCTGATGCTGCTACAACAGACGATCCAATTTCAGCGTCCGTATCCGACCCACCGTTATATTGGTTTTATAAAGAATTGATATTTTAATGAAAAAGAATATGGACATCACTTTGATACAAGCAAATATTTACATTTATATATGTATTTCTGCTTTCTTATATAAATATAATTGTAGATTTATTTTCTACTATATGTAACATAAATTTATATCTTCTTTAAGCTAGTTTGATAATTGTAATGGAATAAATACATATAGTATATGTATATGATATGAGGTTAATGGGGCTGCCCCGTGTCATTTTCGACGTTTTTTTATTTTTTTTTCCAAAAAATATCGTTATGTATATTCATCCTTATATCCCTCCTATATGTCATTCGAATTTCGTCAGAAACAGAAACTCCTACAGCCTTCATCCAGACAATCATTTTTTTAACAGTAATCTGATTTTTTAAATTGACGCCATCTCGATGGAGGCCGTAGGAGTCTCTGTTTCTGACGAAATTCGAATGACATATAGAAGGGATATAGGGCTGAATATATATGACGATATTTTTTGAAAAAAATAAGAAAAAAATGTCGAAATAAGGGAGCGGGGCAGCCGTGTTGGGGCAGCCCCATTAAATTCATATGATATATAATCCATTCAATAGATGTATATTTAGATTTCTGTTATTATCTGGATCCGTTTCTTTTAAGAATAAGATAACATAGTTTTTATATCCATTGTATCAACATTAATATTTGTGAGTAAAAAATATAAGAATATGATAACATATATACTTGTATCTGCATCCGATCGATTGCAACCCTGTTGTATTGACCTTAGTCTACCAAATAAATTCCGACAAGGAAATGGTTCCTAAACAAGTCGTGACACCAATTATATTATTTTTGTCCTTAAATATTTACATCGGTCGATGTTATCAACATGTAATGTCTACTCTCTCCTCTTATAATAAAGAGTAAATTATACAAAATTCTCTAAACTGTACACTGGATTTCAATATCGTACGTGAACTTTAAAAGGTAACAATGTGATATCCGATATTTAAGATTTGTCTCACTGTGATTCTTGACTATTGAAATTTAGTTGATTATTTGATCTCGCTAACCTTAAATCACAACAGTTCAAACCACATTGAGACAAATAGTAAAAATTGAGAACCGCATTGTTAGTTCGTATACGATATTGAAATCGGGTGTATAGTTCACGAACTTTTATGTAATTTACTCTATAATAAACCCCATGGTGAAGCTTTCCATCCATCTTTGTTGAACACTTTCTTATTGCATGAAGACTAGGACTTGCTCATCGTTCTTTTCATTTCGACACAATTCACTCTTTTTTTTAATCGAATCCCTATTTTATATAACTGTAATTCTCATGATGCCTACTTATCCTCGTAGTTTAATCAGTAGCATCGGTATCTTCAATTACTCCTTTTTCGTGTCTATAATTTCACCTTAACCAAATTATATTAGTTTTTGGTATATAAGTTGTGAAATATATGCTGCGGAATTTATATTTTAAAGATTATATACTACTTGTGAGATTTTTCCATTTGTGCCTTTCTTAGTTTTCATAGTTACACTTGATTATGTAATACTTGTTAGAGATTTTTACACATGTACCTTTCTGAATTTTCGCTGTTACACCTGCAGTACTACAGCTTTTGCAATAGCACTTGTACATATGTTTTCTTGTACCATTAACAGTTATACCTCTCTAGTTTCTTGTCGTCTATTGTCTTCTTAAGCAGACATTAACTTATGAGTACAGTTGTAATTGGAAAGGATAGAGAAGGGTACACGTGTAAATTATCCACTCTTCTTCATCCTTCTTCCTTAGTATACCTCCCCATCCCTATTCCCCAAGACATAAGAGATGTGATGAAAGGGCAGACGGAGATGTCATGAAGGAGCAGACAGAGGAGATGGGGGTCATAGATATTTCCTTAATTAGACCTTGGTTTAGACAAGGCATGGTTTAGAATTTAGATCACTTAAAAATCATTACATAGAAATAGATGGGAGACTGGCAACAAGCTGCGCCGTCAATTTCTTTTGGATGGCAAATCCAATCATTCGAAATAATTTAATGAATTTACTTTAATTTACAATCAACCAATGCAATAAGGTAAAGGCATAAATTGTATTGAAAAACCTGGAAGCGTACGAGCATAAAATCCATACTCGTTAAGATAGACATATCTAAATAATTATTTTTATTTTTATAAATGATTTTCATGCATATATATGTACACATGTATAAAATGTTTTCAATAGATTAAATACGATAATGATATATTGAGATTAATTTTTCAAAGAGATTTATGAATTTGTATTTTAGTTAGGGTTAAATGGGGCTAACCCTTAGATGAGCTAACTTGATTCTCCCGTCTCATTTTTCCTATTTTTTTTATTTTTTGACAAATTCTTCTGTGGAATTTCATCACTACATCCATATATTATGTCATTAAAATTTCGTGCGAAACAGAGACTCCTACGACCTCCATCCAGACAGTCATATTTTAACGGTAACAGAATTGTTAAAATCGACTCCATCTGGATGGAGGTTGTAGGAATATCTGTTTTACACGAAATTTTAATGACATAATATAGGAATATATTGAAGAAAATCCACAGAAGAAATTTTCAAAAAAAAATATGAAAAATGGGCCGGGGGAGCCAAGTTAGCTCCCCCTTGGGGGTAGTCCCATTTAACCCTTTTAGTTATAGACTATAAATATATTTACTTGTTTTATATAAATTCTATATAACAATGTTAGTTAAAAGAGAGGAGGTTTGTTGTTCGAAAAGCGTGTTTTGGTGTTTGGATGAAGTGGTCATCTTTGGAGCGCTAAAATAGAAGGGTAGCGATCGGGAGGTAAAAAGATAAGAAAATGAAATATATCTAAACATGTGTACTATTCGTTCATAAATATTTTAATCGTCTGTGATTGGAATGGTAACCCGGCAGAGGACTAATCCTTTTTTTAGAGAAACAAGAAGGTAATAAAGTAGTTTTATGTATTGGTGTTTGAATGAAGAATTTGTTGTTCGGAGGATTTGTTGTCATGTGTTGCTATTGAAGTTTGGAAAAGATCAAATTTTATTATTTTATATTTTTTAAATGATATGGTAGTATAATTTTTTTTGTTAAAAATGAAAGAGAGCAAGAGAGAGGGGGGGGGGATTGCTAGATTAATGATGACAAATCCTCGATACATTGCCTAAATCTCTCCGATTCCGAAACCAACTTAGTGGCCTCAATCTACAATTGGTGAATTGATATAAACCTCTGAAACGAAATGATTGATTTTCTATCCTTGATAAATTTGAAAAGAAGCTATTTGGGTGGAAATCTCATATGCTATCCTTATCCTCGAGAATTTCCTTGCAGGACTCTTACTTCATCACACAAATTCAATATGTTAGCATCCCTCAAGATACAAAAGAATATACTTCTTGAGATCGGTAAGATTCGGAGAACCTTTTTTAGAGTGGCACCTCATCAAAAAAGAATCGCCACCAAGCCCGATGGGAATCCATTTGTCGTCCTAGAGTAAATGATGGTTTGGGCATTTTGAACTTGGAAACTTACAATTTCTCAATACTGTCCAAATCGTGGATCGGGTCCTAAGAAAACCCATTCTTCTTATTCTTGAGAATAATTCTGGACAGGTCACAACTCTTGACCAAATCCCATTTTAGAACCTCCTAATCAACGTGTTGGAGAGCTACCAAACTTGGTACGCGTGCCATTCGAAATAATGATTCTCGCTCGACCGGCTCGGGTGAACACTCCCTCCTCTAGATAGAAAATCTTAATAGTGCCCCCTCCCCCCCTCTCCCCCTCTAACCTATGGGAACTTGCTTGAAATGGAAATACCTCCCTCATGCAAGCCCACACTACCCTCGATGCCAGACAAAATTTGCTTAAAGCCAGGAACAAACGTTCGAACTCCAATCAAGACATCCCTAAACTCACTCCAATCAAGACATCCCTAAACTCAGGAGTTTCCTTCTAAAACACGTTCCCCAACCTAACACCCTCGACTCCCTCTCCCTTCTTGGCAGAACATCCAACCTACGACTTTCTAACCAACTATACAATCTACTGACCCATGGGGGTTTAAACGCAAAACCCAATATCTGCTTCTGGTCCAGACCCTTCCACCCATTCGTCTCACTTTTCCTTTGGTCTCTTTGCCACAACAAGTTAAGGGCCCCAAACCGACCTCAATTCCCCAAAACCCCTACTTCAAATACGTGTCAACTTTAACTCTCAAACGCGGAAAGAATTCTCCATATTTTCTTACGCTGCCCCTTTACTTTCAGTGTTCTTACCCTGCTTAATTATCTTGGGATTCTAGATGATTATTTTGAACATCACAATTCACACCCATATTCATCATCCCATTGGCAAATATTCGCCATACATGCCTCAATTGTGTAGTTGATCTGGGAGGAGAGATGTTCGAGAATGTACTACGGTACCTCTCTCCCACCTTCCCTACCCAAGTTTATATTGCTTTGAGAATTATAAATGCTTTTAGTCATTAACTTATTGTTGCATCCAAGATCTCACTACTTCCATGATCCCTCGCTCCCGTACTAGCTGTTAGCTGACAAGCGAGAAGTGAAGCCACCCATGCATCAGTGGATATCCCTTAACGCTCTACATGAACCCGAAGGCCATACCTTCCTTTTTTTGGCTTACAAAAAACTTTATCCTCTCCTTCTGCGCCTCCCGTGGCAGTCTTTAGTTGTACTAAATGCCATGGCCGAGAAAGGTTTTTTCTCGTTTTATTTTTGTTCTGAGATCTACTTGTGTGTCAAGCTTGCCCTTACAGTTGAGCTTGATGGACTTGTTACTTCCTTTTTTTGATGAATGGGATGCGATAGCTTTGTCAAAGATTAAATGAGAGAGAGATGGAGTAATAACGAGAATGATAGAGAGAGAGAGAGTGTGTGTGTGTGTTAGAGAGAGATAATGGACCTCTTGGGCTAGGGAAAAAGAGTTTGGGGGAGGGAAATCAGATGGGTAAACTAGTTCAAACCTACCCAGAAACTCGTTTTTAGAAGAGTAACCCCACCAAGTCAAACTAAGTCTTACATATAACAATTCAAAGTATTGATTTTTCAAGGCAAGGAGGAATGATACAATATAAAAGTTGACTCATGTTATAATACAAACATGCAGGGTTAAACTACTACTATATTGTCTTCCACATGGGTGTAAATCTAAATACCACTAATTTTATAAAAAAAATTAAAATCAGCCTTTCATATTTTATAAGTTTTTAGTTAAACTTAGTGATATCTTTGCAGAGAAGATAATCAATACATCATGTTACGAGAATATGCTGGTTACATAAATATGCATATAATTATGATTATAATGATTATAGAAGTTAACCAACAACAGCTTATTGGTTATATATGTAAAAAAACTTCACACATGGCAGTCTTTTCAATTATCGGAATGCAGAGGAAATCTATAAGCACAAGTACAAACTTATTCCCAAAGGTAATAATATAGCCAAATTGGTTAGATATATGTCTATAGCAAACTTGGCCATTAGATTGATTACATACAAGGGAAAACGGAATCTGGAATGTAAATTTTTGCATATCCAATCCAAGTTATTATGTGCTTATTTTTTTGGGTTTTTATCAGTTGTGCCCCTCTGAGATATTGCAATTTCAGTTATGCCCCTCTCTTTTTTGGAATATCAGTTCTGCCCCCACCTTCTTGCAAAATTCACAGTTTTGCCCTTCTCTTAAGGTAAAGTAGGGGCATAATTGATATTACGAAAGGGCAGAACTTTAAATTTTGCAAGAAGGTAGGGGCACAACTGATATTTCAAAATAGGGAGGGGCATAACTGAAATTACAACATCTCAAGGGACTGAAATTGCAATATCTCAGAGGGGCACAACTGATTAAAATCCTATTTTTTATTAGTAATTAAATTTTTATATGTTATATCTAGGAGTATTCAAAATATCACAGCTTGATCCGTGCATTTTGATCCTAAGCTCACGGATACCCATTTGAAAATGCCAGAGCGGATACTCGCTATGATGCGACCTACATCTCTTCCAATAAATCCATGTGATGAGCGGTACTTGTTGGGTACCTAATTGGAAGATTTCACTACCTCCATTAATCTAAAAAAATGCAAATTAAAGGTTAAATATCGATACAAATATAGCGTTGCATTATTGGCATCTATTTTATAATAGGAGTATAGTTACAATTAACATGCCTTAGAATTTCAGCAAAACTCGTCGAAATTTCGACTTTGCCAAGTTGGCAAAATCGAACTCAACACAAAATCTCGACATGAGCTTCGACATTTTTCACGATTTTCGATCGAAATTGGCCGAATATCATCAAAATATCGGCAACCTGTCAACGAAATTTCAGTATCCCCAAGTCACCAATGTGCTAGTGAAATCGACATTTACCGTCATAGTTACGAATATATATATATATATATATATATATATATATATATATATATATATATATAAGGAACATGACAAAAATATCGTACTATATACTTAAACGACATGAATATGAAATTAATCAGATCTAATATGAATATTAGTAAAGTATAAATTGATTATCTAAATTTAAGTGTAATGAGTGGCTTAAAAATGAAAATATATATCCGTATTCATATTCATATCCATTTTAAAAGGGATATCGACACAGATGTAAAATTAAAAATAAATAGATATGATAATTAATCGAACATTAGAGCATGCTCGTCCATGAATGTAAATAATTTTACTGTAGAAATCACTAACAATGTTTCGATCGAATGCTCGTGCAATAAAATAGTAATTAGATTGTGATAGAATTATGTGACAATACCAAATTAACCAGCCAAATTAATAGCTGAATGAAGAAATCCATGAAGGAGAGATCGCAAAAACTACATGCCATGAATTTTAAGATTGATAAAATGAAACATATGAAATCACAATTACCAATTTTGCAATTTTATTTATAATTTATACAATGTCTAACTAAATCTCTGCTCATATAGGTAATATTTCCAATTTTAGTCGTTACCCAATGGAATTAGACACCCATTTGGAATGGGTGACCGTCAGGTAATGTCAAATTAGTTTCCCATTAATTAGCAAAGGTACATATTCTAATTCATACATATTTTTATTTTTGATATCTACACGTATCTCCATCACACATTTATTAAAACGATCAAATACTACATATATCTCAACTTAACAATATTTTATTCCTATAGATGTAAATAAACGGATAATCGGTATAATTTATAGAATCATTTTTTGGAAGAGATACTCTCCCTCCTCGCATCCCCAAATATCTATGTAGATTCATGCATAGATATGTACATACATATATTAAAGTTAAGGGTTAATCCTGTGAGAGCCAAAAACTAAGAGAGTATGAGAACAACGAGTCTGGACAATTGGATTCTGCTCACCACACTGTGGTTAATTGGAGGATGAGAGGGATGAGCAGAATCTCATGGTTCAGGCTTACTACTCTCATCCTCTTACAGTTTTTAGTTCTCACAAGATCAATCCTCGTTACATTTAACCAAATCTTTATTTATGAACCTACCTCATCTAGTTCGATTTTTTTGTTTATATAAACCAATCTAAACTTGTGTTAAAGATCCATTCATTTATTTTAAGGCGAATTTTAATTGAATTTTGACTAATCTAATCTTAACTGTCTATAATTGTTGGGCTTTATTGATTTTATATATGGGTAAAATGGGCTGCCCCTATGGGGGGAGCTAACTTGGCTCATCCGTCTCATTTCGTCCGGTTTTTTTTATTTTTTTTTAAATTTCTTCCGTGGATTTTCATCAATATATCCCTATATTATGTCATTAAAATTTCGTATGAAATAAAGACTCCTACGACCTCCATCCAGACGGGGCGTTTTAGCAATTCTGTTACCGTTAAAAAATGACTGTCTGAATAGAAGCCGTAGAGATCTTTGTTTCGTACGAAATTTTAGCAACATAATATACGAATATAGTGATGAAATTCCACGGAAGAAATTTTGAAAAAAAAAACACGGGCGTGAGGAGGGCAGCCCCATTTAACCCTTTATATATATCCGTTATTTATTTGCTTATCCGCTGGGCAGCTTCTTAGCTTTAAGCCTCCCAACCCCTCTTCTCCCGCAGCAGAACAGCACTGCCATGGCGGCAGCGGCGACATGCGTCGCCCACCCACGGCCGAATGCTTCGCGAAACACCGGCCATTTCCACACCCCCAGAGCCCCCAATTCCAATGTCTCCTTCCCAATCCCCAATTCCAAACCCAAACCCCTCCAATCCGCTCCCCTCGCCACCGCCGAGGCAGAAGTGGAAGTGGCGACCTCCCGTGCGATGCTCTCCCTCGGTCATAGGTTTTTTATTGTCATCATATCACGGATTGGCAGCTGTCTAACTTTGATCTTTGTTATCTATTTGTGGAATGATGCAGAATCTCCAAAGAGCAAGTCGCGAAGAAATGCGCCGAACCCGCGCACGCAATCCCGAGGTAAAGCGCACGCAAATGACTGTAGCTCTTTGCTATGGAATATCTGTAATTTTTTTATTTTGAATTTTTGTGAGCAGGGAAACAGGCGGAGGCCTATTTGGGGTACGAGAAATGGTCGATGCTGCCGTCGGCCATGCCGAAACCGAGCAAGCCGAGATCGGCATACAAGGCAGCGTCTCTGGCATACCTGGGGGATTGTGTTTACGAGGTGAAACATTTGATCTTTTTTGACTAGTGAATGCTTATTTTTTGTGCTTCCATACTTTTCCTTGCATTTTTAGGCCCTGTTTGGTTGGAGAATAAGTCCTCTAATAAGGGGTCAATTCTCCTCCCGACACGGTTCCCAGTGGTACGACTATTTCCCATTATTCCATCTTATTTCACTCTTATTCCTATCTTTATCCCACCTTACCTACTTTTATTTCACCTTATTCTCCTTATTCCGATCCTCCAACCGAACAAAGAATAAACCCTTATTCTCCTTATTCCCCATCCTTATTTCTGCTTGTTCCCGAACCGAACGGGCCCTTAAGGTTTTCACATTATTTTTCCTTTCCTGGGTTGGTTTGGTCTGACACGACACCCAGCCCACGAATCTGACCACACTCTCGACTCAACCCGAACCTGATTTATAGTTGAATGGGTTTGGTCCAAAAATTTATTCCATTACATAAATAGACCGGGCTTGGGCCAAACTTAATTCAAACCGATGAGCCTAATGGCCCGCTCGAAAGAAACGTTCAATCAGATGATCCATACAACTCGAAGGGGCTGATGCTCTGCTGATGCCTAGTTTTGATGATCACCACAAAAAGTCTTAGTAGGTCGAACTACCTAGTAAAGAGTCATTTGGATTTTTGAGGTTTCTACTCTTTTCTTTCTTTTTTTTCCGTTCAAGTTGAAGGAGCTCACTATCAAGGAGGGAATCTATAAGACACCAATGAGTTTTTCATGTTGTTGGGAAGATGGTTTCACATTTGTGAATTCTTCCACTTATCCCTTTTGTTATTCTTACACTGCTTGTTGATATTTGCTGTAGGTAGTTCGGCTTTGTGCGAGCCTTTTGTGAAAAATCCTAATTTGATCTAGTGGTGGTTTAGGGTTGGCCTCATTCCTATGGTTGTTTACTCTCGCATCGAGAGATTTTTCCACATAAAAGCCTTGTGTGCATTATTGTAATTGTTTTGTTTGTGTTTTCTGATGAGTCACACTATGAAAATATGGGAACGCATGATCGAAAGAAGGTTGAGCCAGGTTTCCAAAGTAAAAGAAAACCAATTCGGATTCATGCCAGGTCGCTCAACTATTGAAGCTATTCATTTGCTGAAGAGAACAATGGAGATTTATAGAGCTAAAATGAAGAACCTTATATGATTTTTATTGATTTGAAGAAAGCTTATGATTCTGTCTCACGAGAGATATTGTGGAGAGTTTTAGAGAAGAGACAAGTACATGTCCTATACATTAACCTCATAAAGGATATGTATGATAGGGTTTATCTTGTGTAAGAAAGACTGATTATTTTGACATCAACATTGGTTTACATAAGGTTCAACTTTGAGTCCATTTCTTTTTACTTTGATTATGGACGAGTTGACAAGTCACATTCACGATGAGATACCTTGGTGTATGTTATTTGCTGATGATATTGTGTTGATTGATGAGACTAGAGATGGAGTAAATGAGAAGCTTGTGGTATGGAGACATGCATTGGAGACTAAAGGATTTCGTATAAGTAGGCTTAAGACTGAATATATGAAGTACACCTTTGGTGGAAGTAATGGTGAAGGAATCGAGGTGAAGATTAGTGACGATAACATTCAGAACTGAGATTCTTTTAGATACCTGGGATCTATTTTACAACACAATGGGGAAATTGATGGAGATGTTACTAATAGAATAAATACATGCTGGCTAAAGTGGAGAGGAGTCTCTGCTGTTCTCTGTGATAAGAAAATTCCTTTAAAATCAAAGCAAAGTTTTACAAAGCAGCCATGAGACCTGTTATGCTCTATGGATTTGAATGTTGGGCTGTGAACTATAGGCATGTGCAGAGAATGACCGTGACAGAAATGAAAATGCTAAGATGAATGTGTGGACACACACGTAAAGATTGGATTCGGAATGATGCAGTCAGAAAGAAAGTTGGTGTAGCTCCGACTGAGGATAAGATGCGCTTAAGATGGTTTGATCATTTGCAAAGAAGGTCAACTGATGCACCAGTTAGGAGATACGAGTTTTGGGATGTTGAGCTGGCTAAAAGAGGGCGTGGACGGCCCAAAAAGTGTTGGAAAGAGACTATACAAAGGGATCTTAGTTTTTTGGATATAAGCCCGAGATTGACCCAAGATAGATCTGAATGGAGCAAAAAATCCTTGTAACCGACCATACTTAATTGTGGGAAAAGGCTTTGTTGTTGTTGTTTGGTTTGTGCTTGCATTGTGCCATTTCAGAGAATTTTGCAATTGTGGTGGAGTTGTGATTTGTTTTTCCTGTAAAACGATATCAAAGCTACACATTTACTAAATAAATTTTGGTACAAGAAAATTGGTAAGTTTAAAATACACAAATATTGCCTTTTGAATAAGAAGATGAAAGATCTATTCTTCATTGAAGCCATGCACCATTTAGTATTCGTTACACACAAATTAGAGTCCACGAGTGATGCATTAGAGTATGAACATGAACAAATATACATGTTCACCTATCAATTTCTTAGAAGAATTTATACAACAATCATATTCAACACGAGAATGGTTCAAATTGGAGAATCTTTAGGCATCCAAGTTAAGCTTTATTTGCTGCACAAACTGATGCAAGTGAGGTTCAAGGAAGGGAGCTCTATCCTTGATTGTTTGAATAATTTCCAAAAGATTATCGATAAGTTGTCCAAAATCCCAATCATATTCTGGACGGTTGATAGCTCACTGATAACTTTAATTGAAAATGGGCATGAGGGCTTCAACTGATTGATGACATTTGTATGACAACTTTTGATTATGTATGTCGATGGTGCAGTTTCTTAGCAAGTGAAACTTTTAAATTTTATGGCTTTATTCACGACAAAGACATTATTTATAGTGATGGTTGAGGCTAGTAAATAACAATTTTGGATGGTGAACTTTATGCAAGAGCTATGCATTGACTCTCACAATTATAGTGCTATCTATCTTGGCACTAAATCTATTTAGTTCTAGGTTGAATTATATAGATGTTATGGTATAATTGCAAACGTGATGCATTTGAAGCCAAGCAACTCAAACTTGAGAAAATCCATATGGATGAAAGGTGCCAATATCGTGATCAAAGAGTTTGTAACTTGGGTAGTTTGATGGTTATTGCCACATTGCGAGATTGGAACAACCACTACTTCATTTTTCAATGTAGAAGTTTTGGGATATGTCTCCTTCATATGAGGTTCCCATACTTGTGACCATTCCGTGTTGTTTAACCAACACATGGTTATTTTTGGTGCATCCCTCTTTTTATTGTACTTTGGAGGTTATTCTTGTAAATTTTGCAGAAAAGGAAAATGAGATGTTTGTGAACCCAATTTAATGTTGAGGTAGCTGCTTTTGGTTCTTCTCTTGTTCTCCTCTCCATCCTCTTGGTTGATGCCCTAGTTTGATGGGAATTGCGAGGAAAATTCTTAGTTGGTGGAGCTACTCATTAGAGAGTTATTGGTGCAAGAAGGCACATTATATTATTCTCTATCTATTTTTTGCTCAAAGAGCTCAAAGGATGAGATTTATCAAGGCATCAAGTGGAATTTTATGTTGGTGCAAAGATGGCTTAATATTGGTGATTTCTTCCACTTATCCCTTTTGTTATCATTATCGTTGCTTGTTGAGAATGCCCTAACTATAGTTTGGCTTTGTGCAAGCCTTTTATAAAGAACTCTATTCTCATCTTAATGGGTTTTTTAGTCGACTCAGTCTTGTGGTTTATTTCCCCTTGCATCAAGGGGTTCTCCGTGAGGTCCTTATATGTATTGAGGTTGCATTGCGATTGTTTGATTTGTGCTTGCATTGTATTATCTTGTATGATCTTGTGATTCAGGTTGATTTGTTATGATTGACAAAAGGATCTTTATTTTCCTGACATTATATGTGTTTTCGAGGTTTAGTTGCACATTAGGTGCAAGTACAACTTGGCTTGGAGTTGAGAAGTTGTTGATCGTAGTTCACTTTTTATCTTAATTGACACATAGGAGAAGTCGAAGGTAAATTTCAAAATTTGAACTTATAAATAACCTGGAGTTCTATATAATCTATCGGGCAAGGATTCTTTGTTGTGGTAAGTTTAATGGAACTTTAGGTATGGTTTGAGTTTGTTTAAATTTTGTCTCAAGCAAGGCTGAGCTATTATTAGCCGTGCTCTAGATGCCTCGATCTTTAATTTACTCGATCTGCCTCGGCATTAAGTTAGGCTTTGATTGTGTAATTTGAGGCAATCATGTGAGTATTGATTTTCTTGTGGTGGTATTTTACTCTAATCTTGTGTTAATCGGACACTCTCCATTTCTTTCAAAGATAGGTTTCCCTGTTGTTGGGTATTCTCCTATTAAGACTAATTCCTACTATAAATGTTGGAACAACTCCGTCAAATTTTTTTAATGCATACATGTATATTGGTAATTTCCTGTAACCTTCATACCCTAACATTGCTATATAAGTGTGCCATTGGGTGCCGTGTCTCATTGTACTTCAAGATTATTTTCATGAAAGAAAGAAAAAAAGGCATGTTGTGAACAATGGGTGGGGTACAATGTCCAATTACTATATCCTTGTGTTTTCAGTTTGCGTGTGTTTTTTTCCTTCTCGAGCATTTTCTGCTTGTATGTTGATCAGATCCGTTCCCAACACCTGAAACTAGAGGTCTTAGGAAAACTCGATTTCGATAGGCTCGGTGTTAATTAGCTCATGACTTGGATTAACAAGCAAGTTCAAGCCAAAAGTTGAGTTTGATGAGGTTTTCAAGCCTTGCTTGAGATAAGCCCTGCTCAAGTTAGTAGCTCGGTTCGATAGCTCGATTAGATGAATCTTGTATGTATCAATATTTATTGACATATTGACTGAATGCCAATTTACAAATGAAACATGCTTAGCATGAATTTTACATTGATCAGGTTGTCTCATGTGACTACGTTCTTCACTAAATAAAATTTGAAACTCGTTATCCTTTCTTGAAGCTTTGCACCTTAGATTAAGAAAACCCTGGTCGTGAAGGTGTTGATCAACCATGCTTGTCGAGTATCGACTGAGTCACTACCTTTTTAGTGATTCCGCTAGTTTGCTTTCAATCTTTATGAGGCTTTTCATCATTGCCATTTTTTTCCAATCGTTATCGCCTTTGCGCCCATATTAGAGTTTCCCTTGGTGACTTGGTGAGGAACTTTTGACCTTTGGTATTTGTTGGGAAAATGAGAAAACATGTTTATTCCATCAGCCCTATGCTCTCTTATATAGGAGAGTAGCCTATGGGTAAATTACATAAAGAGTCCAACGGGAAAGTAAAATAACAAATAGAGATACATAAGTGAATAATATATATCTACACTCCCCCTCAAGATGGAGCATAGATATCAATCATGCTCAGCTTGGACGAGCACTTCTGAAACGACCCTCGAAGTAATGCCTTGGTAAAATTGTCTGCCTTTTGATTCTCTGAGCTAACATGGGATGTAGCAATAAATCCCTTCTGAATCATATCACGTATAAAGTGGCAGTCAACTTCAATGTGCTTGGTTCATTGATGGAATGCTGGGTTATTTGCAATGAATAAGGCCGCCTGATTGTCACATTCCAAAGCCATAGGAAGTGGGACTTCTATATGTAAATCTGTAAGTACATCCTTTACCCACATCATTTCTGTGCTAACCTGGGCCATAGCCCTATATTCCGATTCAACACTAGACCTTGCCACAACAGTTTGTTTCTTGCTCCTCCATGAGACTAGAGAATCTCCAACATATACAGCAAACCCAGAGGTGGACTTCCTGTCCTTAGGAAACCCTGCGTAATCTGCATCTGCACAGGCTGAGATAGTAATCACCTTGCCTTTCTTAAACAGTAAACCCACACCTGGAGATGACTTGAGATACCTGAGTATCATATGTATGGCATCCATGTGTACCTGACGTGGTTGTTTCATGAACTGGCTCACTCGACTCACAATAAAGGATATATCGGGCCTGGTAATAGTAACATAAAGAAGTTCGTCCACAAGTTCTCTGTATCTTCTCCTATCCACCTCCTCTGTATCACCATCATATAACTTCATACTAGGATCCATAGGTGTGGTAGCAGGTTGGCAACCAAGCATTCCTGTTTCACTCAACAGGTCAGTGACATTTCCTCTGAGACATTACCAACCCATAAGAATTTCTGTCGAACTCCAGTCCCAGAAAATATTCAAGAACTCCAAGGTCCTTGGTAACAAATTCACGACCCAACATTTCTTTCGCCCTCTTTATTCCATGTTCATCATCACCTGTAATCAGAATGTCATCTACATAGACCATAATTGCAATAATGCCTCTGGAAGTCCTTTGTACAAACAAGGAATGATCAACATTAGAACGTTTGTATCCCTGTTTCTCAAAGAGATCTGAGAGCTTCTGGAACCACGCTCTGGGTCTCTGCTTAAGGCCATAGATAGCCTTATGAAGTTTGCACACCTTAGGACACTCCCCCTCAACATCAAAACCAGGTGGCTGTTGCATATAGACTTCCTCCTGTAAGTCACCATATAAGAACGCATTCTTCACATCCAACTGGTATAGCAGCCAATCACGAGTGACCGCAACAGAAAGCAGGATCCGTAGAGTGGAATGACGGGCCACCGGCGAGAATGTATTAAGATAATCCACCCCATATGTCTGTGTAAAGCCACGAGCAACAAGACGAGCTTTGTATCTGTCAATACTGTCATATGCATTCTGCTTGACTGTAAATACCCACTTACAGCTTACTGGAGACACATCAACGGGTGCAGGAACCAGACTCTAGGTACCTCTAGACTGAAGAGCTGCTATTTCTTCCTCCATGGCTAAACGCCATCGACTATCCTTCACTTCGAATTTCGTAGGGCAATAGGAACATCTGAATCATCTGTATCCTCGTCTGACCTCTGTAACACATGCCAGAGTCCATGGTCCATGCTAAAGTATCTGATCCACTACTAGTAAATGCATATGTGCTACCTGATGCACTGGTGGATGCAAAGGCGGATGCGGCAACATCAGAATGGCTCTCAGGAGTAGGTGCTGAAACAACTGGACCAGATGGAGGAATGATGCCCCTTAGACGGGTAACAAGATCATCAAAGCGCTGATCCAAAGAAGAAGCAGATGGGGGCTCGATCTGTTCAACGACCCGTGCAGATGTAGGAAATCCATGCTTAGAATAGCATGTGTCTTCGGTATGTCCAGTGCGATGGCAAAAGGTACACGTTGGCCGAACACGGCCTCCTCTGCCGCGAGGTCCACGGTCGCGAGCCTGATGATGGTGATCTCCACGTCCCTGATTTGCTACCATGGCTGAGGCAGTCTGATTCGTAGTCGAAGAAGGAACTGTGATACGCCTCAATTTGTGAAAAGCTTCCTCCATAGGAGGAATAGTGGAATCCGCCAAGATCTGAGAACGTGCTGCCTCATACTCAGGATCAAGGGTAGCGAGAAAAACCCCTACCATAGTAGCATTCCGGTAGATCTTCTGTTGTTTTGGAGTGGCTGTCAGGGGCACGAAGCTATAAAGCTTCTCAAACATTCCTCGTAGAGATGTGTACAGTGAGTGCAAAGGTCTGCCATTCTGCTTAATAGTAAATATGTCATGCTGGAGTTGCAGTATCTTCGTCTCATTCTTTGCCTGAGAATATGTAGCAGCCAAAATATCCCACATTGCTTTGGCAGTGGGCTGGTGAAGAATATCATTGGCAATTTCAATTGCCAAAGTTCCAGATAGCCATACTTTGGCATATGCATCATCTGCCTCCCATGAGGCATTGACCCCAGTCTTCTCAGCAGGCTCTTCTTCAGTAAGAATATGTTTCTTACCGGTTGACTTCATCATACTCATGAACTGCATTGCCCACAGTTCATAGTTAGAACCATCCATCTTCACGATCGGCGCTGGACCTCTGAAGGCGCTTGTAGAGGAAATATCTGCCTTGCTTTCTGACATTATGATTAAGGAAGACTAGGGGAGTAGACTGAATAGATGATTTTGTCTACACCGACATTTACGGGTTTAGTTGCATGTGTAGACGCAAGCAACCAAACCTATCAATCTGTAACCGCACGCGTGGAAAGGGACTGGAGTTGTACGTCACACACACGCTAGTCTAGGACTGCACGCGTACGGGAATCACGCACGTACACGCGTGCTCAGATGCTGGATCACGCCACGGGTGCACAGGTGCACGGGAGCAAGTATGCGCACGGGAGCAGGTGCGCGTGCACTAGCGCACAGGCGCGCGAGTGCTGCGAGAAGCCGGCTGCAGAGGACATCGCACAGGTGCGCAGTTGGCCCTACGCGTAGGCACCGGAGGTGCGCATGATGGCGCACAGTAGGAGATGCGCACGGCGGCGCGGGAGTGCGCACATCAGCGCATAGGAGGGGTTGCGCACGATGGTGTAGACGTGTGCACAACTGCGCAAGGCGGTGCAAGACGGCGCTAACGTGCATGGAGGGCTGGAGGGTGAAGGCTAGGGTTAGGGTTTTTACTCGAGAACTCTGGTCTAGGACCGTCGCTCTGACACCATGTTGGGAAAATGAGAAAACATATTTATTCCATCAGCCCTAGGCTCTCTTATATAAAAGAGTAGCCTATGGGTAAATTACATAAAGAGTCCAACGGGAAAGTAAAATAACAAATAGAGATACATAAGTGAATAATATATATCTACAATATTCTACACTAACTAGTTTTGAAGTAGTATTTAGTACAATAACTCTTGAGCTCTACAAAGTACAAACTAGATCCCTACATGGGTTTACATGTGTTGTATAAGTTTGTCGTAGATTGTGAATATGGATTGGGTTGGGATGTGATCATGGGTTTATAAAGAGTACGGCTGTTTTTTCTCCTTTGATTTGGTACTTTACGGAGTTGAGCCAAGCTTGGCTCATCTTGGAGCTTCCAGGCCGGCTCAAGCTCGACAATCCTAAGGGCCTGTTTGGTTGCCAGGTTACCCCGAGGTAACCTGGCATACCCCATGCTCTATCCCTGCAAATCTGGGTTGGAATTAGTTGTATGGACCATACAATTTCTTTGTTATAATATTTTTAACCATGTTCAAATTAAAAAATTAACATAAAATATATTATAATCATTAAAAAGTTAATATAACACATAATCAATGTCACATCACATTTATCATCCCAACCCTCTCCAACTCTCCCAACCACCCAAACAACTACTATTCACAGGAGGATACCCCAACCCAACCCAGTTACCAAACATGCCCTAAACTCAAACCAAGCCATTTGAGACTGGGCTGAAGCGTAGAAATCATTACTAGATCGAGCCATGCCATGCTCGACTCGTTTGGTTCGATAGACACCCCTACTTGTAACCTCATAGTTCCGTTGTATGGAATAGTCTTTTTATGTTTCCTTTTTTTCAAAGATCTATCAGCTCTACCAGCATATCCTACATTTACGTATAAAGGGCACCGGAAGCCATCAAGACAAAATTCGCAGATCATATTCTCTTTCCATAAAACACACTGATTTTCATAGATTGACATGGGCTCAAAGATACCAGCTCTAAATTTGGCTTGGGTTTATATAGCTAGATTCTAATAACCAATCTTACAAAAACTGTCTCCCAAGATTGTACTGTATTGCTGGCTTTCTTTATCTTATCATTTTTGTTTGAGATAGCTAAGATATTTGCGTTATTTTAGAAGTTGCTTTGTCATTCTCTGTTAACAAATAAATTTTTATTTACGATTCCAGTTGTATGCTAGGAGACACTTTTTATACCCTCCTTCAAGCATTGACGTGTATAATGAACGTGTGACATCGATAGTGCGCTGTGAATCACAGGTTTGATCTTGTACTTGGACCAATTTTTGATTTGAAATTTATCTAATGTTAATTATTTTTTTGCCCTGATGTAAACTAATGTTAGTATTATGCATCAGGTCTATAGAATCCATCAATAACAAGTATGCCGTACACGGAAAGTATGCAACTGGGTGTGCTTTTCTATATTTTAAAGTAATTCAAAACTTCCTAAAAACACTTAATTAATGAAGAGCATGATATGATAATCATAATATATGAAATAACTTTGCATGTTAATATTGCAGGCATTATCGATGCATGTTAAACGAAATTTTGGGTGGGCATCTTCTTGACGTCGCATCCCTATTTCCCTAAAAAATATTATCAATGCATGTTTGTCCAAAAGGTTCTAGATTTTTTTGGCAATTATGCAACTACCAGTGAAGGAACACTGAGTAGCCTTGTCATACATGATTAACAAAAAGCATAACATGATAATCATAATATACGAATAACTTTGCATGTTACTATTATAGGCTTTATCCATGCATTTTTGCTCATGACATTCACTTTCTTTCTTTAAGTGTGCAACTACCAGTGAAGGAGCATTTAGTAGTCTTGTCACACATGAAATACTCTTCAATAGGAGGTGTGTAGAAGGCACCTGTAGTTTAGGGAGAATTTGTATGGACAGTCCAATAGGGATTATATTAGGTAAACTAGCAAAGAGATTAGGTCAGAATGAAGAAGTTCTAGAAGGTTCATGACCGTGGTTTGAATGGAAGAATAATCCTGGAAACTAAGTGTATTTTAATTGCCAATCCTCTTTGTTCCACTAATTTTTGTGAGTATTAGGTGGTTGCTACTAAATCTTAAAGGGAAATGTAGTATAATTATTTCATAAGGTTACATATATTTGAGATTTATCAACTAAAAGGAAAACCTCAAATGAGTTAAAAACTAAAATGGAAAATCCATATGATAACAGTAGCATAACGAGTTGTTTTCCATGTGTATTACTATAAATTTGCTATCAAGTGAATCCGTTTCAAATAAATGAAGCAAAATCACTTAATCAAGTTAAATAACAAAAAAACCGTGTACATGTCATTGGTTTTTAATTGATATTGTAAAATTGTAATTGTTAACTACTTATTTTACTTGAAGGTGTCTAACAGCTTGTTGGATTAAAAATAACTAAATATTTTTGAGAAGATGCTTCTAAACTCTAATTTAGAATTCATTTTCAGACATTAGAAATTAGTTTAGAAAAGGTGGCAACGTTTTCCGTATGTGGATACGTGAAAATTTCATACTCAAGTTGGTCCAAGGCATCTCTTGTTAGCTGCACAAAGCCCCTGATAGTTGGCCACATTTACTGGTTTTTGGACATCAAGTAATCATCTTCGCTATCCATTGCTTCTGCAAAATGAACATGCGGAGTTTATAGAAATTATTTTTCTCTCTATCTTTATCTTCTGTGAGATCTCCAGGCTTCCCTTTGTCCAACTCCTGACCTTTATGTTCCAATTTAACTCACATGTGATACTGCAACAACCGCCAAGCATTTTGCACTTTAAGTGGGATCTGCTGCACGTCGCCTTCAAACAGATCCCACGCATTGTGAAAACAAAAATTTGACATGGTTAAGGAAAAAATCGGATTTCGGCAATGTTAGAAAATCGGGAAGCGGAAGCATAAACAAGGAAAAGATAAATAATAAGAAGAAACAACGGGATTTTACGTGGAACCCTACTCCGTGAGGAGCGGGATGAAACCACGGGAGAAGCCCTCTAAGGGGCGGATACTTCATTCCTTTTTCTCAATGAGTACAAGAGGTCTGGGGCTCCTTATATAGCCTCTCCAGAGCTTCCAAGTCCCACCACTGGACGATGTGGGACTAAACACTGGATGGGGTAAATGGATCTCCTCCAGGATCCATTTACCCTGCTACAACACAATAGGCGCATACACCTTATACTCCAACACTCCCCCTCAAGCTGGAGCATGCAATGCTCAGCTTGGACAAACAGAAATAAACTCAACTCAACGCTACAGGACACTACGGACAATATCAACCCAACGCGCACATTGCTGCAGTCGAGGACGTTGCTTCTCATGCCGTGCAGGTGAGGAGGACGAACGGGCTGGAGTGTGAGTCGATTGTAGACTCGGAATCTGATCGTCGAGTCTGAAACTGCGCCTGAAGTCTCCTCGTCGGAGAACTGGGTCTCTCCCATCTGGCTCAGAGAATGGTGCACTGCTCTGGTGTACCTATGATACCACATGAAAACCCTTGCCCTCAAGGGAATGGTCCTCTGCTATGGAGTCCCTATGGCTCACATGAAAACTCTGGCCTGACAACAAGAAGAATGATGGGGACCGCAAAACAAAAGATGGCAACTTATGCTCATCTGACAATGACCGCACACTTGTGCGTGTCTGAAACTGGACTCGGAAGACAATCGTCGAGTCTGAAACTGGATCTGAACCGTAGAGTCTGGAATCTGATTGGTCTGGAAATCTGCATCAATCTGGATCTGAACCGAATAGACCTGTGACTCTACATATACTCCCCCTTTCTCCCATACTTATCGGAACATGAACATCGACAAAGTTGGGAGAAGACAAGATAAATAGGGGTTGAAAACATCCAAAACAAAATTCTCGCGGCTTTACATTTTTTTTCAGCCGTCACATTTTTTCCATAAGCCGTTCAACTCTTTTTTTATGGCTTTGCATTTTTTTTAGAAATTGCGTACGGCTCTTTTTATTGTACGCGCCTTCTTCTTCCCTTTTTTTTTTAAAATCTCCTTTTTTTTGCAAATTGGTCCAACAAGACCCTCCCCTTAACATTTTTTTAACTCAAGGCCATATAGGCCCAAAGATATTGCAACAGCCATTTAGGCCCATTAATCCTTAGGGTTCCCATCGTGGGAACCCCTCTTCACTTAACCCCGCCGCCCGCAGGGGTATTTGCAGCATGGACAACCGCTTGGGGCTGGGAGTTCACTGCTGAGATTCGCGGGAGAAAGGTGCGCCGCCATCGCCTGGGGAGAGGCTTCACCTCTCTGGGATCGCCGCCGCCGAAGGGTTTTGCTGTAAGGAATGGCGAGGGTCCACACTGCCGTTGAATCGTGCTGCACGCACGAGGGTGCCGATGCAGCTGTGTCCGGGAGCAGGGGCTCCGCCTGGGAGATGGAAGGCCGCCAGAGGAACGCGTCGCCAGCGGGATCGGTGCCGCCGCGTGGGTCTGGTGCTCGAAGGCGGCGTCGCTCGCTGGGAAGAGGAGCATGGGGATCGATAGGGGACGCCACCGCCCTGCGCTGGCTGGAGAGGCACCTGCGCTGTGCACGCAAGAAGGAGGCGCCGCTAGGGCTGGATAGTTGCGTCGGAGGCTGCGCGTGTAGGGCTTCTCTGGTTGCTGGGCTGCCGTGCCTCCAGCCCTAGCGGTGTTGGGTTGCCGTGATAGGGCACATGTGATGAAACCCTGGCGATGAACATAATGAAATCCTGGCGATGAAACCCATCTTGATTGCTGTTATGCCCGGATGGTGTGCGCTGGAGCACAAGGGCTCGCGCCGCCGATCGCCTAGGATGTGCATGAACAGGGCCAATCGAATTTTGAACCATAAAAAAATATCTCTAAGAATAACTCAACTTTGATTCTCAAACCAATTACAAAAATAATCGAAGAACACGATGAAATCCTCGAGAATCGACCCGCTCTGATATCATGTTAGAAAATCGGAAGCGGAAGCATAAACATGGAAAAGATAAATAACAAGAAGAAACAACGGGATTTTACGTGGAACCCTACTCCGTGAGGAGCGGGATGAAACCACGGGAGAAGCCCTCTAAGGGGCGGATACTTCATTCCTTTTTCTCAATGAGTACAGGAGGTCTGGGGCTCCTTATATAGACTCTCCAGAGCCTCCAAGTCCCACCACTGGATGATGTGGGACTAAACACTGGATGGGGTAAATGGATCTCCTTCAGGATCCATTTACCCTGCTACAACACAATAGGCGCATACACCTTATACTCCAACAGACAAATCAACCCATCTGATCACAGATGTAAGCTAAATTCTGCTAGCTTGGTAAACTTCTTATTAATTTGAAGTACAGAAGAAAAACTGAAGTGAAGCTTTTGTTTTAACACTGGATTCTGGTGTTTCTCAAAAAATGGTACTTCTCGTGTTGATTAATTTTTAAATAACATGTCCAATTTAATATATGCCTGCTGGATAATGATTTATCCATCCTGACCGAGCTTACATAATAGAGCATCGGGATACAATCGAAACACGAGAAGAATCCCCGCACCATTAAAAACCCATCAATAAGCACAGACTTAAACTTGAGTTCAGAAGCACTCATCCTGAACTGATTACATGGATCCTAATTGATCATAAAATAGCTAGTGTTCCTAGTGAGCACATCCTTGTAAGCACATTTGATATATTTTTTGGGTGGGCGTCATTCTGGATGCACACCCTTCGTTGATTCAAAAATAAATAAATAGAAACACTATGATCAATTAGGATTTATGTAATCAGTTTAGGTCTAGTGCTTATGCACTCAAGTTTTCCTCTTTTTCAAACTACATTTTAGTATTCATTGCATTTGTATGATAAAGCTCGCAGAGTTACTTTAGAAACATGCAGCTAATAGAATGTATAAATTTTCATCATAAAATGTGATTCATGAGCTATATTATACTTCTTTTATGTCACGGTTGCAAGAAACCTGCTAAAAATACAGTTCTGGCTAATAACAATTGCATCAGGATGTTTTTGAGCGTGCACCTATACGGTGGTCACCCTTTTCCCTTAAAAAAATGCTCGGAGTGTTATGTTAAAGAACAGTTGATTTCTTTTGAGTCAAACATGACTGAAATTACGTATAACAAGAATCTAACTATCCTAACTTTTTTACGTAGGATGCCTTGCTCAAAAAGCTGTTAAAAGAAGATTACCTAACAGAGGATGAAAGGTATTGCACCATTTGAATTTTGTCCTTTTGTTTTTACATAAAGCTTTCTTATTCTTTTATTTTGGCTAGCAGTCCAGCACTTCATTTTTTCAAAGTCAAACGATGACCGCTAGAGATTAATGGTCATCCATAAGTTTCAGAATCATTCTTGAGGGTCCTGAAAAAATTTATGGATGTAGCAGACATAAATATTCATGCTTCTTACTTTTTGTAAGGGACTAAATAATATGATATACTTACTACTTCATCGGGTTATGGAAGTAAGTTGTAAGGAAGACCAATAATTTGCTTCACTTAGGGTGCCCACTTTCTTGGTGGACACATTTTTTAATAATAATAATTTGGCTCACATGTCCTATTATAATTCTTCAACCCTTCCCTGCAGCTGCCATAGAGTTCCATCCAACTTTAGGCACTTCGAGTACGGCCTGACACATGTGTTATTAGTTGGAAAAAGAATAAATGTAGGGGCAAATTGTAATATTGGTAATATTTAGGTTTTCATTTCTGAGTCATGGTTCTTCTGCTCTAAAGGATACCAGCTCAGATGTATCAGTATTTTATCCAGTGTTCAGGGAATCAGCCGTGTGGGTCTGCATATGCCCACGTGGCTTGAGGACTGAACTGATTATGTGAATCGGTGCATTATGCACTCCTTGATCATACATGGCAGACATATGCATTATTAAACACACATATGCCTTATCTAATCTAATTGGATCTGAATCCCAAAACCTGATTATTCACCCAATTTCGAAAGGAAACAAAAACCTTTGCTAGGCATTAGCCTAATTCAAAACCATAGCCAGTGAGCTTTCTTCCTCCTCTCACTCCGCTCATTCTCTCTCACTCTGTCTCGCCCTTTCTCACGCCGGTGTTGCACACCTCATTAGCCTCGATCGCGTGCTTCCTCTGCCCACACCACCTCCTCTGTTGCACTGTGCACACCTCAGGAACTCCACCTCCTCTGTTGCACAATGCTCACCTCAACAGTTCTGTCTCCTCCACTTGTTCGAGTGCTTGTCTCCACAGCTTCGCCTCTTCCTATGTCCGGCTGTAAGAATATGCAATGTTTTTGTATGCAGTGCATCATCTAATATTTCATATACGTGGATTGAAGTTTCGCTCATGTTTTGTTCATGCATTTCATATATTTTTATATATGTGGATTGAAGTTTTCTTATATGCAATAAATCATTAATATGAACCATGTATTATGTAAAGTTTTTGTGACTAAATATATGGCTATATGCAATGTTCTTATGCTTTGTTCGTATATTGTTTTCTTGTACGCAATGCATCATCTAATATCGAATATTTTCATCTATGTGGATAAAAGTCTTATTTTTCTTGAACTCCACTTTTACTACAGGAATTCAAACCAATATTATTTAGAGATATTTATATATTTCTAAATATAAAAACTATAGAATCACATAGATCGCTTATGCCTCTACATACTGCTTATTCACTATTCGGTTACCTGAACGCATACACATACCGCATTCCTGAACTTGATTTTATCATCAATATAAACCAATGGCAGGGGAAACCGTGGATGTTGGAGGTGGTGAGCGTTTCAGTGGTTGATCAATAGGAAACGTGGAAGTTGTGTCTGGTGGACATAGCTCTCAATTAATAACTGTGGATGCACCTGATAAAATGTTTAAATTGGACGTATTAACAGCTATCTGTTATTCTACTTGTTTGAAAGCTATACATCAGTATCTTTATTCTAGTATGTACATGTCATGCCATACCGTCACACCATGGCAGAAGCATGGCTTGGTAGCAACTTAGATAGTAACGTATTTATTTCTGTAGGAATAATACAGATCATTAATCTAAAAATTGTATTTGACTAAAATAATCACATAGGCCAACGAAATGCAAAGAATTCTGGGAAGGAGATCTTCTATATAGTTGTGCTTATTTGGAGTTAAGGTTATCACTCACGATAGACCAAAATGGTTACATTATGATATACATCATGATTTAAGTTTAGAAAGTTCTCAGACTATAGGACTAGATTATGTGGGATAAAACACAACCACAAAAACAATACAAAGACAAGTTATTTACATAGAAAACTTCTTCTACGAGAGGTAGAACATATGGGAATAATCATCTTACAGCTTCTCACAAACATGCGGCTATGTTTCTCTCTCAGTTCTCAGCAAGAATGGGTGTTTATTGTTTATATATGTCAAGATAAACAGATCCACAAGAAAGACCCATTTACCTAGTACATGAAACATGACTCAATATTGATTTATTTTATTTTGAGAATGTCTCTTCGCGACGCGCGCTCGAGGTTTAGGGTTCGTCGCGAGCCTGCGACGCGCGATGGTTTGCTCCTGGGCGATCGTCGTCACTCGGAGGCGCGCGAGGATTACGGGGCGCGGGGTCTGCGACGAGTGCTGGGGTCGCCTCGCGAGGTCGGGCGACGCGAGGAGAAGTCTGGAGATCTCTGCGACGAGCATGGCGACATCTGCGCGGCGCGCGAGGCCAGGTCTGGCGGTGGCTGCCGTCATTCGCTTGCGGGGGCTTCGCGCCTCCGTGCTAGCTGCCGCGTGGAGGCGCTCGCCGGCGAAGGGGGTGTCTCTGGGGGGCCTCCACAACCGGCGCGGCGGCCTCTTCAGGGAGCGGGGCCTTCAAGGCCGTGGTCGTGGCCCTCCAGGGGGCTTCTGGTGGAACACGTCTGGCCCCAATAGTTGGTTGGGGGTCTGCTGGTGCTCGCCGACATCCGGGAGCCCATGGTCGGGTCTGTTTGGATGATCTTCTCCCAGGTGCAGATGCCACTGGGGGGAGTTCCGGCTCTGAGGTCGCCGGTCTGGCTGTGGGGACAGGTCGGGATGCTGAGGAATGTCTGGGGGAGTCGTGTGTGGTGGAAGGTCGGCGCAGGCGGCGCGAGGCTAGGGCTTCTGTGCGGGCTCGGGGGCCCCCGTTGGTTTCTCCCTTCGGTAGGGGTTGCTTCCGGTGTGGTGCATTGGATCACTGGGCGAGGGCTTGCCGTGGGCCGCTTCGCTGCTTCTCTTGCCGGGGGTTCGGTCACTCTAGGCGGTCCTGCCCGTTGCTGGTTAGGGCTGGAAGCATGTTGGTCGTTGAGGGCGCTGGGGAAGGGGCCCTCTTCTTGGCAACTTCAGATGTGGGGTTCGTGTCGAAGGCGCTTTTCAAGGGTGATGTGGGGCTGATCTCTCCGTGGCGGGCATTGGCGAGAGGGCTTCAGGCGCAAGAGGAGCATGCCTTGCTGAATGGGTCGGCTGAGCGAGCTTTGCTGATGAAGTGGCGGAGGGTCCGGGACTCCGATGTCGCGGTAGTGCCGGCTCGGGTGGAGCGAGTTGTGCTCAGGGGGCTGTCGATGAGGGCGAGGTCGAAGGACCGCATCTCGAGCCTGCTGCAGGGTGTTCTTGAGGTGGACTCCGTCGAAACGGCGGGCCGTGACCCGGGGCAACCTGTGGACGTTCTGCTTCGGGTGAGGCCGGTTGGCGAGGAGAAGATGGGCTGGTGGGAGGTGGTGCTGGACGACAGGAAGGTCTTGGTTGAGTTGGTGGCCGTTGATGTCTGGGCGGCTTTGCAGGGGGCCGGGGTGCGAAAGGGGGGCATCTCGGTGGCGGAGTCTGGGCCGGTGGTTGGCGGTGGTGAGGCGGCTCGCCTTTGCGCCGCGTAGGCCCCGGGGGGGGGGGCGATCCCCGTGGAGGGGGGGTTTTCTTGTGGGGGGGGCCGGCCCTCCGGCGGGATTCTTCCTACTAAGTCGGTGGTTTGCTTTGGCTCCTTTTCTGAGGTGGAGATTCCGAGGGCGGGTTCTCTGCTGTGGGGCCCTTTGGGTAAAGAGGTTGGGGGTTGTGGTGAGGGGGAGGTGGCAGCTGTGTCCGTGGGGCTGGAGAGGGTGCTTGGAGGTTCGTCGGTCCGGGGGGGGGGGGGGTTGCCGCTCGGGGTGCCGCTTGAGGGTGAGCAGTTGGGGGAGGGCCCGGTCCTGCCGGCCGACCCCTTGGCGGCAGGTGGGTCGGTGGTGGAGGGGGAGTCGCGGCCTCGTGCGACCGTCGTTACCGGCATGGGGAGCGTGGTGGAGGCTCCTATCTCGCCTCTGGGGACCGGTGTTGTGGTTGGCGGAGGGGGCTCTGAACGCCGGTTCGGTTTGGCTTATGAGAGGGCGAGTGGCGGAAGGAGAAGGGTGGGGAGGTTGGCTAGGGCGTCGTTGCGGGCGGCGTTGGCGGCGGGAGTTGATGGTGAGGTTGCTGGCGGGGGGGGGGGGCGAAGTCCCATTGAGGTGAGGAACCGCTTTGCTGCTCTGGATCGGGGAATGACATGGCGGTTGGGGGTTGTTCCTCCGTTGAAGATGGTTGATCGGTTGCCTAAATGAAGCTGCTGTCTCTTAATGTGAGGAGCTTGGGCCGGCCCGACAAGAGGCTCGGGGTGTGTAATTTGCTGAGAGAGGCTGGGGCAAATATCTTTATTCTTCAGGAGACAAAGCTGCGGTCGTTGGATGATCAGCAACGAAGGGAGGTGTGTAGGGGTGACATCTTTCAGGTGGCGATGAAAGAGGCTGAGGGTGCTTCCGGGGGGCTTCTTACAGGCTGGCGGTCCGATTCTTTTGACCTGTTGGGGACTTCCGCCTCCCGTTTTGCTTTGTCGGTGAGGCTTCGTCGTAGAGCGGATGGTCTTTGCCTGTTCATCACTAACGTCTACGGCCCGTGCCGTCAGGAGGATGGCAGATTGGCTGCTGACTTGGACGATATAGCACCTGAGGTGGGGGATGGAGCCTGGATTATTGGTGGGGATCTGAACGTCACCTTGTTCCCGGAGGACAGGCCGGGGGGTGGCGGGGGCTTGGATGCTGGTTCTGCGGACTTGAGGCAGGTGGTCAGCTCTTTGGGTTTGACGGTGGTGGACGTGGCAGGTTGCGGGTACACGTGGAGGAATGCGAGGTCCAGGTCCAAGCTCGACAGGTTCCTGGTGTCAGTTGAGGCGGGGGAGCTTTTCCCTTTGGCGAGGGCTTGGGCTCTTACGAGGACGCTGTCTGATCATACCCCGGTTCTTTGGTTTTCTGGCGAGGAGCACGTGGCTCGGTTCTCTTTCCGATTTGAGAAGAAGTGGCTGTTGGAGGAGGGCTTTCGGGATCTAGTTTCCGAGAAGTGGCGGGCGTTCTCCGTCTCCGGTTCGGCGGTGTCGCGTTTTGCGGCGAAGCTGGCCGCACTCAGGAGGTCTTGCTGTCGTATGGGAAGGAGGTCGCCAGTAGGAGGAGGGCCAGCAGGGCTGAGGCGGAGGCGGGGATTAGCAGGCTGGATGGGCTGGATGATGACCGGGGTTTGACTCCGGAGGAGGTGGAGGAGAGGGCTGCTTGGTTGGAGGTGGTTTACCGGGAAGACAGGAAAGAGGAGGTTCATTGGAGGCAGCGATCGCGCCAGAAGTGGTTGAGGGAGGGTGATGCTAACACTCGCTTCTTCCATTCAGTTGCATCGGGAAGGAGGAGGCGGAACTTCTTGCATGAGGTGGAGGTGGGGGGACGAAGGGTTTCGGGGGAAAGGAGCATTGGTGTTGCCTTGCGGGAGCATTTTGTAGGGGCCTCGAGGAGGGTGAGGGGGGAGGCTGGTTGGGGGTGGACTGGGCGGGGGTCGGGGTCGTTGACCGATCAGCAGGCGGGTTTGTTGGTGGCCGACTTTTCAGAGGCCGAGGTTCGCCGGGCGGTCTGGGATTTGAATGCGGATGGGGCTCCTGGCCCGGATGGTTTCTCTATATGTTTTTACAGGGAGTTCTGGGAGCTGTTGAAGGGAGAAATTTTGGAGGTTCTGAATGAGTTCAGGGTTGGCAACTGCAGCTTTGAGAAGGTCAACATGGCCTTGATTTTTCTATTGCCTAAGAAGGAGACCCCAGTGGGTGTTGGAGACTATCGGCCTATATCGATCTCTAACGGCATCTATCTCATTGTTGCCAAGGTCTTACGAGCAGGCTTAGAGCTGTTCTCTCAAGTGTGGTTCTTCCCTCTCAGTCCGCATTCATTCCTGGGCGGTGTATAGCGGGTGGTATTGTGACTGCGTCGGAGGTCTGCCGTGAATGGAAGAGATCTAGGAAGAAAGGTGCGATTTAGAAGATTGACTATGCGAAGGCGTATGATTGTGTCAGCTGGAAGTTCCTGTGGACGTCGCTTGAGAAGAAGGGATTTCCTCCTCTTTGGGTGGACTTGGTTAAGAGGTGTGTCACTACGTGCTCTTGCTCGGTGCTGGTCAATGGAAGTCAGGAGGGAGGTTGGTTCCAACCGCAGAGGGGGGTGCGCCAGGGATGCCCTCTTGCTCCCCTTTTGTTTGTTTTGGTTGCGGATTGTCTTGCGGTGTTATTTCGGCGGGCAGTGGAGGAAGGCTGGTGTGAGGGGTTCACGTTGGGGGACATCTCCGTCCTGATTTTGCAATATGCGGACGACACGCTGATTTTTTGGGGGGGGGGGACGGAGGCTCAGAACCACAATGCTGCTGCCCTGGTGGACGTGTTTGGATGTCTTTCTGGCCTGCAGCTCAACAGGCAGAAGTCTTTTCTGGTAACTCTTGGGATGCAGGAGGACGAGAGGAGCCGGTTAGCTGAGTGGGCGGGCTGCCCCCTTGGTACATTACCCTTCTCCTACTTGGGTTTGCCTTTGATCGACGGCAGGATGAGGAAGTCCGACTTGGACTGTGTTATTCGGAGGTTGGGGGAGCGGATGGAGGGGAGGAAGGCTGTCACTTTGTCTAAGGGCGGGAAGCTTACCCTGCTCAAACATGTTCTTTCTGCAATTCCGATTTTCTTCTTCTCTACACGCTTGATGCATGTTGGGGTTAGGAAGAAGGTGGAGGGTTTGATGAGATCTTTCTTCTGGTCTGATGGAAGGCAGGATAAGAAGGGGCTGCACCTGGTAGCTTGGAGGGATCTTACTCTACCCGTTTCCGAGGGCGGGTTGGGGGTCAGGGATGTGGAATGTATGAACAGGGCATTGCTTGCGAAGTGGGTCGTGCGCATCTGGCGCACGTCGGACTTGCTGGTGGTGCGGCTGCTGAGGAATATTTATGGGGTCTCGGGCGAGTTGGTGGCGGCGAGGCGGCGTCATGAGTCTTCGCTATGGAGTGGGGTCCGGGCGGTGCTGCCAGCTATGAGGCCTCTTCTTCGCCCGCGGCTGGGGGATGGGCTTCTCTTCAGATTTTGGCATGATGATTGGACGGGAGAGGGGCCCTTGGGGTCTGTTTCCCTAGGTTGGTGGCGTTGGCTGTGGACAAGGAGGCGCGGGTGGCGGAGGTGGTGGACTCTGGTACTTGGGCTCCGAGGTTCACTGCAGTTCTGTCTGAGCAGAGGATGCATGATTTTTTGCAGTTGCTTTCGGAGATTCCCTCTGCCGGGGAGTTGTCGGGGGAGCCGGACTGTTTTGAGTGGGTGGAGGGTAAGTTCTCGGTTAAGAAGGCGTACCGGAGGTTGTCTACTGGTGGATTGGAATTTGGAGCATGACGCGGACCTATGTGTGGACCTGAAGATTATTTGGGCGGCAAAGATTCCTACCAGGGTTAAGGCATTCCTCTGGTGTCTGCGGCGGGGTCGTCTGTGTGACAAGGTCAGGAGGGGAAGGTTGCTGGGCGCGACGGACGCTCACTGTGACAGATGCACTGATGGCGTGGAGGACGCGAATCACATCTTCTTCGATTGCAGGTTGTCGGTGGATGTCTGGGAGTCCTTGGGGTTGCCATGGGTTCAGTCTTCCTGTGCGGATCTTTTTTGGGGATCTATTCGAGCGGTGGGAGCCGGCTCCACCGGTGATGTTTCCAGAGTTTTTGCGGTGCTTTGGGCTATATGGCTTGGTAGAAATGATGTCATATTCAAAGGGCAACGTTTTTACTATGAGAATGTGGTGGCGCAGTGTAACGCCTTGTACAACTTCTGGGTATCCGGATGATGATGTATCTTTTTCCATATCAATGAAATTTGTGGTGTGGTGACTCCCATCTTGGGAGTGCTCCCCCTTGTTATTATTAAAAAAAACATGACTCAATATTCCCCTCATGTTGGGAATGGATGTCAACGATATCAATCATGTTTAAGTTGTCCATATTCATCTTATGTTCCGTAGTGGTAGACTTGTGTTGAATATGCCCGCCAATTGATATTATGACTTGATAAAAGGAAAACAAATTCATGCAACATCGTTTTTTTCCCGAGTGAAGTGTCAATCAACTTAGACATGCTTGGTGTGATCATGTTGAGCTAGATTATTTGCAAGATTAATAGGGAACTTATAATCACGACACAACTTCATTGTGAACTTAACACTGAAACTCTTGTTCGAGCATGTTCTTGACTCGAAGCATCTCAACCCATGGACTCAATATTCAACAAAATTCCACCGAATTTCTTCGAAAATTCCATTTCTCTAGGTCACCGAAATTTAAATGCTACCTTATTTCTTTTTTCAGGATTTCAACGAAATATCAATGAAATGTCAGCGAAATTTTATCGAAATTGCATGTTGTTTTGGCAAAACAATAAAAAGGGAATCTACCCTTCATTTTCATCGAAATTTGCATATATTAATGAAATTTTACTTATTTATTCACCGATGTGTTGAGTTGTTAGAGTGGTTTACATTGTTTGAAAAAGTTTATTTAGTTAGTTTCTAATTTTTAGATCTAAATCCAAACCAAATCAGTTAGACACGAGATTTAAGAGTTATATCCAAATTTTAACGGAGAAGCTTTATTTTTTTATTTTTTCTTTACTTTGATATATATGTTTTGATTAGTAGTTATTATATGTGTCACCTCATTCTTATTGATGATGGGATTATCTACAGTTCTAACTCTGGCAACACGTTGCTCTACATATCAACATTTGTGATTGTGGAGAAAAGAAGAGAAGAATATTGTGTGTTTATTCTGTGAGGTCTAGGGGTCCTTATATAGGACTAAACCCTAGGGTGCTCAGAGGAGAACTTACATAAATACCCCTGTGGGGTTACATAGGAAAACAATACATAAGGAAACAATGATACATAAGGAAACAATGCATAAGGAAACAGAGATAAATAAAGAAACAACAATATATGGTAATCTCTAACATATATGGTAATTTCTAACACTCCCCCTCAAGTTGGAGTGTATTCATCAATCATGCCCAACTTGGAAGTTATCCAGGAAAGCCGCTTCTTAGTCACTGCCTTGGTAAAAATATCAGCAAGTTGAAGATCTGTTGGAATGTGCGGCGTGGTTATCTTCCCTCCTCGTACAACATCTCTGATAAAGTGACAATCAATCTCAGTATGTTTTGTTCTCTCATGGAACACAGGATTAGTAGCAATGTAGGTAGCTGCTTTGTTGTCACAGTACAAGGGAATAGGAGTGGATGTAGCAGCATTTAGTTCTTGTAGAAAAACGAGCAGCCACGTGATCTCACATGTAGCCTGAGCCATTGCTCTATATTCAGCTTTAGCACTAGATCTTGAAACAACTGATTGTTTCTTGCTCCTCCAACTAACCAGGTTTCCTCCTACCATCATGGCATATCCAGTTGTAGATCGACGATCTTCAGGAGAGCTTGCATAATCGGCGTCAGCATATGCAGTGAGATTTGTGTGATCATTTGCCCCATAGAAGATTCCTCGTCCTGGCGAGTCTTTTAGGTAGCGAAGGATTTGAAGAACATCTTGCCAATGGCTGTAGCATGGTTTCTCCATATATTGGCTGGCTCTGCTTACAGCATATGATATATCAGGTCTAGTAACTGTAAGATATAGAAGTTTGCCAACCAGGCTCCTATATCGTGTAGTGTCTTCAAAGAGAGGATCATTGGATGTAGAGTGTTTTCTAGGCTCTGCTGGAATTCCTGAGGGTTTGCACCCAAGTAGTCCTGCCTCAGTTAGTATATCAAGGCAATATTTCCTCTGCGACATATGTAAGCCTTTCTTAGTACGTAGAGCTTCTATGCCTAGAAAATAGCGAAGTTGTCCAAGATCCTTGGTGACGAATACTTTTTGCAAGAAAGCCTTGGTTTCTAGTATCCCTTGGTCATCATCTCCAGTAATAATCATATCATCTACATATACAACAAGAATTACAGTACCAGTCTGCCGTCTCCTGACAAAAACCGAATAGTCAGACGTAGTCCTCTGGAAGCCCATGGTGCCAATTTCTGTACTCAGTCTATCAAACCAAGCTCTTGGACTTTGCTTTAGTCCGTAGATGGCTTTGTGAAGTCGGCATACATACTCCCCCTCGATTTCGTAACCTGGGGATTGTATCATGTAGACTTCTTCGTCAAGCTCTCCATATAGAAATGCATTCTTGACATCTAACTGAAACATAGGCCACCCTTTGTTCACAACCACAAAGATGATAGTTCGTATGGATCCCATTCTAGCCACAGGGGAGAATGTTTTGATGTAGTCTACCCCGTATTTTTGAGTAAAGCCTTTTGCTACAAGTCTTGCCTTTAAACGATCAATAGAACCGTCAGGGACTGCTTTGTAGTGAAGATCCAGCGACATGCAACTGGTTTACATCCAGAAGGGCATTTGACAAGGTCCCATGTTTTTCTAGACTGTAATGCTTCCATTTCTTCATTCATTGCCATTCTCCATCCCTCATCTTATAGTGCACTATGATGATCTTTGGGAACAGAAATAACCATTATAGCATCTGCATATCTTTTGTTAGAGCAAGATAATCTATTAGTAGAGGTGAAATGAGATATTGGATGAAGTGTACATTGCCTCTTTGTTCTGCGTAGAGCGATCGGAAGCTCCTGAGGACTATCCGGGGTAGTATTGGTGGGAGCACTCGAGGATGGCACAATTTCCTGCAACAGTGGAATAGGTAAAGGAACATGAACAGGATTAGACACAACTCTTCTTTTATACACACTTGGTGGAGGAAACTGAAGAGGAATATCGGACACTGTCTGAGTAAAGAAGTTGTTTTGCTCAAAGAAGGTGACATCAAGAGAAACGTAATAACGATGTCCTATAGGATCATAACATATGTATCCTTTTTGAGTTTGAGAATATCCTAGAAAAACACATTTGATAGCGTGAGCAGATAATTTGTCAGTGGTATAGAAATTATGGACAAAGGCTGTGCATCCAAAAATTCGTAGGGGTAGAGGGAAAGGTTTCTCCTTGGGATATCGCAAGTTGAAAGGAGTGGAGCCATGTAGAGAAGTAGAGGGGACCCTGTTTATAAGATGAACAACAGTAAGAATAGCATTGCCCCAATATATCTTGGGAACATTCATATGGGTGAGTAAGGATCGAGCAATATCAAGAAGGTGTCTTAGTTTTCTTTCAGCAACCCCATTTTGTTGGGATGTATATGGGCAAGAAGTTTGATGTATGGTACCCTGAGAGGCAAAAAAGGTTGTCAAGTCATTCTGAGTAAATTCCAGAGCATTATCAGAACGAAAGATTTTAATAGTAGTGGAGAATTTTTTTTTGACATAATGAAAGAAGTTCTTGACAACGATATTAACTTCTGAACGTTCTTTTAACAAGAAAACCCAAGATAAGCGACTACAGTCATCCACAAAAACAGCAAAGTACTTATGACCACTAATAGTTCGGACCGGACAGGGTCCCCAAATATCACAATGAATTAGGAAGAAAGGAGTAGTGCGATGAGGCTCAGTTCTGGAAGGAAAGGAAACTCTATGATGTTTTCCGAACTGACATGCTTCACACTCAAAGGGTTTTAGCATAGATAGTTCAGGGAACATCATAGAGAGAGCTTTGGCAGAAGGATGTCCCAGACGAAGATGCCATAGAAGAGGATCTTGAGAGATGGAGGTAGCGCCAGCAAAGTTGGAAGTAGACGGGTTGTTGAGGTAATGTAGGCCATTTCTCTCATGTCCCCCACCAAAAATCTGCCTCGTCCGGATATCCTGAAAATAGCAGCAGAATTCATCAATAATAACACGACAATGTAGCTCACGACATAGCTTCTAAACATATAAAAGACTGAGTGGGAAAGCAGGAGCACAACACATCTGTCAGTCGAAGTTTGTTGGAGAAGTCAATAGTTCCAACAGCAGTAACGGGAGAATGATCCCCATTGGCAACACGAACGCTCTTTACAGTGGTAGAGGGTTGAGATGAGGTGAGTAGACTTGCATCTCCCGTTAGATGAGTGGAAGCACCAAAATCAATAATCCAAGCATGTTTGGTAACAGAGATTGAGTTGGCTACTGTACCTGAGGTAGTGGCAAGGCTAGCAGTAGCAGCAGATGCGGTCGTGTCTTTGGTTGAGGGAGTCGAATCATTGAGAAGTTACCGCAGACGAATATATTAAAAGCAGTGAATGGAGTCTGTTGTCCATCTGTACTCTGAGTAGTTGTATCATCGTTCGTATCATGTGATTCGTCGTCATAAGTGTTATGAGCACTTGGTTGCTTGTAAATGTTGCCCAGCACCGCTCAGAAGGATGATTCATGCGACCACAGTGCACGCATGCAGGATAATGACCAGTAGAGGAATCACGACCACGACCTCGTCCAAGGTCACGTCCACGACCTGAGTCACGTCCGCGGCCACGACCTCGGCCTTCAGGATAAGGCTGTCATCCTCTGTACCCAGATGAATAGTGGGTTGTTGTCTCTGTAGAAGAATGAACCAGAGAATTTTGAACTGGAGCCTTCAGTTCTTGTAGTCGACCGAATATGGTTTCGATCGTAGGCAATTTATCTGCCATAAGAAATTGATCTTTTGCAATTTTGTACTTCGGGTGAAGCCCTGAGAGGAACTTGTAGACCTGCCGCTCAGCACGTTCGCCTATTTGTTTATCATAGCATGCAGGTTGAAAGATAAGAAGTTCTTCAAACAGGCTTGTAAGTGTCCGGTCGTATTCCGTTAGATTGGTCTCTTCTTGATTAGTAGACCAGATTCTTGTGTATATATCAGAAAGACGAGACTTGGTTGTTTTCTGAGAATAGGTGTGCTCAAGATTTTCCCACATGGCTTTAGCAGTATCTTTATATAAGAGATTTGTAGCAGTATTTGGATCTACACTATTTATCATCCAAGTAATTACCTGGCAATTGTCGACAAACCAGGCTTCAATATCTGCATCAGTGGTAGTAGGAGGAGTCTTCGTAAGGATGGCACTCTTTCGTTGGCCACCAATAAATATCTTGAAGGATCGAGACAATAGAACATAGTTTTCAGAGCCATTCAACTTGATAGATGTACCTTGTATCATCAAAGAAGGAGGATACATAGGCTTGGTCTCGGTGGACGTCATGATAGCGTCTCTAGGTCAAGAAAAAGTGACCTAGATGAAGTTGTAGTTGATCCATAGAACCGCCTTAGTTGCACATTTTTGGAGATTTCTGGAGGCTCAACACCCTAAACCGAAGTCGAACAAGGGGCCTAGGGCCACAGGAAGGTTACGACAGATCGCAGGGGGCGGAGGGACGCGAGGGGCGCGCAGGGGGCGCGAGGGGCACGGAGGAGCGCGGGGGGGGGGGGAGCGCAGGGGGCCTAGGGCGAGGGACCCAGGACGCGGGGGCCCACGCCTAGCGCGAGGCTCCTGCTGGGCGTCGTGGAGGGGAGGGAAGGGGCGGGCGGTGGCGGAGGAATATTAGATCAGAACACTGGTCTAGGACCGCCGCTCTGATACCATGTGGAGAAAAGAAGAGAAGAATATTGTGTGTTTATTCTGTGAGGTCTAGGGGTCCTTATATAGGACTAAACCCTAGGGTGCTCAGAGGAGAACTTACATAAATACCCCTGTGGGGTTACATAGGGAAACAATAAATAAGGAAACATTGATACATAAGGAAACAATGCATAAGGAAACAGAGACAAATAAAGAAACAACAATATACGGTAATCTCTAACATATACGATAATCTCTAACAGCGATGATTATGATTATAATACTACTTCAAAATTTATACTACAAATCTATTTTACAAATATGTGTGCATTTCTGTTTTATTTATTCACTCAGGAATATTAAAAACCTTGTTTTTGGAAAAGCAAAGTTTAAAGTCATTTCTAAGATTTTCAACGACTTCACCAAAATTCTTTCAAAATTTTCTTTCTGAACTTGGCGAAACGAAATTGAAATCCGAAATTTAAGGCATTGCTTTCTTGTGGCTTCTCTTTGTTACAAGGAGTACGTACGACTGTGCGAGTGCTAGGTTGTTAGCAACCTTTCAAGTCTTGTAACTTTAAGTATTTACCTACTATCAAGTTGGATGTAGATTGTGCTTGTGAATGCTATGCAGTTTTTTGGTGTTAATTGATTTCTTTGTATCTTGTATAACATATATTTTACGATCACAAACTATACAATGCATCTATTAGACATAATTTCTAGAAAGATTTGTGTTTGTGTGTGTATATTTGTGTGTCTTGTTTTATTTCTAAAATTAAATATTTTTCTAGGTTGAGAGTATTTTGGTTAGATACAAGTTCGAAGCTATCATTTCGATCTTCAATTTCTTACGTGAGATATTATTTCTGTAGTACTCTTTGTTGGCCTATGTTTTTCTCTGTTATTATTGCACAAGTCACCGTTCTCTTCATGTTTAGGAGGTAAAATTAATGTTGTCTACTTTCGGTTCCAAATCTAGTTCTGGTTCTGAGCGGTATACTATTTTTTTTACCGTTGGAGTTATTGGATGGAAAGTTTAATGTAATATATCATGTTAATATCTTACTATGAGCAATAAAAATGTGTATTTCTATCTCATTTATTGAGTTAAAGAATATTAGAATTCTTAATTTTAGAAAAATGAGTTTTAAAGTAATTTCCCCAATTTCCAGCCATTTCACTAAAATTTTACCGAAATTCCACTGAATTTCTCTTTCCAAGCTGGTTACTGAAACGAAACCGAAATTCGGCGGCCTTGTCTCAACCCCCAGTGTCGCAACATGATATTTAGATTCAATATTTTGGATCTAACACATATCGTCTATTTCTCGGTCCCCTATATAATAGGATTGTTGCTGACATTTTTGCAATAGTCGGGCGACTATGAGGTGCGGCGAGGTGACCGACTGAATAATCAATGTTCGGTCAATATTGGGTCTGACTAAATCGAGCATGTTCTTTACTCGAAGCATCTCAACCCTCATTATTTTAGCACAATATTTAGATTTAACATTGTGGATTTAACACATATCATCTATTTCTTGGTCCTCTATAAAATAAGATTGTTATTGACATTGTTGCAATAGTTTGTCGACTAGATTGAATAGTCGGTACGACTATGAGGTGCAGTGGGTGACCGATTGAATAATCAATATTCGATCAATAATGGGTCTGATCGAATAGGCAGCCTGACTATTTGACCGACTGCTTAACTATTCGATCGGCAATTGGTCGACCGCTAAAAAATAATTTTTTATTTTTATTTTTCAAGGGTTATAATATTTTATCGTATTACCAAATCCATCTTGGTTTTCCCGTAATGTCTTTTTTTAAACAAACGACATCAACTACCATGCTTAAATAAAGTTACGATGAGTTGCTTCTTCTACTTAGCATTAAACCTACCAATTTGTGCATCTTGACTTTCTCTAAAATTCAACTGGAACTTTTATCTTGTTAAATGTGGAACATATATACATATGTGTAAGAATATATGTTTGATATATATTTTTATATTTAAAATAATTTGAAATATATAACATAATATATCCAAATAGTCATCCGAATATCTTTTATTCTTTATTTAATGACCCCTTCGATTGAATACCGAATACCAACTATTGCAACATAGTTGTTGAGATATATGGAATAATTGAAGCCATCTTTTATTCTTTACTCAATGACCCCTCCGATTGAATACTGAATACCAACTATTGCAACATAGTTGTTGAGATATATGGAATAATTGAAGGTAGATCTGTAACATCACATGCCTTGACATGAGTAATTATCGAGGATATCTGGCCTTCAAAACTTGTTAGACTTAAGCCCGAGTGGACCCGTTGACCACCGTTCAAAATGCTGAAGTCCAAGTTATGTTGCAGTAGTCTTCACTGCTTATAACCCACTCTCACACTTTGTAATTACTAGAGATGATCTAATGGTTCCCTCCTGGTAAGCACTTGTGTGACTCAATGTTCATTTCCTTTCTATTTGCAAAGAGAAATCCTCTTCCCATATTTTCTTTAAATGATAGAAGATCATGTACACCGCATTGAGGTGTGCAATAGATCCATACATACCTGGCTCACAACATTTGCTGCATGGGAGATAATAGGCATGTTGAATGTTGGGTAGATAAGCTTCCTAACATGCTTTTAGTAACATAACATCCTTTAAGTCAATCATCCATGGAATTTTCATATTCTAGACCAAACTTGATATAGGTTATAGGTATATTGATGACCCAACCTTTCGATCGTATTGAGTCGATCAAGAACATACATTAGTGGATTCTCATTCCGGCTTTAGGTCTTGCAATTTCAGTGGCAAGGAAGTACCTAAGTTTTCCCAGGTTGTTGAGCTCGAGCTCAAAGGATAACTGTGATTTTAGCTGGTAAATTCCATAAATGTCATCACTATTGATGACCATGTCGGTCAATCCGAGATTGCGTTTGGCAACTAGTCATCATTTCCTTGTTAGTACCCTTGGTTCTTCGTCATCAATCTCATCCTCCCATGCCATGCTCTACACAACGGTTTGAGGTCATATAGAGATATTTCTTTAACTTGTAGCACTTTCTTGCCTTTGCATATTGTTGGAGTATTTGGTTGTGCGCCTATTGAGTTGTAGATGGGTAAATGGATACCTCCACGATCTATTTACCCCATCCCAGTGTTTAGTCCCACATCTACCAGTGGTGGGACTTGGAGGCTCTATGGAGGCTATATAAGGAGCCCCAGACCTCCTGTATCAGATGAGAAAAAGCAATGAAGCATACACCCCTTTGAGGGCTTCTCCCGTGGTTTCATCCCGCTCCTTAGGGAGTAGGGTTCCACGTAAAAATCATAGTGTTCCATGTTTATCTTTATGTTCTTTAGCTCTGTTTATCATTCCGCTTCCGCTTCTTATTTTCTAACATGGTATCAGAGCGGGTCGATTCTCGAGGATTTCAAGTTTTTTTTTCGAGATTCGATTTTCTGTAACTTATGTGAGATCTGTTCAAGAGTTTTTTTTGGGCTTCATGAAATCCTGATCTGTTCAATTCTCGAAAGATGCTGTCAATGCTTTCTCACAAAACCCTAGCCGCATATGGCGGCACCCAGGTCTGCGCATCTCCAGCCCTTCGAGCTCCATCGAACGCCCAGACCTACGAATCCTAGGGTTCAATATGGAACCCCATTCTCCAGCGGCAGACCTCGGGCTACCTAGGCAGGGCCCTCCAGTTCGGCGGCTCTCCTCCTTCATTGCGACATCTCCAGATCGACCGAGTTTTAGGACGACGCAATACCTCTCTCCTCGAGGCGGTGCACTCCACGACTCTTGCGCATCACGCGCCATTTTCCTCCTCTCAGAAAGCTAGGTGGCTTCTTTCTACTATCTACTAGAAGCACCTTTCCTCGGAATGCTTAGTTAGCAAGAGATCTTAAGGCTAGTCTCAAAAGGCCTTCGAAGCCAGAACAAGTCAGCGAGCCTCCCATCGACGCAAGCGCATCGCGCTCCAGACAACGTCCTAACCGATCCTAGCGGCAGATCCAGGCCGCTCTGGCGCCGCAAACTCCTATCGCAACCAGGCGGAGGCGCGACGCCTCCTTCGTGCGTCGCGTAAGACTAGACGACGCCTCTTTCGTGTGCAGCCCCAACGGCCCCGATCTCCAGGTCACGCGAGTCCAGGAGATGCGGAAGCACATGCGATGAGCCCCATCTCCTCGCGCGCCTTGCGATCTCCAACGCATCCAGGCAGCACGAGGAGCCGCTCCAGTTGTGGCGGCGTACACGAAAGGATATCCCGTGGGGGGCGCTTGCGATGCGGAAGGGGTTCCCACACTGGGAACCCTAAGGTAGCTAGCGTCTATTTAAAAAAAATTGATTTGATGCTCTGTGCCCATGTGGGGCCGAAGTAAAAAAAAGGGAGATTCAGACGTCAGTTGAAAAAAAATTCAGAAAAGGCGCGTACAATGAAAAAAAAGCCGTACGCATAGTAAAAAAATTTGTGAGATAAAAAGCCGAAAAAAATCAAATGGCTTTAAAAAGAAAAGGTGTTAGGATGGCCCATAAAAAAATTGAAGAAAAGGCCGCAAGGAATTTTTTTCTCTCTGAGGCTGTTCATGTTTTTCCCAATTATCTTGTCTTCTCCCAACTTGGTCGACGATTCTCATTCCGACAAGTATGGGAGAAAGGGGGAGTATATGTAGAGTTACAGGTCTTGTTCCAAGATTCAGATGACATATTCCCCAGACCGGTCAGATATTCAGACTCGACGTCAGATTCTGAGTCTCCAGTTTCAGACACGCACGAGTGTGCGGTCTTCAGTTTCGTGGTCCCCATCATTCTTATTTTGTTTAGCCAGAGTTTTCATGTGAGCCAAAGGGACTCCAGAGTAGAGGACCATTCCTTATGCCAGGTTGGCAAGGGTTTTCATGTGGTATCATAGGTACTCCAGAGCAGAGTACCATTCTCTGTGCCAGATGGGAGAGACCCAGTTCTCCGACGAGGAGACTCATTTCCAGTTGCAGTGACTCTGACAGGCGTAGTTCAGAGCACATGCTCTCCGACGAGGAGATTCAACAGACTTAAACTCCAGACCATTTGTCCTCCTTACCTGCACGGCATGAGAAGCAACGTCCTCGACAACAGTTGTTGTGCTCATTGGGTTGATATTGTCCGTAGTGTCCTGTAGCGTGAGTTGAGTTTCCTTCTGTTGGTCCAAGCTGAGCATTGCATGCTCCAGCTTGAGGGGGAGTGTTGGAGTATTTGGTTGTGTGCCTATTGAGTTGTAGATGGGTAAATGGATACCTCCATGATCCATTTACCCCATCCCAGTGTTTAGTCCCACATCTATCAGTGGTGGGACTTGGAGGCTCTATGGAGGCTATATAAGGAGCCCAGACCTCCTGCATCAGATGAGAAAAAGCAATGAAGCATACGCCCCTTTGAGGGCTTCTCCCGTGGTTTCATCCCGCTCCTTAGGGAGTAGGGTTCCATGTAAAAATCATGGTGTTCCATGTTTATCTTTATGTTCTTTAGCTCTGTTTATCATTCCGCTTCCGCTTCCTATTTTCTAACACATATGCTGGGGATACATAGATTACATATGCCAGTCTCTATTTTATAAATGCATTCTTTTTGTCCAACTGATGTAATTTCCAACCAAACATGCCAACTAGTGATAAATAATCCTAATCGAGTTCATCTTAGCCACTGAAACTTCTGTAAGTAGTCAATCTCAAACATCTGAGTATTTTCTCTTGCGGCCAATCAATACTTATTTCAATCTAGTTTGACTATCAATCTTCAATTGATCGTGTATATCCATTTGGATCCCATTACATTGTGCAACCGGGGATTTCCACAACAACAAAGCCTTTTACCGCAAAATTTCAACCACTTCTTGATGTCATCCTTGCGCAGGGCCCATTCTTATTTAGGAGTGACGAGGGGCATGTGATAACATGATTCCGACCTGCGGTTAAGATGTCGATGTAGAGAGAAATGCCGCAGAGAGGGATCCACATTGATCAAACAAAAATACGATAAAATAGGAGAGAGAGAATGAATCAGATAAAGCGGTTTTTTCTCCTATTTTATCGTTCACTAATTATTTTACCAGGTGAGTGTGCCTGGGTCGAACTCAAGGAGGCAGAATATTAAAACTGCGGTTTTTGAGACAAGGAAGAAATTTCAGAAAAATCCTCTTTATTCTTGATTTTACAAAGAAAGAAATTGAAAAAAAATCCGGCTCAAAACTAACTCGAATGACAAAATTCAAAACGACGCAACGAAGCGACGAAAAATCTTGGAAAAATAATAGAAAAGTGTCTCGGATAGTTATCAGGCTACCCTAAAAAAATCGCGGAAAAATACGGAAAATTCGAGGTCCAAACAACCCCTACAAGCCAGGGGCATAATTGCAAAGAAAAGTTTATTATTTTATTACAAAAAGGTCCCTATGAGGATTGAAAAGGAAAAGAAAACTAAAGGAATTACATTTAGGTCCCTGCGCGGGGACCTAAATGCAATTTCTGGAAATATGCTGGAGCGCATCTGAAAATCTGGAACTTGTTGGGTTTATTGCGCAATTTTTCCACTGTTTCGCTCTGAACGACAAGGATTAGAAGTCACGATGCGATCTGAGCCGTCAATGACGGGACACGTGTCGTCTAACTGTAGCGTCTGGCGTTCTTCATGTTCTTGCTATCTTGCGCGCAGCTGACCACGACGTTCTCTTCTCCGAATTGTCTCCGGCGAATGATAACGGTCTGGGGCCTCTGGCGGGGCCAGAGGGGTGACGCCTTCACCCCTCGAGCTCGCCCGCGGTGGTGCTCCTCCGTAGGTGGCGGAAGGCGGCGGTTCTCCGTCGATGAAGTTGACAGTCCGGCTGGTCTTGGAATTGATAAGTGTAGGTACACCTTCTTTGATTGCGAATGTCTTTGCGTTAGGAAGTTCCAAATGCTCTGAGGTCGCTCCAGATGAAAGATATACCTGCAAGTAGTAATTTGGGTGCTCGATTCACTCAAGAATCTGCCAAAAGATTAATGATTTTGCAAGTTAAAGATGATGTTTCCAGAAGTAGTAAAGAAAGGCGTGAGAAATAGCGAAGAATGAGGTACGAGTTTATTTGATATCGAACCAAATCTGAGAGATGAATTGGATGGGCATTTAAGCACTATGATTAACCAACCTAATTATGCAATTATCTACCCTAATCACGGCACGTATTTCGAGAAAGAAAATAGTGAAGGTGGAGGAATAGATCTGGGAAAGAGAGGTGTATTACCTCGGATAACAGCTCGACGGTCGATCCTTCCCGGAGCTTAACGCGGCGCTAAGCTGCGATGCAAGGCGAGTGGTCGCCCTGGAGCTTCTCCTCCGACGTTCTTCTTCCTCGCGGGGCGGCGAATGGGCGCTGTCACCACCGTAGTCGGTCGGCACGAAGCTTGGAAGGAGGGTCGGCACTAGAACTGGGGGGTTCAGGTAGTTGGAGAGGTCTAGTTGGTTGCGCCAACTTTAGAGGAATTTATAGGTGAAATGGCAAGGATCTAAGTTGGATCTAAGGGTAGTCGTGAATTAGGGTAGTTAGGAGGTGAAATTGGAGGGCTAAGATCGATCGAGGAGGTTAGGAATGAAGCGGGAGAAATTGTTGAAGAACGACCGGTTTCAACAGAAGCTGCACCGGCTTCTTGGAGAAGAAGAACCGGGTGCTGACACATGTCAGCGCATGGTTGGCCAAATGTTTAAAATACATTATAAATTATGTAATAAAAAGTAAATGACATTATTTTAAATACGTATAAAAACGAAAAATATAGATAATTAAATTATCTAAATTATGGGATAATTAAATAATAAATATTGTACGAAATATAAACATTATATTAATAAATAGGTATAAATAATACTTAATAAATATATATTGAATTTTTTATTCAATAAATAAATAATTATATATTAATTTTATATTTTCTTAATTATTAGAATAATAAATAATGCCTTTGTGAATTTTTGTGGATTTTAATAATTAAGTTTAGATATATTAATAACTAAAGGTATAAGTCATATAGTTCAATTTCATCTATAAATTAAGGTTTTGGATTTTATTAAAATAATAAATAAGTTCCAAAAATTCTGAAATAAATCATGGTGAAAATACAAGATCATGAAAATAATTACAAATTATTAAATTAATAAAAATATAAATAGTTTGTTCTAAATAAAATAAATAGCCCACAAACCCCGTTGTCATTAGGTCCCAAAATCGACTTTTTGCAAACGGACTCCGATTTTAGTGAAATCACCTCCATTAATTAGATAATATTATTTTATGAACTTTAAAGGTGAGTAGAGTGAAATTGGAGTTTATATGAGGAAGTTGTGATGTTAGGAAGTTGAAAATTTGACAATTTAAAAGATAGATTTCTTGGCATATATATAAGATAATATAACTTATTTTGTTTTTTGTATACGTTTTTAGAAATAATTAGGAAAAGAGTTTGGTGAAAAATGTGTACATATGAATTAATTAAAAATCAATAATGATTTGATATTTATTTGATAAATAATGAAGAATGTGTGGAATGTACTTTAATTATTTTTATGATTTTCTTTCCTTATCTCCCCCTACTTGTTTGTTTGTCGACCAATCCATACTGACTTGGTCTCGGGGTTAAGTTATAAATATATCTTACAGCTATATTTATATTTTCTAGTCATATTGTACATATATACATATTTACAATCTGCCTTCTTTTCTTTATTTTGATTCTTTTATTTTTTTACATGTTTTTTTGATGCATAAAAGCGTATTTTTATTCATGAATTGGGTTTTGATAAAAGATGAAAATTAATGAATATTTACATGTATTTGTTAAGGGTTTTAAGACAAAATGCGACAAAAAATGTTAATGAATCATGGATTCATCAACCCCATATACTTAAACTTTGCTAGTCCCTTAGCAAACACCTATTTAAAAAGTAAGTGAAAAAGAAAGGAAGTTAGAATGAATTTATTTTCCTAAACCAATTCATGAAAACAGACAACGGACAGAGCTCGATCGGGCCTTAAACAAGCATTTTGTCGGAGCCTTAACTAGGATTAGGATTTTATCCTCAACAGTCCTCAAGTTTCACAAATCCTTATTTAAGTTCACCTCATCAGCTAGTTCAGACTCACTTATTCTTATCGCAAGCTCTATCAACCTTAAAATCAATTTGTACAGTGTGTGAATTGATTTAGCTCTTCCTGCTTAAAGAAGCGAAGAAACCGTCCATCCCAGTTATACACTTCCATTGATTCCTCATCCAGCTACTCTTTCCTCAGGGAGGGAGGTATTCCCTTCTGAGGTCAGTTCGTGCTATGTCCACAATCGAATATAGAGAGAAAGTAGAAGAATGAGAAAAGAACTAGAGTGCGACCATTGTAGACGCATCTCCTTGTGAAGCTCAGCCGGTGTAGCTAAGTCTCCACTAAGATGTGCATGCATTTTTGGTGGAAGCTTGGACCATTGTGGTTGTATTTGTATTTGGTGGCTTCTTCTTTGATTTGGCTTTGTAATTTGCTTGCACTGCATTCTTCTCTTTGTGCCTCGACGGATATAGCATCTTTTGTTCCGTCCCTTTTTTGAGGTCTTAGAAAAATTGTGTCAGCAGATGCTTCCTTCATCCGAAGCGACTATCGCAACCCGAATCTCTCCCGTCTTTAGATTTCATTGCTGCAAAGACAAGGATAGAAATGCACTACCAAGATGTACTGCCCTTCACAACTCCATGTAAGTCAAGCTAAGTGCAAAGTGCATGTGTCCAAGATTGGTTCACTGGTGCAGAGTTGTACGGATGACACCAAGTGTTCTACTTAAGCACATATGAGTTGATTTCCCAAATATGGTCTTATGTAACCCAAAGATTTAAGTCAAAGACCTGAAGAGTTTAAATTCCAGATCCTAACTAGGCTCCTTACAATGAAAGTTAAAGGCCATAATCAAGCTCCATCCTTTAGACTAGACTCAATCCTTAGTTCCAGAAATCAAACTTATTCTGAAAAATGCGAATGCAAATGCAACAATGTTTTTGTGAAGTACATTTTCTGGATTTTACTCATTTTTATGGATTTTGAGGCTTTTGTAATTTTTATGAAATTTAGGACTTTGTATTTTTTATGGATTTTCTGATTTTTATAAACACCATTTGTACAAGAATTTTACAAGATATATTTTATTTGAATTAAATATCTAATGTATTTTACGAATTTCATATAAAGAAAATTTTATAAGGATTAAATGAATTTTACACATATTTTAATAGATAGGATTTTAAATAAATATTATACATATTTTAAATACATTTTTTACATATTTTAAATTAAGTATTTTAATTACAGATTTTAGACGTATTTTATTTATTTACAAGGATTTTATAAGTAAATACATAAATAAGTAGATGGATTTTGAATTAACCCTCACCCACTTTTTATGGATTTTATAGATATAGAAAATAAATAAAAGTACGAGTTATGGACAAAAGTATATATACATATGCACCCCCCGTACTTAGCTTGTGCTATGTCCTCATAGCGTCAAAAGAGAAAAAGGAGGACATAACTCGTGCTAAGTAAAAGTGGGTGAAAAAGAATAAAAGAATAAAAGTCAGTCGACCCCCCCTATACTTACGATCTGATCATCGTAAGTATAATGGAAGAGAAAAAACGAGGTGACTGAGGGAAAAGAATACACAACGAAGGAACAAGAGAAATAAAGAAAACAAGATCAACGAAATCACTCGGTCCCCCCTATACTTAGGATAAAGCATCCTAAGTATAGAAAAGAATGTAGCTAAAAATTGGGGACCCGTGATTTGTGAAAAAGAAAGGATATACAAGAGAAAAAGAACAAAATTGAAAACGCTAATCATCGGGCAATCAATCCCTTCTATACTTAGGATCTGGTATCCTAAGCATAAAAGACGAGCAAAAATGGGGATGATTGTGGTCTACGAAGAATGTACAAGTGTTGTGGACTCCAAAAATTGAATGACTCAAAAGTCTTTGCACAGGATGAGATAAAGTGGAAGAGTAGTAATGAGTCCTGTACAAAATAGATCACTTCAACCAGGATCATACTGAATCTTCTGTTTTTTATGTGCGTATCGATCCTTGGCTGAACAAGTAGAGCCTCCTCTGTAAGTGAACTATGTACGTGGCATAACTCTCTTTTATGAAGTACGCGTTTTTGGAGTCGGACTACAGAAGGTGTCTATATGTGTAACCATCACACCATCTGACTCTCTACACTGAATAGACTGTATGATATGTGAAATGTAATCAACTGACTGTCGTGCTGTAATGTGTACTCTCAATCTGCGGCACTGAAATGTCTACTGCAAGTGACTGCTCATCTGAATCTGATATGGAATTTGTCTCTCTATGTGAACAATCATCTGAAAAACTAGGTACCATGTGATCTACCCTATCCTCGTGTAGGATATCGTGGGTATCAAGATAAATGCTCTCAAGATCAAGAAACTGTGTCTCATTTATGTGCTGGCAATCGTCTGTAAGACTGGTGTCCTCTGAAGTAAATGACAGTACTAATCTGAGACTGCTACATCCTCTCTCCATCTCAATGTGTATCTCTCCATTGTCTGTGTGGGATGATACTCTCCCAGCATCATAATCGAAGAGTGCTCTTGCTGTCAGCAAAAAGGGCCTCCCGAGAATGATTGGAGTAAGGTGTAACTGTATAGTGCATGTCATGTCTAGGATAGTAAAGTCCACTGAAAACTGCAAGCTCTGAACGGTTACCATAATGTTCCTCAGCACACCTGTAGGTCTCTTCACAGATCGATATGCAAACTGAAGTATCGCTCGTGATTTGTAGAGAGGTCGTAGCTTGAGCTTATCAAGCAAAGAGGATGGAAGCAAATTGATCGAGGAACCATTATCTAAGAGAATACGATGAAATTCGGCATCTACAATCTGACAAGTGACATAGTGAGCTCCAGAATCTTTCTTCTTATTGGGTACCTTGTTCCGAATAACACACGAAGTTGCCTTGATGAAGATATGCTTCTCAACTCGTGATCTCTTCTTCCTACGCATAGTGCATATATTTTTCAACTGATTCTTGAGCGTATGAAAGTGATCCAAGGCATCATGAAGTGGGATTTTCAAAAAGATATGATCTTTCAATAATCGTTCGGTCTCTGGAGTGACAACATTCTTTTTGATGTTTTTATTTCCTTTTCCAAATAAGGCATCGGGAAAAGAAACAATATCAGGAATGTCAAAATCAAACTTTTTATTCATATCAGAATCAGCGTGTACATCGAGAGTTTCAGAATTATGTACAAAACTCTCTAAAACAGGGGAAGAAAAATTTTTATCGGGAGTATCTGCATAGTCTGGTGTGATATCATCTTCTGATTCGCCTGTGTCCATGTCAACTGTTTCGCCATCGCTCCCTTCTCTCTTATCATCAAGGTGGTCCTCATTATCGTGACAGTCCTCCTCCTCAGCATCAGAATGTGATTGATCATGGATTGACTCTCGCTCCTCGTCATGTGCCCTCTCCTCTACTCTATCCGGTGCTTGTGGTGATCTACCGCTCCTGAGACGTATGAAGTTAGATAAAAATTCAGGAAAAGAGATCGTACCTATAGTGATGTCTACCTGATCTGAATGCCTCCTTTTGTTATTCGGGTTCATATGAGGCTGAGCTGAAAGAGTGGTCTTTGGCGCGATTAACTCATCCAGACGACGGTTAACCTGCTCTATCTCTGTTCTATGTGCAGTTTGGAGCGTGCTCAACATGTTCATGATCTGATTCAGTGCCAGGGCCTGTGAAGACATCTCAGATTCTGTGTGGTGACCCTGGCTATCTAATCTCTCCTGCCTTGGCATGTGTTGCTGTGAAGTGCATGGCTGAGGAGATCTCTGAGGTGTAAAGGAAAATTGCTGCTGCTGGTAATGATGTGTCTGTGAATGATTAGCAGGATACTGATAAGAATGTGGTCTCTGATATGCGTGTTGATGAGACTGCTGCTGCGTGTAAGGCTGTCGGTTCTAAAAATGTGGACGTCCATGCTGCGGATGACTATACTGTTGTTGCTGGCGATGAGGTACACTCGGTTACTGAATCGGGGTGCACCATATTCCGTTGATCTCAAGAGTGGCTTGAGGCTCAACATCTATGTCCACTGAACTGGTGATCTGACCGGGATTGGCATGAGACTGGTCCTCATGTCAATCAATATGCGGAGTCTCTGGCTCGCTCTGTACGTAATAAATCTGTCGGGTGGGTGGAGCGGGTAAAGACCTCCGTGCAGATTGTGAAGTCGAAGAAGCTTGAGCCTGCTGATACTGAAGTTGCAGTTCCGTCACCTTCTTCGTAAGATCACTCAGCTGTTGAGACAGAGATGAGAGTTTCTACAACTCTCGCAGCGGCTGTAAGTCCTGAACTTGTTTCTGAATCACATCTACCAACGTTAGATTCTTGCTAATAAAACCCATGTTGGTATTGGATTCAGAATCTGAAACGTTCGCCACCTTATGATGCTCTCGGTGATATGGTGGCTGAGGGGCCTTCTGGAATGCCCGAGTAGAGTCGACGACTCTCGAATTTTCCGCCATCCCTTCGAAGATGGACCAGACAGACTCGGCATCCTTATTCAAATAGCTGCCGTCACATGCGGCACTCACCATCCCCTGAATGTCCGGCTGGAGTCCTCCAAAATAATTTTGTATAAGCACCTTAATCGGTATCTCATGATACGGGCATCTCTCCGTAAGATCCTTGAATCGATCCCATGCCTCGTGGAAAGATTCATTCGGTAATTGTGTAAAATTGGAGATCTGACTCCTCATCATGTTCGTCCTTCCCAGAGGAAAATATTTACGCAGGAATGTGGACTTCAGATCGCCCCATATAGAAATTTTCCTCCCTAAATGACTCAACCAATAAAACGCCTTATCTGCTAAGGGGAAGGGAAAGGCTTTGAGGCGAACAGCCTCCTGCGTAACTCCTGGATAACTTGTCGTACCACAAATTATCTCGAACTGCTGCAGAAAGGTAAACAGCTCCTCTGTAGCGTTCCCATGAAACTTGGGAAGTAAAGAGATGAAGGACGGTCTCAGCTCGTATGGCCCTTGATTCGGCGGTAGCCAAATCCAATGGTGTACCGTCCTAGCTCCCGGGTCATACTCATCTCGTAAAGTAGCGGGAACCACTGCAGGTGGTAATGGGTTCCCGGCTCCTGCTCTCAGCGCGGCTATCTCAGCTCGCAACTCATTCTGAGTTCTGGATTGTTCTCGGATCTGTAGATTCATCTAACTGTAGGGTGTCGAGAATCCCTGTTATAATATCTGCGGCCGGATCCGGTCTTCCATCAGTATAGTGCTCCTCAGCTGGCCTCTCCTCCGTTGGTCCTTTTCCACGAGCCATGTGCTTCAGATCTTCTGTGAAAGAGAACTTCTCGTAAGAACTCAGCGAAAAATCAGCTGGAGAAAGTGACAGTAAATTGAGGCAAGGGTCTGCCTCAACAGACTGGCTGGGAGGCGAGGGAGTTTAGGTCTGACTCTCCTCGAGATCAGATGGGACCAACTCGGGAAGAAGATCATCCTGAGTTTGTGAAGATGTACGACGGACGGTGAAAGATCGAGGGCTCACAGAGTCTGAGCAAAATAGCCGTCGAATCATCATCTTCGATGTCAAGAGATTAATCGGGAGAGCACATTTATCGAATCAAGAGAGATGGGAGATGCGTGTAAGACGCGGTAACTCACGCCCTGCAAACAAACACAAAGCAAACCCCGTATTAACTGACACAACCCGGTGATGATTATAAGAGTTCGGTCGTTTATCTTGTCGGTTTTAAGATTGTGTTAGCATACAAGTATACTCTCCGATTATCGCGAGCTGATAGGTGTCCGGATTTTGCCGCAATACTGTCCCGAGTCTTTTTAGAAAACCACTTGCTCTCAGCCAGTATGGGGGTAAGTACGGACCGTTTTCGGCTATCCGTATTACTTGAGGACGGAGCCTTACGCAGTGTCCTCTAAACCCTCCACTCTGCTAATTAAACTCAGACCGTTTCCGGCTACCCAAGCGTACCCACTGAAAAACAGTGATTAGGTGTATAGACTGAGTAGTATTTTGAAAGAAATACGGACTTTGGCTCTATCCTTAAGGGTCGTCTCTTACTCACAAACTCTGAGAAGCACCTGCAGTTTGAAATGCGGGGGTTACTCTCCCAAATCAATTGATCTTTACATTTATTTTAGGTCAGATACTTAAGCAGTCCCGATTTTATTTTTGATTTTATATTTTTTGGATTTTTTCAAACAAACATCTACCGAATGTCTTTATTTTTTTAGAAGTCATAAAATCATACACCTAGGTGGCGAGTCCTAAGACTAACTACGAGGGCGCAATCAGATAGGAAAAAAAACGAAAAACCCCTAAGCATGCACCTAGCCTCGTGAAAAGCCGCGGAAAATCGGCGATGTGAGAAAAACCGCGGTGGATGCCCCGATCCCCCGAATGCACGACACTCGGTGAATCAAACCCCGAGAAAAAGGAGAGGGGAGGTACAAGTCGGGATGCCCTTATGGGGCCTCTTTCTAAAGAAAACAAAAACAAGGGCAAGTGCCCTCTCTCTCTCTCACAAAAAAAATAAAAGGAAAAATTACAACACAGACTCTAACTAATCCTACCCTCAGCAACCAAAAATCTTGGTCTCTGCACTTTCAACTGCTTCGGCTTCCGAGGAAGCCGGGTGAACCTGCAGGCCCGACAAAGATCAGTTAGGAAAACACACGAAAAAAACCGTAAACAAAAATTCAAAGAAACACGAAAGACGTAAAACCGAAGAAAAAGCCGTAAATCAAAAACCGAAAGAAACAAAATTTGTAAAATCAAGAATATTAGAGAATGGAAAAAAAATCAAGTCAAAAACCGCTGTAGAAATAATGCCTCCCCGGCAACGGCGCCATTTTGATAACGCCGGTCCGACCTGCGGTTAAGATATCGGTGTAGAGAGAAGACCGTAGAGAGGGATCCACGTTGATCAAACAAAATACGATAAAATAGGAGAGAGAGAGTGAATCGGATAAAGCAGCTTTTTCTCCTATTTTATCGTTCACTAATTATTTTACCAGGTGAGTGTGTCTGGGCCGAACTCAAGGAGGCAGAATATTAAAACTGCGGTTTTTGAGACAAGGAAGAAATTCCAGAAAAATCCTCTTTATTCTTGATTTTAGAATGAAATAAATTGAAAAGAAATCCGGCTCAAAACTAACTCGAAATGACAAAATTCAAAACGACACAACGAAGCAACGAAAAATCTTGAAAAAATAATAGAAAAGTGTCTCGGATAGTTATCAGGCTAACCAAAAAAAATCGCGGAAAAATACGGAAAATTCGAGGTCCAAACAACCCCTACGAGCCAGGGGCATAACTGCAAAGAAAAGTTTATATTTTATTACAGAAAGGTTCCTATGGGGACTGAAATGAAAAGAAACTAAAGGAATTACATTTAGGTCCCTGTGCGGGGACCTAAATGCAATTTCTGGAAATATGCTAGAGCGCATCTGAAAATCTGGAACTTGCTGGGTTTATTGCGCAATTTTTCCATCGTTTCGCTCTGAACGACCATGATTAGAAGTCACGATGCCATCCGAGCTGTCGATGATGGGACACGTGTCGTCTAACTGTAGCGTCTGGCGTTCTTCATGATCTTGCTATCTTGCGCGCAGCTGACCACGGCGCCCTCTTCTCCAAATTGTCTCTGGCGAACGATAATGGTCTGGGGCCTCCGGCAGGACCAGAGGGGTGACGCCTTCACCCCTCGAGCTTGCCCGCGGTGGTGCTCCTCCGTAGGTGGCGGAAGGCGGCGGTTCTCCGTCGATGAAGTTGACAGTCCGGTTGGTCCTGGAACTGATAAGTGTAGGTACACCTTCTTTGATTGCGAATGTCTTTGCGTTAGGAAGTTCCAAATGCCCTGAGGTCGCTCCAGATGATAGATACACCTGCAAGTAGTAATTTGGGTGCTTGATTCACTCAAGAATCGGCCAAAAGATTAATAATTTTGCAAGTTAAAGATGATGTTTCCAGAAGTAGTGAAGAAAGGCGTGGGAAATAGCGAAGAATGAGGTGCGAGTTTATTTGATATCGAACCAAATCTGAGAGATGAATTGGATGGGCGTCTAAGCATTATGATTAACCAACCTAATTATGCAATTATCTACCCTAATCACGACACGTATTTCGAGAAAAAAATAGTAAGGTGGAGGAATAGATCTGGGAAAGAGAGGTGTATTACCTCGGATAACAGCTCGACGGTCGATCCTTCCCGGAGCTTGACGCGGTGCTGAGTTGCGATGCAAGGCGAGTGGTTGCCCTGGAGCTTCTCCTCCGACGTTCTTCTTCCTCGCGGGACAACGAATGGGCGCTGTCACCACCGTAGTCGGACGGTATGAAGCTTGGAAGGAGGGTCGGCACTGGAACTGGGGGGTTCAGGTAGTTGGAGAGGTCTAGTTGGTTGCACCAACTTTAGAGGAATTTATAGGTGAAATGGCAAGGATCTAAGGGTAGGCGTGAATTAGGATAGTTAGGAGGTGAAATTGGAGGGTTAAGATCGATCGAGGAGGTTAGGAATGAAGCGGGAGAAATTGTTGAAGAACGACCGGTTTCAGCAGAAGCTGCACCAGCTTCTTGGAGAAGAAGAACCAGGTGCTGACACGTGTCAACGCCTGGTTGGCCAGATGTTTAAAATACATTATAAATTATGTAATAAATAGCAAATGACATTATTTTAAATAGGTATAAAAATGAAAAATATAAATAATTGAATTATCTAAATTATGGCATAATTAAATAATAAATATTGTACGAAATATAAATATTATATTAATAAATAGGTATAAATAATACTTAATAAATATGTATTGAATTTTTAATTCAATAAATAAATAATTATATATTAATTTTATATTTTCTTAATTATTAGAATAATAAATAATGCCTTTGTGAATTTTTGTGGATTTTAATAATTCAGTTTAGATATATTAATAAATACATGTATAAGTCATATAGTTCAATTTCATCTATAAATTAAGGTTTTAGATTTTATTAAAATGATAAATAAGCTCCAAAATTCTGAAATAAATCATAGTGAAAATACAAGATCATGAAAATAATTAAAAGTTATAAAATTAATAAAAATATAAATATTGTGTTCTAAATAAAATAAATAGCCCATAAACCCCGTTGTCATTAGGTCCCAAAACCGATTTTTTGCAAACGGACTCCGATTTTAGTGAAATCACCTACATTAATTAGATAATATTATTTTATGAACTTTAAAGTGAGTAGAGTGAAGTTGGAGTTCGTATGAGGAAGTTATGATGTTCGGAAGTTGAGAATTTGACAATTTAAAAGATGGATTTCTTGGCATATTTATAAGATAATATTTTTAACTTATTTTTATTTTTTGTATACATTTTTAGAAATAATTAGGAAAAGAGTTTGGTGAAAAATATTTACATATGAATTAATTAAAAATCAATGAAGATTTGATATTTATTTGATAAATAATGAAGAATGTGTGGAATGTACTTTAATTATTTTTATGATTTTCTTTCCTTATCTCCCCCTACTTGTTTGTTTGTCGACCAATCCATACTAACTTGGTCACGGGGTTAAGTTATAAATATATCTTACAGCTATATTTATATTTTCTGAGTCATATTGTACATATATACATATTTACAATCTGCCTTCTTTTCTTTATTTTGATTCTTTTATTTATTTACATGTTTTTTGATGCATAAAAGTGCATTTTTATTCATGAATGGGGTTTTGATAAAAGATAGAAATTAATGAATATTTACATGTATTTGTTAAGGGTTTTAAGACAAAATGCGACAGAAATGTTAATGAATCATGGATTCATCAGCATGCTAATCTTCTATGGATTTTCACAACATCCCATGTATTGTTCTTAACAAGTGCATTGGAGTTTATGAGTTGAATTATATGTTAGGGTTTGAGTCCCACTTTTTCGGGAGTACTTATATATTTTTATCATTTGTGTAAACCCTACCGTAGCTACTCACTGTATAAAAAAGGCAAAGGGCTCTATTACGCAATAAGAAACATGGTTGATTTCCAGTAAGCACATGTTGATGTAGTTAATCCTATAATGCTTCACACCACTTGGTATTGGCTTGGGCTTCCGCCACATTCCTAGGAACAATAGAAGAAGAAATTGGATAACAATCTTTTGTAATGAGGATTGAGGTTAGATTACTCTACATATCTTTCTATCATTTATCATGAGGGGGCGCTGTCTCATGACTTTCCAGATACCAATAGGCACATTTTCTATCTTCGTTTTGTTTCCCTAGGCATAACCTTCATCATAGTTGAGAGAGAGAGAATCGGGAAAATCTATTACCTGTCATTGAGGATCACGTACTGGAGCAGGAGAAGATGAGCCAGAATGTGTAGGGCTCCTGTCTATTCAGCTGATTATTGCTGCCCAAAATGCGTGTTTTCTTGTTCATTATGTTTGATTTCCACATGCAACTCATTCATCTTCTCTGTCTTTTTCTGTCATGCAGTTCTGTGCCTTTCTGTATTATAATTTTAACTTCACCCTTAGAGGTCAAAATCTTAAGTCTTTCTACTTCTGATGCTCACTCATGTTCTCCCCTAGAAGAGAAGAAGTAGAAGATTTTGGTTGTTCTTCAAAAGATGACATCTTTAGACTTTAGTGACAAAATGGGTTAAGGCACTTATACCCTTTTTATGTGACAAAATACCCGAGGACAACCCCTTTATACGTAGGGGTCCAAAATCTTATCCTCAGGTGTCAAATTGTGAAAAAACATGCACAAAAAAATCAAACACCCATGAAATAACCTATGCTCATCCAACAAAAGATATATTATAAAGTAAGGGGTTCATCCTTGATGTACATGAGGTGGCACACACTTTTCAATAAATGCATCAACGAGTATCACATCTTGCCAATACCTTTGGGGCACATTGAGATATGTCCAATAATGACAATTTTGCTGGTCAGTTACTCCATTCTCTGTTGTGGAGTATAAATGTAGGCCTCGCAATGATATTTCTCTTGAATGAATTTTTGCAGTGCCACACTATGTTCTCTATAGTATTATTTGAGTGGAACACTTCAACTGACATCAAATAGATTGGATACCTTTTTGTTAAAACTTCGAAGAATAACATAAAATTCAAACTTGATCTTTATCAGATAAACAAAAACACATCTCAAACAATCATCAATAAACATTATGGTACTAGTAACCATCCATAGATTCCGACATGGCTAGTTCCAAACATAATGATACACTAATGAAAAAGGAGACATACTTTTATTATCAAAAATAGGGTTAACATTTTCTGATGTGCTTCATGAGTGGCAAATCTCTCAACGAATTCACAACGTGTTTCCAGAAATAAAGTAGCAAAGAGTTTTTTTTAAAGAACCAAAGTTCAGATGTCTAAGTCGACTGTGCTGCAAGATAATCAATGTAATTGTCCTTGCCATCTCAAATGCGGCAGAGACCAGGCAATCTTGGCAGGGAGTTTGTAGAGACCATCAGCGATCATATCAACCCTGTTTTCTTCCCAGTCAGAAGATCCTGCCAGTCAACTATCCTTGTGAAAAATAAATCAATGGTAAACCAGGAACATGAAGTGCATTTTGCAACTGAATATAATCACCAGATAGTAATACTCCTTTTCCAACATTGGCAACAGTCGATCCTTTTCTTATAGCCATATGGTCCATACGAGACTCGAATTTGTATCCATTGAAGTCATGGGGATTTTATGTCATGGTCGATTGAGCCAATATTTAGGATCCATTCATCAATAGTTGACATGGTATCAGAAGTACCTTTCTTAACATGGGCTTTGTTAATGGAGGATGTATCGTCAACTTCTTCAATACCTGCTACGATCTTAGATAGTGCAGCCTGAAGTTTTTGAACTTAATCTGAAAACATCTTCATACCTTGTTCACCAACTATCTTTGAATCAAGTGGCTAAAACCATAGTGTTATGGCTTTGGAAATAAATCAAGGAGAACATTGCCTCGGTCTTCACCTGTCAAGGAGGCTTCTTATTAAGGTACATGCCCGACCAGCCTTGCGTAATATGATCTGGCTTGGTGCAATGTGTGCACTTCTCTACCTGATTCCCACCCTGTGTTCTTTGTGCACTTCTTTACCTGATTCCCACCTTGTGTTCTTACTGTCATGGCCATAATGCCCCATGCTTCTAGAGACAGAAGCTTGTTTTAAGGATCTGGATTTGCACATTCTCATTATCTAGCTTCTGATGCATGCTGATCCTTTTCCAATGGAATTGCAGGTCATTTGGAAACTTCCTCCCAATTGGATTTTTGTATAGCCATAATTGGTAGCATCAATCATTTCCATCTTATAAGATCATGCAGTCTCTTGAGTACGTTGCTAGATCCAGACCTGTTGTTTTTTCTCACTGAACATGCTGGCGAGAATAGTCCACATCAGATAAACAATCTTTTTCCTGATGACTAATAGTTCTAGCTCAGTAAAGGCAAAGTTGATGATCCATGTCTTGACGTGGTTGTCTTCAAGATACCAAAGTTCCTAACATGGATACCTTGCAGAGAAAGAAGGCGATCGATCGAACACGAATTTGATCAGTCGTTCAAACTATGACTGGTTTCTCAACTTGGAGTCATGATCGATCCTAGAAGGCTCTTGGAAAAAACAAGCAAAAAATGATCAATCGGCCTGGGAACTTTGATCAATCATGGGATGCTCTTGAAAAAAACACAGGAGCAGAATGCGATCGATCCATCTGGAATCTTAATCGATAACTTCATGGCAGACTGATGATCACATCATCGTGTGGAACAAAACACAGCAGAAAGAGCAAACATAAAATGTGATTTATGTGGAAGCCCTCTTCAAGTAGTGGAGGAAAACCACAAGAATGATCATCATGCAACCTCCCATGAGTGACTACGTTTTTTCTCTTAGTTCTCAAGACACGGAAACACGACTCAACAAATACTTACACACTATTTAAAAGTAGAATAGGAACATATTTGCCATACTGCGAAAATATTTACATGAATGAACATGAGCTGCCGGGAAAATCCCCGACTTCCTATTTTTAATCTTTTGCATCTTGCCTTTTAATTTCTCCACTGTTTTATTACTTGAGTTTTCAGTCAAGTAAAGCTTCTAACCTCTCACCACCATGAGATCCATGTCTCCCAAATGTGATGCAATGGTCACTGTCTTGTGCTATTTGCTTACTGATCATAACCGAAAAAGATTGGAGAGTAATCCATCATTTTTTCGAGTACAAACGTATGTCGACATGTATCATCAGAGTTAAATAGTACATGTGCTTTGTGCAGGGACATTCTCCGATGGGGAAGAAACATTGGATCGAGCCAAACAAGGACCAGGAGACGTGCAGGCTCTGCTGTTTACAGCAGTGCTTCTTCATTAGAAACCCTTGTAAGTATCCCTTCTCCATCCCATGCAAGCTATTCCAGGGTTTCTGAAGTTTTCTTCGATGGTAGATTGGGCATCTGTACTTGACTAATGAGAGCCGTCTAGACGAGCTCATGTGCAAGTTGGGATTCTCCGCCGACGCATCGGCTGAGAAGCTCGTTGAGAAGAAGGCATAGACTTATTCCCTTCATTACAGGTAAGCACTATCTCAGTAGCCTGGAAGATTTGACAAAGGAAGCATGTAGAACTAAATGTATCTTATTGGTATGGTTCCTTTATTAAGTATTAACTAAGGAAGTTGCAGTTAGCATAGCCTGTGATATGATGTCGGATCTGTGGTACTGGCCGCGGCAACTGTCCGGTGCTTCTACGAGCAGAGGGAGTGCTCCAGTTTTACCTTGCCATTGCAACCAAAATCTTGATGTGCACCTTCAAACCAAATCGATGGACAATCCGGGCATTCAGATGTACTGCGAGTTCCTGATAACAGTCATATCTGAGTTAGATTTTAAAACGAAATGGGGGATTGCATCCAATGACAATCACCACGATCTAATTATGGATGAGATTCCATGTAATCACTTTACATTACGGCAATCCAGATGAGTTGTAATGTATTTCCTTGTAGCACAATCATGTTGTGAACTACTACTTTAACAAGTCTATGCATGTGGTATACAAAATAAAAGGCCTGAGTTCATGCAGCTTAGCATATCTATCTTTTGGTTCTTTTTCTTTCTGTGAAGCTGTGTTTGTGTCAGAGCATAACTGCGAAGAGTTATGTCAGATCCAACAAATAAACAAATTACTCCATTTTATTCTGGAATAATCAAAACGTTTGTCATATACCGCAGCAAAATATTCTGAGATCCTAATTTATAGAGTAAACAAAAAAAGTTTTGAAGTATATACCTGATTTCAATGGCAACCTCAACTTTAAAAGGTAACAATGTAATATCCAATCTTTAATATTTATCTCAATGTGGTCCTTGACGGCCCTTGACTATTGAAATTTAGTTGATCATATTGTCTTTCTAACCTTAAATTACAACAACTGAAAATCACATTGAGACAAATATAGCGATCCATTCAGCATTTGAAAATTATGCATCTAAAAATGAGTCTGCTTATTACAGTTTTAGTGGACATATGATCCATTTGGATAATTTCCCTATATATATTTTCAACTTAATTCAAGATTTTTAACTTATCCATCAAAATAATCAAATTTTAGCGGTCTTAGAATTGTTGTAATCAATCCTTTCAGATGATGTTAGAAATGCATGTTTTACACGAAATTTGAAACACATAATCCACCTAACATTTTAAGTAAATCCCCAATGATCCATTTTTAAAAAATCTATAAAGGATAATTTGTGGTACTAATGCATGTAACTTACATTCCTCTTGGTGCATACTCCCCAACGGCATATGTATGTATATTTATATATGTTTTTGCGTGTGTGTAGGGTTATATTTTTTTGTAATGTTTGCATAAATGATCATGCCTTTAGCAACCCAAGAGAAAATATTATGTATTTAAAATATATAGATTATAAATCTGTAAGTACGTCAAAACTTGAAAGTTTGAAGGTAATAGCTCAATGAAAAGACCCATCCTTATGAACGTATTCGAAGATAATTAGAACAATAGTATCACTACAACAAAAGGGTATATAGTAACGTTTTGTTAAATTTTGAATTGAAAAATCAACATCGATTACTTAACAGTTTGGAAAAATAACAATGAATAATTAACCTTTGTTATAATACAATGCTGCCAGTGATATAACAACACATGATATTTACCCCTAATTTCGAGTAAAAAGAATAACACCTTGTGTGGTAATTAAGATTTGCTTTATAAAGTTATTGATTTGGTCGTCTTCTTCTTTCAGACTTCTTCTTTCAGATCCGAGGAGCGAGAAGCAACTGATGCTGCTCCGATGGACGTCTTCAGCGGACGGGGTCGGCGGTGTCATGCGATCAAGGAACTTGTCCTGCTCTTTCTATCGTTGTTGACGCAGCACTACTCGCAGCAAAGCTGGGGCAAGGGTACGCAGCAGAGCTCAACCGAGACGAGGAGTCCTCCCAGGTGGTCGTGAATGATGTGGATCTTGTGGGGATGATGCTTTGATGCTCGTTGGGTTACGCTGGATCTGCAAAATGGACGATGGAGGTAGCGTATGCTGCTGTGAAGCAGCGGTAGGTGTGGGTATGCTGGAGAAGATGGTGTATGCGTGAAGTGGAGGGTGTGCGTGGTGGTGTTTGTGTTGTGGCGGCAGCTGTGCGTGAGTGTTGATGAATGGAGTATCTTCTAAAAAAAAATGTATTAGAGTATAATTCACACGAAAGTTAAAGCATGAAATACATTTTGAACGAATAATATGAGTTAATACATCTGGAGAAGGCTGTATCATGACAGTAAATGTATTATGCTGTTTTTTGTAGACATTTCAATAGTAATGCCACATATATAACAAATATAACATTGTCATTTAACAAACCATAATGTCGAGTTCTCGAAATTTGGTGGTCCGTGTAATCCCAACCGTTTCAAATATACCGATAAATATAGAATAAAAAAATTTGTACTTATTCTAATAAAAATAAAAATATCCACATACATAAAAAAAAGAGAAAATAATTAGAGTTTTTGATAAAATATTTACTTTAGTAAATTCTATTTTGAAGTGGACAAGTATGCAATTGCACCTATTGTGTTTCCGTCTCTCTCTCTCTCCTGTCGGTTACATTACATATGGCCCCCTGCAGTAAAATTGCAGTGGGATTTCCTGAGGAATGACCACGTACCAACACGTTTTTCTTTCCCTTTGTACCTTCGTCCATTGCCTGCGCACAATTTCTAGTCATTGAACCTCTCTCTACTCAGATCAGATCTGCGAACGCCGCAATGGAGATCGAGAGCCACATCCGACCTCGACCGGATCAGGAGCAGCAGCTCGAGGACGGCGACGAATCCATGGAGGTCCCCGGTCTCCTCCCCCTCGCCTGCCCCTCCCACCAGCCATACGTCTCCGAACTCCTCTCCTTCACCCTCGATCGCCTCCACAAGGTCTCCATCTTCATCTCCATATCGATTTAGATCTCGATCCCTCTGTTTTCCAGTCTATTTAGCGTTTTTTTCCTGATGGATCTGTTGATGGATTCGGCAGGAGCCTGAGCTGCTGAGGGTGGACGCGGAGAGGATCCGCCGGCAGATGCAGGAGGTCGCCGTCGGAAACTACCGTGCCTTCATCGCTGCTGACGATGCGCTCTCCGCTTGCAGGGAGCAGCTCGCCGCCATCGGCCACCACCTCGACGACATGGTAGAGGAATTCAACATTGGCCATTTTCCGCTGAATTGGGAGTTGCTGAAGGAAAAAATGTTTTTTTAATTCGATGTTGTTACACGTAATGGAGAAATCTAGAGCCAATACTGTATCTTCATGTTCTGAGTTAAGTCGAAACTCGGTAGATTCTGGGAGCCAAATATTGCAATAATATATACAAGTTATATTTTCGAAGGAAATCGGTAATTGTAAGGCTTGAAAAATCATCCTTTGGTCGGTAAGCGTAGGAGAAGTTACTTTTTATGTTTGGCTATAATTTTGGTTGAATGTAAGTTAGAAATGTATAACTGGTACATCCACAAAGGCACAAACACATGAATTCTGTGTCTTCTTTGAAAGAAAAATCTCTGCTACCAACACCCTTACACCATGCTTCACTTTCAGTGCCACCAACATCATGACATCGCTTCCCGTTTCAGCATACATCTTCGGGGCATCATGCAATTGGAAGATGTTTGTGCCACAACCTGCCTTTGTAACATGTTATCCCCATATATCTTGACTCCCAATAATAAAACGGTGCCCCAAGATCTCCCAGACTCGAATCATACAACAAATATCTGGCCAATTCCACACCTGGAAATAAATCCCCAAGACAACTCCTTTCAAAATCTCGTGTCGAGATATTTATATCTTACATTATTGTTTTTCTCATTTCTATTTTCTTTATATACCTCTCATGTAATTAATCCAGGGCTTTTCTCCTATAAAAGAGAGCCCTAAGGTCTCATCTAATACATGCTCTTCTTTTCTTCTAACATGGTATCGGAGCAACGATCCTAGATCGGGGTTCCCGTATTCAATCCTCGCCCTACATCCCCCCTCCTAAACCCCTGGCCCCCAACCCCCGTTGTTGCGCCGCCCAGCCCAACGACTCCAGCCGCCTAGCCTAGCGGCCAAGGACTGCCGCCCAGTTGGATCGGATTTCGTGATTTTTCACATATAAATCACGACTTCCGACTCTAGATCACAACAAAAAGTAATGAGGATAGTTGTATGAGTATACATTTGCAACCAATCCTCCATATTCTTGTGTAGACTTACTCATATCAGTCTACACCTCATTTTTTTCCGGATTTTGGCACTCTTATTACAATGTCAGAGAACAAGGGTGACGTCTTCTCATCATCCGGTGTCTTCAACGGCATAACTCCTATTGTGAAGATGGATGCGACCAACTACGAGTTGTGGTCCATGCAGTTTCACACCCTTATGCAACGCCATAACAAGGAGCACATTCTGACGGATTCAGAGCCAGCGGACAAGGCTAGGGCTAATGCTTCTTGGAAGCAAGATGATGCCTATGCTTGCATTTGGCTCTCTGGCACACTCACCACGGAGATTGCCAATGATATTGTCAATCAATCCACAACAAAGGCTATGTGGGACATCTTAGCAGACACTTACGAGCAAACAAAGAATGAAAGCAAGATTCTTCAGCTGCAATATGATATTTTTTCGACCGAACAGAATGGTCAACCACTTCATGCCCACTTCTCACATCTCAGAGGCATGTATGAGCGACTGCACAACTTCATGCCCATTACTACCAGCACTGAGCAACAACAGACATATCGTAATGCCATTATGACAGGAGTCTTTCTGTCATCTCTTGACTTTGAGTACGATGCAACACGTACTCAACTTCTGACTGGAGAGACGATACCTCCAATGGAGGAGGTCTACAAGAGATTGAGTAGGATCACTACCTCATCTACTACTACGACCCATACTCCCTCTGCTATGGCAGCCTCTCGTGGTAGAGGACGGACTTCACAGTTTCGCTGACGTGGACCTCGTGGTCGAGGAGGAGGATGTCAACGTGGTCCATGTCCACATTGCCACCGTCCTGGTCATTCTAAGGACACATGCTATCAGAAGCATGGATATCCCGCGTCTGCTCGTGTTGCTGAGCAAACCGAGCCCACTTCTGCCCCTTCTCATGATGCACGATTTGATGGTATTGTTTCTAGGTTATGAGAGATGATGAGCACTCCTACCACTTTAGCTGCAGGTTCTTCAGATGTAGCAGCTAATGTTAGAGCTTCGTCTAGTTCATCATGTATTGCTTATGCGCTTACCGGTTGTAGCAGTTCAGATGTGACTGATTGGATTATGGATTCTGAAGCATCAAATCATATGTGTGGCGATCGAGCATAGTTCAGTTCTTACAGGTCTATCTCGCCTGGTAAATCTGTGGTGATTGCTACGTTTGCCCATTGTTGGTCAAGGGGATATTGTTTTAGATTCTACGCATCTACAGAATGTTTTATATGCTCCAGATTTTCAGATGAATCTTTTGTTTGTTAGTCAAATTACAAAAGATTTACATTGTCATACCATATTTGATCCTTCTTCTCTTGTTTTTCAGGACATACTCACGTGCATGGTGATTGGATGTGGCCGTGAGCAGAGAGGACTGTACAAGCTTGTCCTACCACCATGTGCTGAGGCTGCTACTATTCCGCTGGATCTGTTTCTCCTTTTATATGGCATCTTCGTTTTGGACACCTTCCTCTACAGAAGATGTGTCATGTTCTACCTCAGATCTCTACTCGTGCTACCTTGGACTGTGAAGCCTGTCAGCTTGGGAAGCACCGATGTTCTTCTTTTCCGAGTCGTCATAGTAGTCAGTCATTTGAGTTGTTTCATTTTGATATCTGGGGTCCTAGTTATGTTCCCGATCATCAGGAACACCGTTTTTATATTGTTGCTATGGATGATTTTTCTAGATTATCTTGGGTCTTCTTGTTGAAACATAAGTTTGAATCATGTGCTATCATTAAATCTTTTCTTATTGAAGTTAAGAATATCTTTTCTGCTAATGTGAAATTTATTCGTACTGACAATGACTTGGAGTTTTCCACCTTACATTTATCTGAATTTCTCCGATCTCTTGGTATTATTCATCAGACGTCTTGTGCTTATACTTCACAGGAGAATAGTGTGGCTGAACGCAAACATCATCATCTTTTGGATGTTACGAGGACCCTTTTGATTCGTAGTTGAGCTTCTCATTCCTTCTGGGGTGATGCTGTTCTCACTGCTTGCTACTTGGTGAACCACATGCCATCCACTATTCTTGGAGAAAAGGTTCCCTTCTCGATTGCGCTTCACAAGAAGGACCTATTCTCCTTTACTCCCAGAGTTTTTAGGTCTGTAGCTTTTGTCCACAAGCTCTCACCTAGAGCTGTCAAATATGTCTTTGTTAGTTATTCTCGTACCCAGAAAGGGTATAGTCTTATAGATGTTTTGATCAATGACGAAAATATTATGTTAGTGCTAATGTCACATTTTGTGAGTCTATTATGTACTTTTCTTTTACAAGTGACATGTTGTCTAATGCTGGTGAGGATGTTGTTGTTCCTCCACCTCCGTTATCTACACCTTCTGCACCCCATGTTGAGTCTCAGTCATCTCCACCTCCACCACCTCCACCTCTGCCTACCTTGACCCAGTTCCTACCGTAGTTTTACATTCGCGGGTCTTCTACTCGCCCCTCTACTCATGCGCCTTCCCCATCATCCATCACACCTCAGATATGTAGCAAGCACACTGTTTCTACTGATGGCACTGGAGATTTGAATGTTCCCCAGGATACAACACAAGATGAATTGATACCAGAGAACATAGAAGCTGATGACCTGGATCGTTGGATGTACCTATTGCTGAGATATTTCTCTCTTTATATATTATCTTGTAATTTCATATTTCCTTTGGTTATCCATGTAATTTTCCCTAGAGCTTTTCTCCTATATAAGAGAGCTCTAGGGTTATGAGTACAACTTTTCCTTTTGCCGTTCCACATGGTATCAGAGCGACGGTCCTAGAGCGGAGCCTACGCCCTAAATCCATGTCCCCTATCAAAACCCTCACGCATCGTCGACGCCACACGGCTTGCTCCTGCGGGCTTGCACAACCGCCTGTCCGCTTGTACCACCGCGTGGCTGTGCTACTGCGTACCCACGCAACACTGCGCGCACGCGACCTGCGCGCTTGTGTGCTCCATCACGCATGCCTGTGCGCCTCTGTTCGTATGTGCGTGCATGCGCGCTTGCGCACCTTCGCGCATCAACGTGCATTCCTGTGCAACTGCGCACTCCAGCACGCCTGTGATCCCGCGTACGCCCCTGGCTCTGTTCAGATCTCCTAAGGTGTGACGTGACCCTCTAAAAGATCCTAGACTTTCAAGAGAGTCTTCAAAGAATGGAAGTGGTTGTGGTATGAGTCTACACCCACAACCATCTTCCTATATATCTGTGTAGACATTCTCTGTCCAAGTTTGCAACCCCAGTTTTGAGAGATTGTTGTCATCATGTCGGACAACAAAGCAGATATTCCATCCCTGGGTGCCTTCAAAGGTCCATCACTCATTGTGAAGATGGATGGAACAAATTATGAATTGTGTGCCATGCAGTTCATGAGTCTAATGCAGTGTAATGGCAAGAAGCATATCCTCACACAGGAGGAGCCTATCGACAAGACTGGGGTTAATGCCTCATGGGAGACAGATGATGCGTATGCACGAGTATGGCTTTCTGGAATAGTATCCATGGAGATAGCCAATGACATTTTGAGCTAGCCCACTGCAAAGGTAACGTGAGACATTCTCGCCGTTACATATTCTCCGGATAGAATGAGCCAAAGATTCTGCAACTTCAGCACGATATCTTCACTTCGAAGTAGAATGACCGTCCTCTCCTTACCCTTTACACTTCGTTAAGGGGTATGTTTGAGAAATTACATGGTTACATTCCCTTGACTGCTACACCAGAGCAACTCAAGGCATACAGGGATTCTGTGATGACGGGAGTCTTTCTAGCGGCACTGGATCCTGAGTGTGATGCAGCTACAGCACAGATTCTTACCGACGCCACTATTCCTCCGATGGAGGAAGCATATCGCAGGCTGAGCGTACTCTCCATATCTTCTGGTAGTTCTTCCGCATCTTCGACTCCTTCAGCCATGGCAGCATCTCGTGCAGGGGAAACACTACACAATTCCGTGGTCGAGGTGGTCGTGGAAGAGTGTGAGGGGCAATAGACCCCCTCGTCAGCCATGCACTTATTGTCATAGGTCAGGTCATTCAGAGGAAACATGATATCCTAAGCATGGTTTTCCTGCTTTAGCACGTGTAGCAGAACAGATGCAGCAGGGCATCAGTTCGTCTAGCGCATCTGACCAGAGGTTTGATGAGTTAGTTGCACGACTTAGGGAGATTATGCCGTCTCCCGGGTCAACCAACACATAGTCAGGACCTTCGGAGGTAGCATCCTCAACTACTACATCCACATCAGGTACAACATATGCTTATACTAGTTGTTACAGGGCAGACTTGTCAGAGTGGATCATGGATTCAGGAGCATCACATCACCTTTGTGGTGACAGAGGGTAATTCAGTACCTATAGCTCGACTCAGTCAGGTAGATCTGTGGTGATAGCTGATGGGACACATTCCCCCATTACTGGTCAGGGGGAGGTGTAGTTAGAAATGCGGCTTCAGAATGTTCTTTACGCTCCTGAATTCTCTATGAATTTGTTATTTATTAGCCAAATCACCAAGGATTTGTATTGCCGTGCCATATTTGACCCTTCCGCTCTTGTGTTTCAGGACAATCTAATGGGCAGGGTGATTGGAACTGGCCGTGAGCAAGGAGGCCTATACAGACTGGTGCAATCTCCATATGCTGTTGTCTCCTCTCTTTGCACTGGTTCTGTCTCTCCATATATGTGACACCTTCGCTTTGGTCATCTTCCTCTGCAAAAGCTGCATCATGTTCTTCCTCAGATTTCTCCTCGCTCTACTTTCCAGTGTGAGGCCTGCCATCTTGGGAAGCATCATAAATCCATATTCCAGAGTCGTTAGGGTCAAAGTAGTCATGGTCTCTTTGAGTTAATTCATTTAGATATTTGGGGTCCCGGTTGTGTTCTTGATCTTCTGGGACATCGCTTTTATCTTGTTGCTGTTGATGAGTTTTCTAGATTATCATGGGTCTTTCTGCTTAAGAACAAGTCTGATGCTAGTCCCTATCATTCAGTCTTTTATTAATAAAATAAGAAATCTTTTTTCTGCAACTGTCAAGTATATACGTTCTGATAATGCACTTGAATTCTGTAGTACATAACTTTCTCAATTTCTTAGATTTCATGGTATTGTGCATCGGACGTCATGTGCTTATACGTCCCAACAGAATGGAGTGGCTGAGAGGAAACATCGCCATCTCTTGGATATCACCGAGACTCTTCTAATTCAGAGTTGTGCTCCTCATTCCTACTGGGGAGACGTTCTTACTGCATGCTATTTGGTGAATCGTATGCCTTCATCGATTCTGGGGAGAAAATTCCGTTTTCGACTGCGTTTCCTGAGAAGGATCTTTTCTATCTCACACCTCGTGTTTTTGGCTGTGTTGCATTTGTTCATCAGATGTCTCCAGGTCTTGACAAGCTCTCTCCTAGAGCAATCAAGTGTGTTTTTGTTGGGTATTTCAAGACCCAAAAGGGGTATCGTTGTTTTGACCCTGCTCGACAAAGGTACTATGTTAGTGGTGATGTCACCTTTTTAGAATCCATCATGTATTTTTCTCCTACAGGTGACAAGCTCATTCCGTCAGAATGTAGGGAAGAGTTTTATATGCCACTACCTCCTGTCTCTCTTACTCTGCCACCACCACCACTACCACCACCATCTCCATCTCCTGCCACACCTAATTTCTTTCCACAGGTTTACTAGCACCGGTCTCGTGCTCATGTGCCTCCACCATCATCTAGCTCAACTAAGGTATGTCCTTAGCATTTGAGTCCCTCTGATGGCACTGGTGATTTGAGTGTGCAGGATGCTGTTGATAATGTTCCTTGTAAGGATACAGAGGACATGGATGTCCCTATTGCTTTACGACAGAAGAGGCGTGCATGTACAATGCATCCTCTTTCTTCTCATGTCTCTTTGGCGCGGTTATCTGGCGACTTTCAGAGGTTTGTTACTGCCTTATCCGCAGTACATATACCGAGATCCTATCAGGAGGCATTACAGAGTGGTTCTTGACGTCTTGCTATGGAAGAAGAGATGCCCGTCTTGCAGTCTCGAGGCATGTGGAGCGTCGTCTCCGCTCCCCCATGTGCTTCTGTTGTTGGCAGTAAATGGATGTTTACCATTAGACACCATGTAGACGATTCAGTGGACAGATACAAAGCCCGTTTGGTTGCGCGTGGATTCATCCAAATTTATGGGGTGGACTATCAAGATACTTTTTTTCCTGTCGCGCGTCACTCTACACTCTGTATCCTTATTGCTGTTGCTATGGTGAATGATTGACCTCTTTTCCAATTAGATGTCAAGAATGCCTTTTTATATGACGACCTCCAAGAAGAAGTTTACATGCAACATCCACCAAGGTTTACTGCTGAGGGGGAGTCTAGTATGGTTTGTAAACTTCATAAGGCTATACATGACCTTAAGCAGAGTCCGAGGGTGTGGTTTCAGAAGCTCTCATAGTTGATTCAACTATAGGGCTTTGCCAGATCTACTGCAGACTATTCTCTTTTTGTTAAGAGAACTCGGAGAGGTACTGTTGCTATTTTGGTTTATGTGGATGATATTGTTGTCACAGATAGTGATAACGAAGGAATTCAGGTAGCCAAGGATTTTCTTGGACAACAGTTCGTGACCAAGGATCTTGGTAAGCTGAGGTATTTTCTCGGACTAGAATTTGCAAGAAACCAGCAGAGAATGGTAATGACGCAAAGGAAGTACGTCATTGACCTCCTATCTGAGACGAATATTACAGGCTGTAGACCAGCTACTACTCCAATGGATCCCAATGCTCGGCTATATGATGATGACTCTGCAGAGATGGATAAGAGACAGTACAGAGAGCTGGTAGGGAAGCTATTGTATGTCACCATTACCAGGCCTGATATATCGTTTGCAGTCAGCAGAGTTAGTCAATTTATGGAGCAACCTAGGCAACCTCATATGGATGCAGTCAACATGGTCTTGAGGTATCTCAAGTCTTCTCTAGGTGCAGGACTTCTATTAAGAAGAGACACGACCCTGGCAATATCAGGTTGTGTGGATGCAGACTATGCTGGGTGTCCCAAGGACAAGAAGTCAACTTCAGGCTTTATTGTATTTGTGGGTAGCTCATTAGTTTCATGGAGGAGCAAGAAGCAGATAGTTCTGGCCAGATCTAGCGCAGAATCAGAATATAGGGCAATAGCCCAAGGGAGCACAGAAATGATGTGGGTCAAATCTGTCCTGACTGACCTAACTATGGAGATGCATCTTCCTATGCATCTGCAATGTGATAACCAAGCTGCCCTATTTATAGCAAATAATCCAGCCTTTCATGAAAGGACAAAGCACATTGAGGTTGACTGCCACTACACCCGTGATTTGATTCAGAAAGGTTTATATTCATTTCTCATGTTGCTTCAGGCGATCATGTTGCTGACATATTCATCAAAGCACTTGCAAAGGGACCATTTCACCGTTGTTGTTCCAAGCTGAGCATGATAGATATTTATGCTCCAGCTTGAGGGTGAGTGTTGAGATATTTCTATCTCTTTATATGCTATCCTGTCATTTCATATTTCCTTTGGTTATCTATGTAATTTTCCCTAGAGCTTTTCTCCAATGTAAGAGAGCTCTAGGTTTACGAGTAATACAACTTTTCCTTTCGCCTTTCCACACCTATTGCCTTGAGGAAGCCACGCCACCAATATGCCACTTATCCTCTAGCTGCGCATGTTTCATTAGACCATCTTTCAGAGGAGTACCGGAGGTTTGTTGTGGGACTCTCTGCTGCTACTATCCCACGAACATATCAGGAGGCCATACAAGACAATAGGTGGCGACTTGCTATAGAGGAGGAGATGACCGCTTTGCAGTCATGTGGTACCTGGAGCATTGTTATTGCTCCTCCAGGTGCCTCTGTTGTTGGATGTAAATGGGTCTTTACGGTGAAGCAACGAGCAGATGACATTGTGGATCGCTATAAGACAAGGCTTGTGGCATGTGGGTTCACCCAAACTTATGGGGTGGACTATCATGATACCTTTTCTCCAGTGGCCAGGCACTCTACACTTCGCATTCTTCTATCAGTTGTTGTTTCACAGGACTGGCCTCTTTACCAACTTGATGTGAAGAATACATTTTTATATGGTTATCTACAAGAGGAGGTATATATGCAACAACTACCATGGTTTGCTACTGAGGGGGGGTCTCAGGAGGTGTGTAGGCTCCATAAGATGATTTACAGCTTGAAGCAGAGTCCGAGAGCTTGGTACCAGAAGCTATCGGAGTTGATAGAGCAACATGGGTTTGTGCGATCTACTGCGGACAACTCACTTTTTGTTCAGAGGACACTGGTACTGTTGCTATTCTTGTTTATGTTGATGATATTATTGTCACAGGGGATGATGAGCAATGTTCAGGAAGGCGCTACGCGGTATTCAGTCGGAGGGGTCACTGCATAGAGAGTATGCGGTATGCGGGAGAGTATGCGGTTTTATGCGGTTTGGTATTTTTTATTATTAAAAATATAAATAAATATTTAATATTATGGTAATATCCTCAGTCGAGAGAGTATGCGGGGAGTATGCGGTTTTATGCGGGAGAGTATGCGGTTTTATACAGGGAGTATGTGGTTTTATGCGGGGAGTATGCGGTTTTATGCGGGGAGTATGCGGTTATGCGGATGGGGCTATTTGGCTTTAGATTAAATAAAAAAAGTTCTATCAGAAAAGCGGTCGAGTATGCGGCCGCCATAGGGGGTATACTCGGCCGAGTATGCGGGTCAACCCGCATACATGACCGTTTCATCATACTCGGAGCGGCAAGGCTACCGAGTACGAGTATGCGGCCGAGTATGCGGCTTAGTCGGCCGTTTTTCTGAACATTGATGATGAGCAAGGCATTCAGGCTGCCAAGGAGTTCCTAGGTCAACAGTTTGTGACTAAGGACCTTTGGCAATCTTCGATACTTCCTTGGATTAGAGTTCGCCAGAAATCAGCATGGTCTTGTGATGACCCAGAGGAAGTTTGTGACGGATCTTCTTTTAAAGACAAGTATGACAGGGTGCAAGCCTGGTATTACCCCTATGGATCTGAGTATGAGATTGTATGATGATGATACTGAGGAGGTATATAGGAGGAGATATAAAGAGCTTGTTGGGAAGAAACTATATGTCACTATCAACCAGACGGATATATCTTTTGTTGTGAGCAATGTTAGCCAGTTCATGGAGCAGCCCAGGAAGGTTCATATAGATACAGTCTATTGATCTTGAGATATTTGAAGACTTCACCCGGTTCTAATCTTATATTCAGTAGAGATACATCTCTTGAGGTGACAGCTTGTGCAGATGCAGATTATGCAGGTTGCCCTAAAGACAAGAAGTCTACTTCTGACTTTGCTATTTTCGGTGGGAGCTCGCTCGTATCATGGAAAAGCAAGAAGCAGATAGTGGTTGCTAGATCTAGTGCAGAGTCTGAGTACATGGCCATGGCACAGGGAAGCGCAGAGATGACGTGTGTTAAATCTGTGTTGACTGATCTTGCTGTTGAGGTTTCTCTTCCCATGCAGCTTTTCTGTGACAATCAAGCGGATCTATTTATTGCCAATAATCATGCATTTCATCAACGGACTAAGCATATAGAGGTGAATTGCCATTACACTAGAGACATGATCCAGAAAGGTCTCATATCCACCTCCCATGTTGCTACAGGAGATCAGACTACTGATATTTTCACCAAGGTTCTTGCTAAAGGTCCATTTCAGAAGTGTTGTTCCAAACTGAGCATGATAGATATATATACTCCAGTTTGAGGGGAGTGTTGAGATATTTATATCTCACATTATTGTTTTTCTTATTTCTATTTTCTTTATGTACCTCTCATGTAATTAACCAGGACTTTTCTCCTATATAAGAAAGCCCTAAGATCTCATCTAATGCATGCTCTTCTTTTCTTTTAACATCTTGTTTTAACCTGTTATATGCAGAAATGTTTTATATTCATCGTTCGAAATGGAGAAGCCTCCACCCGAAAACAATGTTGCACCCATTCAACAAGTATGAAATAGTGGAGGGTGGTCGATAGGAAGCGAGTGCACCCTTTCCCGTTATTTATTTATGTCAGTTTTGTATCTGATCTGCTATTTACTTACTGAAGAACGATTCCCGACGCCCAAGAATATAGCCCGTTTACGAGTGAAATTTGAAAATCTTTTTGTGGCTATACATGTAGTTGTGTTGTGTATGGTGGCAAAGGCCAGAAAGGTATTATATGAATGAGTGGCAAAGGGTTCGATGTTCGGGCGCGACACGATTCTAGGGCGCGGTGCGATTCAAGGGTGCGGTGCGATTCTTGAGGGCGATGTTCGGGCGCGGCACGATTCTCGAGCAGGGGCGTTCCGAGTAGGGGCGTTCGGAGGGTCTGTTGCGGTGCAGTGCGAGGACCATAACTTGGGTTCGCCTTTGGAGCTTTCCGAGCAAGGGCGTTCGGACCCGCTTCAGGACAAGGGCGATAGCGAGGGCTGGGGCACGAGCCAGGGTTGGCGCCTGGTGGAGCGTCGTCGTAGGGGGAGCTATGCAGCCGCTTCGGGAAGTAGGCGAGGGCCATCGAGGTTCTCCCCTTTTGGCCATGGTTGTTTTCGATGCGGTGGGTTGGACCATTGGGCGCGGGCGTGCTGGGAGCCTGTGCGTTGATTCTCTTGCCGGGGGTTCGGGCATACTCTAAGGTGCTGTCCGAAGGTGGCTATACTTGCAGATGTTTTGGTTGGTGAGGGTGGTGGAGAGGGGGCGATGTTCATGGCGACTTCGGACGTGGGCCTCGTGTCCAAGGCTTCCTTTAAGGGTGATGTGGCTAAGCTATCTCCGTGGAGGACGGTGGCGAGGGGGCTCAGTGACTCCGAGGCCCGGAATTTGTTGCTCGGAACGGTGGCTGGGACCTTGCAGTTGAGGTGGCGGAGGCCGAGGGACTTAGATGTTGCCGTGCAGCTTGGCAGCGTAGAGAGGGTCGTTGTCAGGGTACTTCCGCTGGAGGCGAGGACGAGGGAGTGCATTTCAGAGCTGCTGCGCGGCGTTCTCGTGGTTGTCTCCGTCGAGAGCTCGGGGTGTCAACCCGGGCAGCTTTTGGAGGTGGTGCTTCGGGTTAGGCCGGTTGGTGTCGAGAAGATGGGTTGGTGGGGGGTTCGTCTGGCTGGTAGGCGGCTTCTTCTTGAGCTGGTGGCTGCAGATGTTTGGGCGGCTGTTCTGGCTGCTGGGTGCCGCGAGAAGGAGGTCCCTTTGACCGAGGTGGCGGTGGGGGGTGGTGGGTCGGACCTGCGACCTGCTGTGGTGGTGGGGGTTCGGAGGTCGGAGGAGGGGCAGCTTTCGGTGGAGGGGCGGCTTACGAGCGTGGCGCTCTCCCCGAGGGAGGAGTTTCGGTTCGGTTCCTTATCTGTGGTGGACTTTCAACTGCCTTGGCGGCTTGCGGCTGGCGTGGGTTTTGCTTCGGTGCGGTCTGCTGGTGCTGGGGGTTGCTTCTTCGGAGGTGGAGGTTGAGGTGGGGGTTTTGGACCGAGTCGTGGGGGAGGTGCTTGGAGGTCGGCTCTGAGGGGGGAGGACCTGCGAGCTCTACGCGGGTGGAGCTATCTGTGGGGAGCGGGCTGTTGTTCAGGGGGGCCGACAACTCACGCTGGGAGAGGTGGCTGCTGCGCCGGAGTGTCCGGTGGGTGGGGGGTCTCGGCTGGGGGTGGGGCCGATCCGGCTGGGGTGGGGAGGATGGGAGGGCCTTTGCCGATTCTGGGTGGGGGGGTGCCGCGGCGTTTTGGAGTGGCGTATGAAAGGGGGAGAGGGGAGGGGAGGAGGGCTTAGAAGGAGGCGAGGGCGGAGAAGGAGGGGAGGAGGGCTGAGAAGGAGGCAAGGGCTGCTCTGAGGGCATCTTTGGCATCGGGGGCGACTGCTGAGGTTGTGGGTCTGGGGGAGGCCAGCCCGTTGGTGGTGCGGAACCGGTTTGCTGCTCTCGATAGGGATGTGGCACGGCGCTTGGGGGTTATCCCCCAAGGAAGATGGAAGCTTTGGTGACCAAATGAAGTTACTGTCTTTGAATGTGAGGGGCTTGGGCCGGCTCGAAAAGAGGTTTGGGGTGCAGAATCTGGTGAGAGAGGTTGGGGCAGATATCTTCTTACTCCAGGAGACTAAGTTGCATTCTTTGGATGACCAGATGCAGCGGGAGATGAGTAGGGGGAAGGTTTTCATGTTTGGCGGAGAAGGTGGCTGCAGGTGCTTCAGGGGTGCTTGCTTTCCGGTTGGCGCTCTGATTCGTTCGATCTGCTGGGGATTTCAGACTCGCATTTCACCTTGTCTGTTCGGCTGCGGCGGAGAGCGGATGGGATCTGTCTGTGCATTACTAATGTCTATGGCCCGTGTCGGCGGCTGGTTGGTAGCTTGGCTGCCGATTTGGAGAGTGTTCTGCCTGAGGTTGGCAATGGTAATTTGGATCATCTGTGGCGACCTCAATGTCACGTTGTTACCAGACGACCGGCCGGGGGGGTTCTGATCCTGGATCTGCAGATATGAGGCAAGTGGTTCGGTCTCTAGGTTTGTCTGTTGTGGATGCGGCTGGGTGCAAGTACACGTGGAAGGGGGAAGGGGGGGGGGGGAACGCAAGAGTGAGGTCCAGACTCGACAGGTTCCTGATGTCGGTTGAGGCAGGGGAGGTTTCCCTTTGGCGCTATCTGATCACACTCCCGTTCTTGTTTTTCTGGAGAAGAGCA